>VXBT01004570.1:1566773-1795603 GCA_013400235.1 Oriolus oriolus
GTTTTTTTGGTTGTTGTTGTTGGGGTTTGTTTGTTTAGGTGGGTGGGCTTTTTTTGTTTTTAGGTTTTTTTTCTGGCTTTAAACTGACGGAAGGTAGGTTTAGACTGGATATTAGGAAGAAATTGTTCACAGAGCAGGCTCTGAGGAACCTGTTTTAGTGCAAGGTGTCACTGCCCATGGCGGGGGGTTTGGAACTAGATGA
The DNA here is from genome assembly GCA_013400235.1 of Oriolus oriolus. Taxonomy (NCBI): domain Eukaryota; kingdom Metazoa; phylum Chordata; class Aves; order Passeriformes; family Corvidae; genus Oriolus; species Oriolus oriolus. Next base: position 1,566,976 of record VXBT01004570.1, read on the forward strand.
TCTTTAAGGTCCCTTCCAACATAAACCATTCTATGATGTAAGAAATAAGCTGCAATTCAAATATAATTAAGGAAAGAAAAAAATTCTTGTCCTATTTTTAGCAGTGTATTTTTGAAATTTCAATTTTAATTTTCACGTTTTAGACTTTTATACCCGTCTTTAATCACATACAAGTGAAGGAACAGTTGAGGCTACCAGCTGTAGATTAGTGTTTGTGATGATTCTAACATAACTGAGAAATCAAATTAGTTTTTAGCAAAGTCTAAATTTTAGCAGTTTTTCATTATGTTTACAGCAACTATTTACTCTCACTTCCTGTATGTATGTATGCATGGGGTTTCAAAATATTTCTAGAACAGAAACTGAACTTTTTGTTATTAATATGACTGCCTGAAGGGAATTAAAAATATCTTTACGAAGCAGTGGGGAAAACATTAAATGTTGATTAGGTAGCGTTTGGTTCTTTGGGGTGGAGGGGGGGAAGAGTCAAAATATGAAAATTATTTTGATATAATTGCTGCATCTGTTCTAACATCTATCATGTGCCACTTGTTTATGCCTACTGTCGAAACACCTGGAGAATTTCTTAACATTTTAAATCAATTTTTATTCTGGTCTATATTTATTGACCGCTAAACTGATCTGACCTAGCATATCCTATATTATTCTGCTCCTTTTGCTAGGAAAGCCCTGTGATAGGTTCCTCTTTAGTCGTCCCCTGCAGGAATGTGAACAAATATTATAGAAAGAAAATATAGAAACACTTGCAGTGGGGTTAGCTGAGCTCTTTCTGAGGAGCACAGTTGCTTTATTTTTGTGCTGGGCTAGCCAGAAGCTGAAAAGGGAATGTGTGGTACCATTTCCTATCACAGTTGGATAAGGAGATTGCCTTCCACAGTTGGATAAGAGGCATTTACTGAAGAAATTATTCTGTAAGGAAATAACTAATGGGAACCAGACCTGCAGTGGACATAAGAAATATCTAAAGATGCTCTTGGGAGGAACTTTCAGCTATGCAATGTTAGCAGATACAATTATAGAGGATTGTGAAACCACATCTGCCAACTGAAATAACTGGCACCGAACAAAAGATGATGAGTGAAAGAAAATAACCATTGGCATGGTTGTGAAATGCATTATCTAGTCATTTCCAGCATCTGTAACAGAAAGCACATTCCTGTTTTATTTGTGGAAGCACAAGCAAGGTTCAAATCTGATGGTACAGCAGTGAATGAATTTGTAAAATTCAATATAATAATTTTACAATATTGTAAGACATCTGAAAATCAAGTGTATTTGTGTAATGTCTATAGTTGCAAAGACATATTTGTATACTCTGGAACAGGTTTTAATTCCTCTTTCATTCCCTGGAGTATATATTGAAGAATGATGACTGGTTCATAATTTTATGTCACTGGCTAAGTCTGACCTGACCCTGTCAAACTGTCAGGGTCACTTTCTCTGCTTGAAGAACCAGTTTCATCACAAATATATAAAACAATACACAAGCCCTCCAATAACACCTTACCTATGAGCACAGTAGTTTTCTTTCTGTCATAAATGACATATGGTAGTCTGAGATGAATGAGAGCCCTGGTAATACAGGTCTTCCAGAAATATCTGTGGAGAGAGAGACCATCCAGAGGTGTGAATGATAAGGAAGCCAACGTAATTTGCTTGCAAATGCAGTGACCTCCATGGGCAGTTGTACTGGAGCAGCACATGTAAAACAGAAAGAATTGAGGAAGGTCAAATTAGTTCATCAACCAGGCAGTATCTCCAAGAATGGGACTACTTCCCTGAGTATTCTACCTGCAAATGATCCTGTCTTCTGTGAACTACTTGCCACAAGCAAGCTGGCTAAGTCAGGATTTAAACATAATTTATGACATCAGAAGCAAATATGTGCTAGGAAAAACAGGTTCTCTGGCAGGCTAGAGCTTAATCTCATGAGTGGGTCTGTCTTTCACAGAGAAGTGAAACACATGAGCAAGCTTTCCTAAATTACACACTAATCTACTTTTCAGTGACTTTAAAATTTATTACTGAAAGTACGAATAGCTGTCAGCTTGGAACTAATTAAAATGTTAGGATTAACCTAAGGGGTACTGTTGCCCAAGCTTTCAGCAAATGAGAAAGCCATAGAAAAAATAAATGGACGTTAACTGGTACTGTCATAGAACAGAGTTCTCAATGTAAGTGAAATATCTGATGACTTTAGTGAAGGAATGGATTTCTTAGCAAGAATTAGAAGTTTGCAGAAGTTAGGTGTGTCATGTAACGTACCACATTACCTGAAGTAATGATGTTCTTAAGAGTTGGACTGGGAATCTGATTCTTCTGATTTATAAAAGCAAATGTAATTTATAATGTGCCATTTCTTACCAGCTGAAGTACCCTTCACCCCTACCTGATAGATATGGAACACTTATTTCATCTAATGGGCTATATATAAAAATATAACAGCACATCAGTTTATAAAACCAGAGGAATTATTAGGCCAGCCGAAGTCACCTCCACGTGCACAGTCAGGGCTGCGGATGTTGTACAGCCTTGATTTTCACACCCTGTTGCACACAGGCGAAACACCAGAGCTTGTATTTGCACATGGCTCGTGGGCAGATCAGAGGCGCTTTCCCCTAGCTGGCAGCTTCTGGGGCAGGGACTGTGGGGTGTGGGAATCCCCTCCTCTGAGACAAGGGTGTGCAGGGGCTGAAATTGCAAAGCCATTTCTGGTATCCGGCTGCAAACCCTGCTCTGATGTTTCCAGTTGGGTGGACAGGCCATTAGGAACAAATCCCATATTTTAACAGTTTCTGGGCCACGTGGTCCATTTTGCTTTTTCCTTCTTTCCTTTAATTCCTTAGGTCTAGCTCTTCTACTTTCAAGAGGCTTCCTCCTCCACAGAACTTCATCACTGGGAACACAGAAATCAGGAGTATGGGAGGAAAACCTTCTGGCTTATTTTCCAGATCAGCAACTGAGCCTAAGAGGAAAACATGATGACTGCTACAAATCAGAACACGAATCTTGGGGGAGTTTAGTTGAGATTTTACAGACTTGTACAGAGAGGAGCAAATTGTGATGATATGAGAGTTTTTAATCTGGACAGAGTTCATACAACAGTCAAAGGAACATCTGAGTCCAAACATTCAGTGTGGGAAGTTTTGGCTTAAATCATGAGCTTCATCATAATTTCAACAACTGAAAACCATTCTTAGTGAGTTATGATTCAAAACGCTTGAGAAGAAGCAGCTGTCAATTGTATCTTTAATTCAGCTAGTTTTGCAGCCAGGGGAAAATGAGCACAGTACCTTTTAAATCAATTATTGCTTTCATTTGATGATTTGGTCCCATTGGCTGTTCAGTGCTTTTACCTCTGCAATATGTAGCTATCACACTTTACTTATGTTAAACCAATATTTTTATATTTTAATTTTGAAAAGATTAAATGTTTATTCTCTGTTTCTGCCTTTAAGTCATCATGCTTCATTGCTAAGTTAATTTCTGTGGAGAAAAATGAGTAAAACATGATGATTTCAGATGAAGACAAAAACAGAGGAACAAATGACATTCCCAAAATCAAAGGACTTGCAAAAAATTTATCCAAGAAAACAGTAAAATCTGGGGTTTATATAGAGAAACATTTTAACTAAAATCCTTCTCAAAGTTTTCCATTAAGCGTGAGTCTTAAATTTCACATACTAACTGCCTGGATGCATGTGGCAAAAAAGTAATTGGGTAATAACTTATGAGCATCGGCAATGCATTTGAGAAAACAAGTGAGTCCTTGTTGGTCTGAGGGGCACTGTGAACAAAGTGAAAGTTCTACATTTTGTCTAGAAAGATGGGCAGTTGAACTTCATTTTCATCTATTGTATTATTACCACAATGGAACTCTCATTCAGCCAGCCAGCCACATTAACCAAGAAAGCCATAAATTCCACAAGATCTTGCAATTGTACTTTTCAGCTTTTTACTTCTTTTAGCATTCCTAAAAGTTATTGCTCTTTCCCTGGCATCTTCCCACATATATAAAGGTTCTGTCAGCTTTGACCTTCACCATGGACTTTTACCAGGTGCTTTTTATCACTTTCTGAAGTTGCTCTGCATATGCACTGTGGAGCCATCATCAATCAAATCGTGTCACCCCACACTGCTCCCGTCTACTGCCTGGTGTCATCCTGGCACTGAAGGTTTCAAAAAATACATATTTGACTTCTACTGACCTGAGTTTTAAATCCATACTTAGAAAACGCCCCGGTATAAATTAGCCATTGTGATAGTTGGCATCTCTGTGACAGGAAGGACTTTGTCACCCCCAGCCACTCCTCCTTCTCTGCTTTCTAGAAGTGATGAGCCTCTTGACCAAATGGACCCTACAGCCTAGTGGGGAAATAGCCCGTGCTTAGTGCTTCATCATGTTCCCACATCTGCTGCCTTGTCACTTCTGTGAACTCTGTCACATGGCTGGGGAAGGAGGGTTGTTGTGGGCCTTCAGTAAATGTGAAACAATTGATTCCCTTTACTGTGTTACATGACTAAGATTTCTAAGCAACATAAGAGATGTTAATATTAAAGCAGGCAAACGTACTCTGCCCTTATTGCCAGTCCTGGTGTGCATGGGTCGGAAGCAAGTCCATCAAAAAGTCACAATATTTTCTGAAAAGTCGCAAGACTGAAACGCTAATAATTCTATGAAATAAAAGGCTTGCTCCTAGGGGAAAGTGGGGATATGGAGAGCCCCCAAAGGGAGACACAACTTCCAGAGAGACAGGCCCATCCACATGGTGCGATCACCAGTGTGCCTTCCCACCAGATCCCAAACACTTAAGTGTTATTCCTTGGGTCTCCTGTCAAAATCCCATTAACTCCCTTATCTTACTTCCTTACACTTTGCAAAGTGAGGGAGATAGGTAGTTTATATTCAGCTGAAGGACTTAGTACCTGCATCAGTGCCCTGGGAGTGTGCCCCTTTCATTGTAACCTTGCAATGGGAAGCTGTGCTGAATTTGGGTTCTGAATACCTCTGTTTTCCCCCCCAAAACTACTGTGGTGCTGTTGTTCTTCCTTCTGCACAGCAGTTAGGCAGTCGTGTAGTGTTAGAGCCTTTCTCAAGTGTGGGACACCTGGCTTCAGCTCCCATTTTTATCTGAAAAAATGAGGGTCTCATTCCTGAATGAGGTCTCCAATCTAGAGGTTATTTTGGAAGGGAAAGGAGAATAATCTCACCTATCAGAGCTTCTCACACAGTGAGAGTGAATGTCTGATGGTAACCTTGTTGCTCTGTGTTGTCACAGAGCAGCAGAATATCCTGGTTTCCAATGATTTTGTTCTAATTTAATGGCATTTCAGTGTGAAAAGTAAACTAGTCTTTGGGAGCATATAGTGGGATACAGACTCCCAGCATTGTCGAGTGTTTTCTGAGGATTGGGGCTGAGAAACTTTGGTTCTCTTTCCTTTCCTCCCTCTTCTTGCAACCAAATCAACAGAGAGAACTGAAAGCCTCTTCTCCCAGTTCTGTTACCCTTTAGCATAAGTGGCTGAAGTGCTTTGAGGCCTTTGCAGCTGAAGTGAACCTCTTGTGCAGCTGCGTTCTGCTACCCAGACACTCATCTGAGCCCTTCTGGAGCACAGTGTGAGTTTGGAACACATGCATAAGAAATAATGCATTAGCAATTGCTTAATAACTTATTAGAGCCTGGCTTCTGTTGAGACACCAGGGAAAAGCTACAGCCAATTAGTTGTAAGAGGGTGGTGGAACAAAGTTAAACTTTAAATTATTGCTGGAAAGGTGAGCTGATAAACTTTAGACTAAAGTAGTGTATCAGCACTACAATGGAACTATCAGCTGCGTATAAAACATTAGTATGACAAATTAGTACTTTGATTGTGCTAGATATAACCATATTCATTTGTTTAATTAAACAATCTAGGCTTCTCTTGGTGTGGGTCATTTTAAAAAATGTTAAAAATAAAATTAAACACATAATTAAGCTGACAAGAGATAAAGACCCTTGTGCAGCAAGTTGAAGGCAGTTAATTTATAAGGAGCCTGGTCCCTGAAGGCTGTGTAGTTTATTAAAGTTACTGAGGCAGAGATGTGATAAAATATTTTATGTAGTGCTTTAGAGGCTAAATTGCTCTGACACTTTTAAAGTCCATGGGATATAGTCAATTAGGATGTCTTGTTATCATGTTTTTTCCTCATAAAGTAATCTAAACAAAATCCACGGTTATGCTAATAATTTCTTAAAGTTCCCAGATTAACCTTTTTCAAATACCTCGCTGTGCTGCGTGTAATGGTCCTCACTGGTCACTCTGGTCATAATGAAACTCATCTGAAACATCGTGTCTCTCCCAAAATGCCAAGGTAGAGATCGACAGGGAGTTAGGTTGGAAACTTGATCAAAATAAAAAAAAAGCCACCTGGTCCTGCAGGTTTCCAGGTACAAAGTCTGCACAGGTGCTGTATGAGGGGAAAATATTGGTCGTGCCTTCGGTATCTGGAGCTGGAGGAGTTCTGGTTAGGTATTTTCCAACACTTTCATCTGGATTTGAAAATAAAGCACACTAAAATGCCTATGGCAAAATAGGCATTAGATAATTAAATAAACACTCAAATTGACTCTCTTGAAAGATTAGAAATCTGTTGGAAAAAGTACTTGCCGTACTGAAATTGTTGTTTTCCATGTTTGGGAGTATGCAAATGTATCAGCTTTATCTCTGCTATTTCTGAGGGTTGAAGGGGTTATTTCTCCTATATTTTCTAATGGGATATTTCCAATTTTTTTGCTATTGCCTTTTGGCAGTTTTAAGTCAAGTCTATCCTTGATCTTTATCAAGGTCACAAGGGCAGCTACTAAATTTCTGTTGGACTTCAAAGAGTTTTTTATATAACCCTCAGGCTTCTAAAACAAACAGGAAGAGGGCGAAAAACCAAAGGATAACAAGCCATATTCAGGAGAAAGCTAAGGAAAGGCACAATAGGATGAAGAAAAAGGGACTTAACCCAAAACTTATAAAATCCCCTTGTTTTAAATGGACAAAGATTTCGAAAAGGATGTGTTACTTTGTGAAAGAGACTGAATGAGGTCAATCCATGGCTTTCATACTCTTGGTCATCTCTTCTCCTCAAAGTATTTCTTTTTCATCTGACAAAGTTTCTCTGAGCCCTGTATTTGTCAAGCAGTGTAGTGTGATGGAGTTGGAATGGGGACCCCACTTCAAATTTCCTGGAGCGTGGGACATGCTTACTTTTAATTACGTTCACAAATGGCTAAAAATCCCCCTCAAGTATTTTTTTAATCACCTTCATAGAAAATATCTGATCAAATATATATTTTTCTCCGGATTTTGCACTTTCTGTGTTTCAGAAGCACAATTTAAATTGAAGTTGTAAATTTCTCGGAGTTTTACCAGTTGTCTGTAGCACTGGGGTTTGCAGCTGTCAAAGCCATGTTGAAGAACTGCAGCCAAATGCTCCCTTATGAAATATCCTTATCCAGAGAGAAGGAGTGACAGGGGATGGCTGCTCAGAGATGGGTGACTGTTTGTTCTGCAAGCAATCTATAGCTTTACATCTTTTTCTGAGTCTTTTCAGGCTTCATATTTTAAAATTAATACCAATTCAACTGTGCCTAAAATTTCACTACTACACAGAGATTCAAGATTTGCTTCTTACACGTGTTTTAGGGCAGGCTTATCCAACACTGTAAAGAGAACGGGATACACAAATTCTGTGCTAATCTTTTAAGGGAAAGAAGATGACCTGTGAATGCATCGACAATATTAATGTAGATCTCCCGCCAGGCCTTATAGCCTGTCTCATTCCAGATTTTGGAGATCTGCATTGCAGATCTGAGGGCCAGCCTCAGATCACAGAAAAATAGCGAGCAATAAGTGATTCCCAAATGAATTTTTGCTGTGTCTGCACATTATTCAGCTTTCTAAACTTCTATTACTTTTGACTGTAGGTCAGTTTTCATTTATCATTTCAACTGTAGTTACCATGTGAATATAAAAAGAATAAGAAATTTTCCTCTTTGTTATTTCAGTGTGATCAAGAAAAGCTCCTTTTAACTGAAACTTTTTCACAAGTTAATTATATTCAAATATTCTGTGAGTTTGTATCTACTAACCCATAAACACAATGTTTGAGAAAAAAAGATTAATATACCATGGCTTAAAATTTTGTATGCAGGACAAACAAATTATTATAAGCAAATTTCCTTTTGTTTAGCACAGAGATTTTGGAAGCATTGGAAGTTCATGCTTGAACGCTTTTGTGTTTTTCATAAAAATTACTTTTGCAGATGAAACTAAATATTCAGTGTCTGAAAGTAAAGGGAGAAATTTGGTTCACTGTGGGATAATGAAAACTGAAAAACAATTATGTTGCTGCAATCAAGATCTCAGCTACAAATAACTAATTTCAATTCTCTTCCACTGCTCCAAAATATACTGCTTATTGTTCTTAAAATATTTATATGTCTTTGAATTATTTACTGAGCAGAGGACGCTTGCACTCTTTTAACATAGAAGGAGATGAAAGATTATTTCGTGTCAACATAGCAGAAGACAATAATAAATCCATAATGTAAATAATATGCCTGAGAAAAAGAGCTGTGTATTATTAGTGTGTGTGTGATTAGATTGCAACTGGGCTTTACTTATGGAAATACTTTTTCAAGCAATGTGGAAACACTTGGTTTGAGTGAACAAAGTAATCAGAAAAAACTCTTCTGCAGTTGGCTTCTTTTAGAAAGATACTTGAGTAGTCACCTTGTACTAGTTTTAGATTTGATTGCTCAGAAGATTTGAGGATATGGAAACCAGCAAACAATGAATTAATTTCAATTTGTTTCCCATTTCTGTAGAGGTAGATTTGCAATATTAATGTGACCAGTGTGAATTCTGACCTTTTCTGCTGCTGTGTTTAGGAATGAGATATTAGGGAGAAATTCTTCACTGTGAGAGTGGAGAGACATTGACACAGATTTCCCAGAGAAGCTGTGGTTGCCCCATCCCTGGAAGTGTTCCAGGCCAGGCTGGGACACTCTGAGCAACCTGGGATAGTGGGTGGTGTCCCTGCCCATGGCAGGGGGTTGGGAATAGATGGTCTTAAAGGTATCCTCCAACCCACACCATTCGAGTAGTGTCTTAGCTTTCCCATTCCTGGCTGGCCATCGGTCCTTGTCCTTTCCTTCTTAATTTTTTCACTAAATTACTTAATGAATTTTCACTGATAATATCTTCTTTATTTAAAGTATACTAAAAAAAACCTCAACCAACAATGAAAAGCATCTCTATAGGAAAAAAAATTTAAATGGAAGCAGGATATTTTTATGTTTTTCACCTATGCTGAAAACATTTTTGCCTTTTCCACATTTTTCCTTCCTTTGTTTCCTTCATGAAAATCTGACCCAGTTAATCTAATACTTTGCATCTTCAGGCTCATGTATAAAAAAATTAGCTGTATTTTTAATGCAAAGCACAAATATAATTCTGTACATCTTTCCGAAAAATGAACAATATCCAACATAGAATTTGACACTGTGGAACAGAGCAGGAGTCTTGCCAGCCAGCAGTCTCTGAGAGCTGACAGTTTAAAATAATTCAAAGGTGCCCAAGAAATACATTTCCCACATGGCAGTTTCTTTCTAGCCCCAGCAATTATGTCTAGCTATTAAAATTCTGAAATATGGGGCAAAAAGAAAAGAAAGGATAAATGGTAAAAGAGGGAGGGGATAATGGTCACAAATGTTCTCCTTGTGTTTCCTCCAGAAAGGCCCATGAATGGAGCCTCAGAATATTTCCTGCTGCCATTGAAACCAATTAGATTTTTTGCATTAACTTCAGTAAGAGCAAATGCAGGCCCCTGGAGATAAAGATTTCTGTCAATATAGCAAAAAACCTGTTTCATTTCAGGTCATAATGTAGACAGAGATATGATTTTGTCTTCTAATCTGGTGTAGGATTTATATAATTGAAGGAGAAAGGCACTTTAATCTGTGGGTTAAAATGATTATATTTTGTCTTCTAAAAAAAAAAAATAAAAATCACACGGGAATTGTTCTGTTATAAAACTATTGAGATTTTTTCCTGTACTAAAAGAACAATCATCTGATCTTTGCAATTACTGATTTGTGTAGTCAAAGAGTCGCTGAAGCGTGTTCTGTTGTTTCTAATTTAGGAAGAACAGATACTTTAATGATGCTGCCAAAAATTTTTCGCTTTTTTTGGGATCTAAAATCTGAAATGCAATAGACTTCTACTGCAATGCTTCATCATTCAAGTTGCCCTTTTACATCAGTGAGAGTAAAGATCATCTCCAAGAATTAGAGTACAAGGCATAGATCTGTGAGAAAAGGTCTCTGTAGGATTTGGGAAGTTTGGTAGTTGGGGTTTTCTGCTTGTGGTTCTCACTCATGGAAGTAGATAACGTTTGAATGATTGTAAATACTAACAGAAAACAGACACTGCTCTGAAAACAGATGTTTTGAATTTCCAATACAGCTGAAGCTTTTTCATCAAAAAATGCTACTTGGTTTTAAATGAAAATATATTCTAGAAATATTTACATTTGTGGGTTTTTTGTTTAATTTTTCTGCCCTCCCTCCTGTGGGAATCTAAACCATATTTGAATTTTTTATTTATTTATTTTTAATGGTATGCCATCAAACAGCTGATTATTCAAGTGTAAAAGTTTTCACATGGCAACGGAAGAATTTATTAGGGAATTGGAAGGTGTATATGGATAGTAATTTTTTTCCTCTGAAGACACAGTTACCAGGATGAACATATAAATAAGTTATTTCCCTGCTGAAATAAATCTGAAGTCTTAATTCTGTCCACTGACAATTTAATAGATTTGATTTTAGATATCCTTCTAATGATGTGATTCATTAAATAATGTGCATCTTTTTAACATCTGTGAAATTGAACAAAAAAGTCATCTGAAGATGGCAGAAATCTAAACAAACATATTCTTTTTTCACTTTTAATGAGCAAATTGTGCATGGTCAAGGCTTTGCAAAAATTAGTTGTGCAAAAGTTCTTCTCAAAGTGGGTGCAAAATCAGAAAATATAAAAATAAAACCCAATCCACAGTATAATTATGCAAATATTTGTTTTTTAAAAATCCTTCACTGCTTTCCTTATCAAAGACAATCCAGATTTTTTCTGAGGGGAAATAGATAATTTGCAGCAAAGCATTGGAAATTCCTTGTAACTGTGGGCAGAAAGTAACACAATTCCCACTGGTTGTGCTTGCCCGCTGATAAACAACACCAGGGCAAATGATCTGCCTGTTGAAACAATTCCTTACAATAAAAACAAAGCTAGAAACGCTTGGCAGTGTTTTGTTCAGTTGCCAGAGTTTCCAAGACCCAAAGAGGCTTCCACAAGACCTTTATCTGGGAACTGGCTCCAGAGAGACTGGAAGCTGGAAAGTCTAGGGAATATCACAGTCCTGCTGACCTGGGAGCAGCCAGCACTAGGAGCAAGGAACTTAAAACCAGACTGGTCTTTGAGTTGGGAGGCACAGGCAAGAGTCCTCCAGAATCATGTCTGAGCTTTGCTGAATGTTTAGAAATGGAACTATTTCTTCCAAGTGTCTTTATTTCAATATTCAGCTAGAAACATATCTGAGATTTTCTGAGCGGCGTTGTGTAGATGTATTCAGAGGTCTGAGAAGTGGGGATGCAGCACAGTGGACCCTCCATGAAGATATTGTTTTTATGAAGTAAGCTGTAATAAATCCATGCTGTGACCTCCTTGGACAGATGGGGCAAATACCTTAACAAATGCAGGAGCAATTTCTATCACTCAAAGTTGATGGGACAAACAGCCCATTTTAAAATTGTGTCTAGAGGATGCTGATGTACACACAGATAATCTGCCTTGTTTTGCTTGACAAATGAAAAACAGATAGTTTGAGTGTCTGCAGAATAAAATAGCAGATAAATTCAATGTAGGTAAATGTCAAGTGATGCACATGAGAAAAAAAATTCCTAACTGCCTAGACCTATGATGATGTCTTGTGATCTTACCCTCTGTGTCCTGGGGTAAGCTATTCCAGTGACAGTAGGTAAATCCCTGAGGGTGTCGGTTTAGTGCTCAGTAATGGTTAGAAGACAATTCAAATGTTAGAAATCATTAGAAAATGTAAAAAAAATGAAATGAAGAATATCATTATTATCTTGTGTGAAAATTCTTGATCTGCCTCCAGCTAGACACTGAGAAGTTTTTGCTGGCCCTACAGACCTCCCTCCTCCCCAGCCTCCAGAAGGCTGCAATAGAACTGAAGAGGGCTCCATGAAAGGTCTAAAAGATAAGCAAAACATGGAAGAGCTTCTGCATTAGGAGTGATTAAATAAATGAGGACCTTTCAGTCTGGAAAAGAGAGGGCTGATGGACACTGTGATAGCAGTCTATAAAATCATAAAGTGCAGATAAGACTCAGTTGTTCACATTCTCTTCACAGTATCTCGTCCAAGAGCCAGGGGAAATCAAATGAAGGTAGCAGGAGCCATATTTAAAAGAAATAAAGACATGGCTCTCATGTAGTGCGGAGTTGATCTTGCCAAAAGATTGATGGGTGCTAAAATTCTCTATTGGCCTAAGGGGAGAATGGTCAAGTTCATGGAGGAGAAATTCACTGAGGTTTAGCTGAACACATGGATATCATGCCTGGTTCAGGAAGTCCCTAAATTGAGAATAAGTGGAGCTTGGGTGAATATTAGGGGATATATGATTTATACTTGTCCTGTTTTTGTACTTTTCCCTACTTATCCACTTATGGGCATTATTGGAGACAGAAAACTGTGCTAGAGGGGTTTCTGGTCTCAGTATGGCTGTTTTTATGTTCTTAACTTCTTTTCAAATTTACCTGAATTTGAGGAATCGTGTACTCTGTGTGCTAAAAAACCCCAACAGGTCAGACTTGGAATCTGAAGTTTGAGCCTAAAATGCAATTTCTGACCTTGATGTGAACTTTTAAAATCTGAATGAGAACAGAAATTCCCCAGTGGTAAATATATCATTATAATTAAATAAACACTGTGCCTGAAGGTTCAAAATACAGGAATATAACCCCAAACAATTCAATAATGATTTCCCTTTGCCAGTTCCCTCTTGTTTGCAATGCTTTCTCAAGAGCTCTATACTGAATGAAATAAAGGGGCAAGCATTTATTTCAAAATTATCATCTAAAGAAGTAATAAAAATTCACTGTTGGTTAATGAGCATAAATGCAGCAATTTCTGCCAATAATCTGTCAAGTCTCTATCAATAGGTACATGTAAACAAACAAATCTCACCATATCTGATGGGCCAGGTGCCTATAGGAGAATTTGATTGAAACTTTTGAATGGGGCACTTCTCCCCTTAACTTTACTGCTTCCTGCTCTGACATGTGTATTTTCATTTTCTATTAAAATGTTTCAGGAAAAAAGCATTCAGAAATGCTCACAAAACTAAATCCAGAACTTGACGTCATTCTTATGATTTGACACAGGCAAAAAGTGGAGTCTGGGGGAGGGGAAATGCTGGTAATAATCTCTGTGGCAGGTTTTATGAACTGGTTATGCTTCTTTTGTAATTGCATTATATGAAGTTCAGAAGTGATTCTTATAACTGTTTGAGAACTTGAAAATTACAGTGAGGATTGTGTGATTGTTAAGCAATATATGCAACTGCGAACAGGAAAGTCAAAATTCCAAATAAATCTAAGGGACAAAAAGCTTTCCCAAAACTGCTTTGTTACTGAAACAAAGGATGTGGAAAGCACAGCATTTATCTTTCATTGTCATCATATGCAGTGGTACACTGGATGTAACCAGTGTGTGAGAGCAGAGCTGGTCATGCAGCCTTGGAGCTCCTGCTGAGCTCTTCCAGGAGTTCCAGCCCATCTGGAGATTCCTGGTGTGATTCTCAGCAGTAGTTGCAAGTGATGTGTAAGGAGCTGGTCATGGCCCTTCTCTATCTGCCCATCTCTTCTGGCCACTAAATGCTCTTAAGCGCAGTTTTAAAAACAAGAGCAGGGAGAGAGTTGTTTTTCTCTGAAAGTGAGTTTAAAATATTCTGCAAAAATGATATGGGCTACAAAGAGGAGAAAGGGAAAATATGTGTGATCATGAATGGAAGTGGCTGTGAAACAACCTCTCCTAACAACATAACTTCTCTTTCTTAAGGCACCAGGCTCCAGTTCATGGAACAACCACTGGCACTTAGCAGAACATCAGGGCAGATACCACGCAGGCTGTCTGCTCCTGCCTGGCCACTTGGGTGAGACCAGACTCTCTGATAAGACAGACCCATGTGGGAGCCATCATACTAAATCTGGGAGGGCTTTGTGGAGGAAAAAGTCTACTGCTCATGTTGCAGGTTTTTGTAGAAACTGCTATTCCAGGAAATAAAACAATAAATATTTCCAGCGTCTTTAATTCATAGCCTGCTACTCATTTCTCTATTATCCTATGATGCTGGATGATCATAAGGTAAAGAATCACTATATAATCCTATTATATCCACACTCTCTTTCAACATTCACTGCTTTAGACAATTGTGTAATTACTTTTCATTCATTTCCACCACTTATTATGGAAACCTTTTCTTCCTACATCCTTGAAGCATTGCATCCCGTAGGTATGATGGGATATCTTGTGCTAAGAATAATTTTCATGTGTAAAGCTTTTGAAGCATTATAGAATCTCATTTTTTCTAATCAGCACTCTAGTTTCTTGTGGGCTAAAATTAGGCTTCCTGTCTCTGGCATGCGAGGCGTCAGCGTGTGTGACCTTCAAGCTGCCATCCGGCCTTGAAGTGCAATTTTTGCATCGGGAAATCTAGAGGCAGCAGCTTTACCCTTTTTTGCAGCAGCAGCAAGATCATCAGAAACAGTCAACTGAGCAGCAAGTGCAGGGATATCACTCCCGGGAAGCCATGTTACGGTGATGCACAGAGAGCTCTCTCCAGAGCCGAGGCGCCGACGGAAAACGGGGCTGATCCTCCACTGCTCTGTGCGTTCCCGCAAGGTGACCAGCCCAGAGGGTTTGCATGAATATTAATGGCTAAACTATAGAATGATGAAGAATCAATACTTTAATCTGCATAAGGATAATGTGCATTCCTTATGCATTGTAAAGCTGCTGCACTACAGTGTCTGAATTTCACTCGTACGCTAAACTCATCTGCAAGCTCTCTCTCCTTTTGAATTATGCATACATTCCATAGCCTGTTGCCTACAACAGATTTATGACAATCTCGTTGCACCTATGCAAATCTTTTTTGGTTTTAAGCATCAAGCACTTAATGTCTTTACTGAGGGAGAAAAAATCATTGCGCAGGAGTGGATGCAAAATGTTTTATTGCTCACGCTGTGTGCTGCTCTTCCTAACTTTCATATTAGTTCCACATTGTATCTGGTCAGTTAAATGACCGTTTTTGCCATGCTCTCAGCACTTTGTTGGCTGCAGCTACAGCACGATATTCTTTGTCCTCTTTTTCTCTCACGTACCGAGCACAGCAGCTGATAATAACAGAACTGAAGTTACAGCTTGGAAATCAGCGTTTTAGGTGATTTTAATCGTGATGGATGAAGAAGAAAAATGGCAAAAACATGCTTTCAGTAGTACTGAGCAAATATGACATGGAACTGATACACAGAGCTTATATTACAGATCTGTCAAATTACCCAAGGATAATTTGGGTAGCTGGCGGATTCCCAGCTCATCAGTTCAGTAGCGCAGGCAACACATGCTGGTTAGTTTTGCTTGGGCTTGACATATAAATTTCTGACCATCACCAGAGCAGCTATAATTGATAATGGACATCTGATTCGAAAATAGGTGTGTTCCCCTTTAAATGGTAGCTGTCACATCACATCACGTCACATCACATATGTCAAGTCATGTCCCATTAAATCACATTATGTGCTGGCATGATGCAAGATAGCATGATGAGGGACTAATGTAACGTGACAGCTAATACCTGCTAACAATTTGAGTGGTGGGTATCAGGTCTGAATGGGTGCCAGACTTCAGCTGGGTGGTTGTGAGAGAGAGCACAGTCTTTGCCCAAAGATCGAGCTTTTCCTCAAAGGGCAACTATAGCAGCTGCCCAGCTCCATATTTATAACCAGTAGTGGTATATTTTTTTTTTTTTTATAAAGTGACTTATGACATCTTAAGGGACATGCTAAGGGAGAGATTAAGCTCTGTGACAAAACATGCAGAAATGTGATGTACGTGGCTTTCATTTCTCAGCTCCTGGCTGATTTTAGGTGCCAAAGTACGGTGGGGATTTGCCTAATATGAAAAGTTAATTTATGAATTGGATGAAGCCCTGCTTAATGCGAGAAGTTCAGCTGAGTGATCTACTAGAAAACGCTCAATAATCTGCAAAATCTGTGATACTGTTTTAATGATCGGGTTAAGTTTCCACACGGTGTTTATATAGCCCCCTCTGGGATCTCCACAGGTTAAATTACAGTATATGCAAGAGTGAGTTATGACTTGAGTAAAGGCAACAGGGAAAGCACAGTATGTGCAGCTTCCATTTTTCATCGCTTGTGCTACATTTGCAGCAATGTCAGTAACACAGACCTTGGGGAATCGGAGTCATTGCTAAATCACAAGGGAAATTTCTCATGTAGCTCTTCCCAAATATTGATTGTTAGGCAATCTTTGAAACCTGCTATGTAAAGAATTTTTTGCTTGTAGGCTGCAGGGATGCAAAGGTTTCTAAGCTAAACATAAAGCAAGATAAAAAGTCTCCTAATTGGTGAGGTTTTTGCCTCAGGATTGTTGTTGATGCTTTCTGCACTAAGTCTCATTAAAACCTTGAATAATTCCTGTGTCCTGTGTTATCTGTTTAAAGAACTGATTGAGTTGTGGGGTGGCTTTCTCCCCAGTACATTCTCTTTGAATCTTAATTTAATGGGAAAAAAAGACCAGTCCTTTTCTGGAATTCCTATAGCATAATAATTTACACTGTAATTTAAGTCTGGAAAAGTCTGCATCAACCATGCATGCATAGTAATCACTGTGATAACTATTTCAGGGTGCTTAATTATTATGAAACATTAGGATTGTGTGACCATTTGTAATCCTTCTGATAGCCTTTTATTCGCTGTACCGCATCTGTCATGTCCTCCACTTCATGGAGTGTTCCGTATCTCAACAGGTAAGCCCTTCCAAATGCTCTTAAATCCTGGTGTCCTTGGATACTTTAGGAACAGTTAGAGTGGTCATTATACTGAGAATAACCATTTTTCAGCTAATTAAATTGATTCTGATAACTCTCAAAATGTCAAGACTTCAGCTTTCTGGAATCGCTCATGGGAGATGCTAAATTGACAGTGATCATTAATTATAGATTTTCACCTCTTGCTGGGGTTTACTGTAATGGGGTCTGTTTAAGTTTACCTTTGGAGAGTTACTTGGATCTGCAGTATGTGCAGGGAGTAGCAGGACCAGCTTCCTGCTGTAGGGTAGGTGTGTTTCAGTCTTGAGTAAAGTCTATGTGAAATTTCAGAGACAGTATTTGAGTGTTCTCTTCCTTGCAGGTTCTATAGTATTAGGCTTACAAACTGCTGATTTTAGAGTTACTGAACTCTAGTCTTTCTTAAAATCAGTGTGAAGGGACAGTGGGAGGAGGGGTAATTCAGGTGCTGCCTGGGCACAAGATGAGAATGGCAGCAATGTTTTAGGGTATGGGTGTGCCAGAAGCCAAAGCTTTCCTCCTGTGTCATTGCAAAGATGGGCATCAGTGCAGGGGCTACCTTGCTGCTCTAGGTAGGTTAAATTCCACTTCAGCCTCTGGATCTTGTGTTTCCATTTGACTTAGGCTCCTTGGCAGCTGGAGCCAGTGGAGATAAAATTCCAGGTGCAGTGACTGGGATGGAATTTGGGCTACCTGCAGAGAGCACCAGATGTAGGTGCTCAAGAAGGCTGAGTATTTTTGGTAAAACTTGTACATCTCTCACCTTTTGGTGACCTGCCAAAGTCTGGGCACTGTACAAAGTACCTAGTTTGGATTGGACACTTTAGCAGTTGTTCATTACTTCAGTGGTTTTTCTTCTGTTGAGGGTGGCTTCTATAATTTGTTAATTTAATCCAGTTATTTATTTATTTTCACTTTTAATTTGTTGTGTTCCTAGAGACTGTGGTTTGTGGATGCATCAGATAACTGAAAATATGTTATCACAGCTGTTGTGTTACAGCATAAACAAAGAATGAGAGAACAGTGACTTGTTATTTTAAATATGTAATAATTTTTAATATATTAGATTTTAAATATCCGATTAACATAAATACTAATAAATTCTTTCCAGCCTGCAATGCAGATGTGCAGGCTGTATAATATTTGAGTATACCAGTAGAAATACTGACATACTGTTCTGGTTTATATCACCAGCTGTATTTAATCTGTCCAGTTGCTGGTACATATTTTTTCTTAGTCACCACAACTCTACGAAAGCTTGCCATCCCTCATCTCCACTCTTATCTGCTACTGTACAACTAAATCCTACTCCTTGCTGTGAATCAGATTTTTCTGTCCCATCACCCTTCGTTGCAGACACTGAAACCACTGCTTTAGGATTGTCACTTCAGTTCTGTCTTTTACGCATTTCCTATTTGAATGGACTTCTTGTCCCTGATCTGTACATTCTAATTCTGATGTTAAAATAGGAGGAGTCATCTGAATTTGTTGTTTTCTTTCAATCCTTACCAGGCTCTCCACAATTCATTCCTAGTTTTTCTTATTCTACAAATGAGTATACATTGCATATAGATAAAGGCCCAAGTTATACATTAATATATGGAACTTAACCACTGAATGAATAATTTGTAGGAAGCTCTTTCTATTGTGTGGTGATTTAAAGACATTGTAAGTGATTTACCAGGCAAATCATCCTGCCCTTGGCACTAATGCAAAATAATAATGCAAAATAATTCTCTTAATTTCAGTGGCATTACAGTACTCTGTGGGTAAGGAGAGCTGAAGCTGGCCTGCTGAATTATTTTAATAGAATTGTTTTAAAGATGGTTTTGTCTGCCTCAAAGTCAGCAGTCTGTGAGAGGCCCCACCTACCCTCTTACCTGGCTTCCCTGTGGCATCTGGTTTATTTTGTCTTACACGTTTTGTGTCCCTACAGCAGCTTGAGATCCAGTTCAAAAAGGAGGGTTGATTTTTTGTCAGTCTCTGTGTTGAGATAAGTACTTGGAAAGTGAGGATTTGGGGCCAAATGGCCTTTTTCTGTTCTGATGCAAATTCATGTTCTTCATCTAAATTACCGTGGGTCCTATGGAGATAACTGTGTGCAAAGGATCGCAGTAGCAGTGGGATGGTGATGAATGCGAACGGCTGCCAGTAGTAAAAGCCCCAGGTGATGGGGATTTGTGCAGTGTGCAAGGGTTTTGTTTCTACATTCATGCCAGTGATCACCAGGAACTCAGGTGCTTTTGCTATGACTGGCTACAGGCCCAAAATTATTAGCAAAAAGAGTGCGATATGTAAGCTGTGTTATCATTTTAACTACTTTTGAACTTCAGTTTTAAACCACAAAATATTGGTGTTTGCTTTAATTGTTTGCTACACAGTAGTTTGCGATGGTTTTTTTTCCTACTTCAGACATATAAGGTCATAAATGAGTTACAAAACTGTTGTTCCAAAATTGAAGGGATTGATGTGCCTGTTCAGCAACTTAGGGAGTTCTGTTCCAGCAGCATCAGTGTGATATCAGGTTTTATCATGAGGTGTATCATTTCATCATAAAGGACTTAATTCTTAAGTGTGAAACAGCTTCCAGTATTGGTTTCAATTTACTCTACAACAGCATTTTCTGTGTTGGCTGAAGGCTCAGTAAGAGGAGGGAAATAACCCCAGAATGATGCATCAAATTACAACATAATTAACTGAAAGTGGAGTTATGCAATGTGTTTTATATTTTATATATCTTCCAGTAGTACCACTAATTTTAACTATGGAAAACCTCAACATTAAGTGCCAATATTTTTCCCTTAAAACAAGGCTTTCATCTGAACAGCATTAGCAAATGTAAGTGATCTATGAGTGTCCCAGTACTTCAGTTTTTTGGTGTAAATTCCCCACAGAATGCATAAGGATTTGTGTTTTGCCATCTTGACAGACAAAAGCTTAGGATCAATTTACTTATTTTATTTTGAAAAACGGGTGGTTTTGCATTTTCTACGTGCCCCGGACAGTGCCACTATCTTGCTTGTCTCCTATGCCTGGAGGAATGTTTGCCATCACTGCCTTGAGATTACGGAGTGTCCTCTGCCACTCTTGCTGGGTGTGACAAAGGACTAACTGGGAATAGTGGTTCTATCAAAGGACTAACTGGGAACAGTGATTCTATCAAAGGACTAACTGGGAACTGTGGTTCTATCAAAGGACTAACTGGGAACTGTGGTTCCATCTGCTCTGGAGCTGGGGATTCAGGGAACATCCAGCTTTGCCCACGTAGCCCAAGGTGGGGCAGTTGCCTTCTCTGGGCAGGAGGAGCAGCTCTGTTTTACCTCTGCTTCTCCTCACGGAATGCAGTGAAGCTGCTCTGAATGTAACACTGGAAAAGTATGGGAACAAGAGAATACAACCCAAATGACTACTTGGGATGAACCCATGCACTAACTTGCTGGTTGTCCCTTCTGCAGTAAGCCAGGAGGCCACGTATCGAGTGCTAAGGAGAAAGCAAAGTGTAGAACACCTGCACATCAATAACTGTGTCCTGCCTTTTGTTTCCTCAATGTTGCTTGCATTCAATTGAAAAAACAAACAATGAAGATTTTGCTATGCAATGAAAAATTCATTATTTTACATATGCAGAAAGGGGATAGGTTAAGATTTAAAAATGCATCTATTTAATTGTGCAAACTTGCTGCTATTTTGACATGCCCTTTGTTTTTCTACCCATTGTGCTTGTCCATGCTTTCCTATGTGCTATGTATGGCACAAGCGCTGACCAGAATGTTACTGGGCATCTGTGCAAAACTGCAGGCACTTAAACACAGCTGCTGGAGATTTTCCAACTTGTATTATTGGTCATATGCAGAGGATGACAGTAGCAGGCAAAGCACCTCATGCAAACTTGTGTTGATTTGTGTGTTAAAAATTTCTCTTTAAATGCTAAGGTTTTGTTGACTGGAGCAGAATCATCCTCCTAGAATTATGTATCTGTACCCACAAACAAGAGCATCCTGAAAATTAGTGATTTATTCCTGTGCTGCTTTTTATGTTTCAGCTGTAACACTCCGGCTATGATGCTAATGCTTGTACACGTGTCACGGTGCAACATGAAATTGCTGTAAGATGTTCTTTCAGTTTAAGTTGTTTAAATTAGCTGGTAGTAGTGACTGCATAGTCAGCTGATCCCAGAAAAACTGAAAGTATAAACATAGTCAAGTTTAAGAACATTTCTTACGTTGCCTACTTGGCAATGTAGTGCAGTATATATACGAACATGTGTTCTTACATGCACAAAACTTGTAAGAAGTGATTAAAAATCCAAGTTTATAATGAGAGTTGAGAACTGTTCCTCTATGGGGGATGTCAAGGAAATTATCTGCTTCTAGAATGAAGCACATAAAAAGTATCTCTAGAGAGGAATACTTGACAATTCTGCTGCCACCTCTTGATGGTATCCTGTAGTTACAAGTAGTGGTTGAAAATTTCATCCAAAATATCAAAGCTGAAAGAAGTGTGTATATATACATACATATACAGCTATAGAGGAATAATTATTTAATGTACTGATGCTATAATTTTAGCTGAGCAGGTGGCCATCTTGGGCTCTGCAGTTGATGTATGCTTTTATTAAGCAGTTTTGTTCAAACTGTATGATAACTTATACATTTAAAATGAGAGGACTGATAAAAATGATAAATAACTAATGAATTGCAGCTACATTCTATTCATTTTCTCAGCTTATCAGGTCTTTACTGCAATGCATTTTTATTAAATGTAGCTTAAATCAGGGCTGCTCACCTTCTCTGCATTAAGCTGACCTGGCTCTCTTGCTCTCTGCTACTGCTTTCCAAGGGATGGCTTGGAGATTCCTCAAATGCCTGCAAGTCATCTCTTGGGGCTGAAATGTCAGCATCTCCTCTCATGTGAATGTCTCATGAATGTCTCATATACCAAGGTTGCATATGTGTGTCAGAGTGTGTGATGGGGCTCCTTTTTGGATGAACACACCTCCTGGTAGGGGAGTAATGTCTCACTTTTAAGCAGATGTCGTGCACTTCCAAGCATATGATAGTGTGTGGTACTCATGTGCTGTGCTCAAGCTTTAGATAGCTCACCCACACCAGAAATTTGAGCAGTGGCCTGCTCGGTTTGCGAGAGCATCCTGTGAGGGTGGACAGAGTGCCCACTGGAGTGTGGGTTGGTTTCTTGGGTTTTTTAGGCATCTAAATACCAGATTCTGGACTTGAACTGGGATGGAAAGTATGATTGCCAGGTCCAATGCTCATTCCTTTGTTAATTTTCAGTGTTTTCCTGAATTTCCAATCCATAAAGCATAGCCTGCTGTGCCAGAAACATGTTTTAGCATTAGTTTTTCAGGGACCAAATAGTCTAATGCTGTGCTGTGGTGGCCACAGAAACAGATACAGTAAAAAGAAAAAAAAATACTTAAAAATATTGGTTCTAAGAATAACTTGAATATTTGGATCTGTTGCCAGTAGGGAGATATTAAATTATTACACCATAAAGATAATTTTGTAACAAATGAACAATCTTCCTCACAGTGAAATTCCTTATTATGAGAATGTGGATCTGTGCTTCACTGAATCACAGGCCAAACTTGCTGCTGCCATGGGAGAGGGTTATCCTGGCGATACAGATGTTTAAACTGCTAAAGAGCTTCTATATCTTTTTCAAGTTTACATTTATATAGGATTGAATCAGTGAAGGGGGTAACTTTGAGACTGATCATTTCCTTGGGCTTAGATTGGTTTTTAGAGGGGAGGGTGGCTGGGAGCCACAGCTGGTTCAGAGCAGTGTGGTTACAGGAAATGTTTGAGGGGGCTGCCAGCAAGGGGGGCAGTGTTTGAGTCAGTGACCCACACTTGAGATGTTTGTTGGCATGTCAACAGGCAGAAATGTATATTTTCCAATTCCTGCTAAGAATGGGAAATAAGAACCTTGGAGTGCTAGAAGTTATTGGTCAGGAGTGGTTAGCAAGAGCCATGATTTTATGGGAAAATCATTTGAGAGAGAAGCCATGGTCCCTCCTGGGCACAGGCCAATTCTGGAACACTGCAGCAGCAGAGATACTGGAGGGGTTGTGCAGAGCCCAGAACTCCTCACTGTGGTCAGCATTATGGATGAGGAGTATTATTATTAACAAACATTAAACTCTTGTCAAAGCCAAGGGCTGCCAGCAGGCATGAAATGAAGGGAGGGGGTTCTAGAACAAGCTGGAGCAATCTGAGAACGAGAGCTGGAGTCTGGCTTAGATGGCCTTTTGTTTTCAGGGCACACCTTCACCACAGTACATGAGAAACCAGGTTTGTAATTCGTGATAACGGCTGATGCACCTGACGGTAATAGTCCAAGCAAAAACATAATGCACAGAAGTGCTCAATTATTTCATAAGACTGCCTTGTGAACAGATTTTGCTCATTTGCAGCTGAGTTGTTTGTGCTTCTGTTTATCTCAGATACCCATTACACTTCCATTTATAGTGTGACAGTGTTTGGCTATATCTGATTCTCACCAACTCAAGGCAATTAAAACTGCTGGCCCAGTGTCACTTGTCTCAAAACATGCTCAAGAATCGTATGACTGCTACAGCTTTCCTCTAAGACTGAAATGTGTGTATTTAATAGCTTCAGCAACAGTATGGAATAGGCTGATGATAAAAGCGTCAGGTAAGCGGGATTGTTGGAAAGAAGATGAAAAATTAGCTGTGGTGTTATCACCTTCGTGTAATGATACCTACATGGAAGTGAAACAATGTAGAGCAGAGAGTTGACCCGAGTGATGTATGTGCACCCAATTTCACCATAACATATTCACGACCTGGTAGCTGTCCCCTATAACAGACCAAACACTTTAAAAGACAGCAAAGTAAACCAGTAAAATTTATAACTACCAGTTACTATTCTGTAAATGCACAGAGATTTGTTATTTATCACAGAGGGAAGGCGAGTTGAAATGTGAGTGATGAAGCTGAGACACTAATGTATAGAGCTTGGATTTTTTAAATTTTTATTGAAGAATAGTGTGTCTCTATGTGAGGAATGAATGACACAGCCCAGAAATGTTGGCTGCTTCAAGGTGAAGTAGGTCAGCTGGGAGAAACCCTGATCACAAGCAAATCTGTAAACTCTGGGGAGGCACCTATTACCACATCCTTCTGTACTTTTTATGTCTTATGTCCTTCTGTCCATTTCCTGTTATTGACCCTTTTCTCACACACTTATTTAGTTGTGGCAGGTCTGAAGGGCTCGAACCAGTTGTGAGGGGGAGATGGAATGAGCTTCCCAAGGTAGTACTGGAATCACCATTGCCTGAAATGTTCAAAAAATGAGCAGATGTGGCACTTTGCAGTATTGGTTTAGTGGGCACACTGGTATTTGCTTGAAGACTGGATTTGGTGATCTTAGAGGTCTTTTGCATCCTTAATGCCTCCATGATGCTATCACAGTGTGCCTGGGCCCTATCATGGAGCATAACTCTGAGACCTACGAGTAGGATAATAGTATCCCCAAAAGTTTGCCTGCAGCAGTTGAATTGAGTAGTGATCTGTAATCTCCAGAAGAAAAAGCAAGGTTCGTCTCATCTGCTCCAAAATGACAGCTGACTGCACACAAGAATTAAATAGTGTTATTCATTAAGTGTGGCAGTGGTGAACCTTGTTGGTATCTGGTGCCAAATATATATTGCTTTTTAACTGATTATCATTGGTGCTGGCCCAGTTTGGCACCTACTCCAAATGCTTTGCTGTTGCTAGGAAAGGTAAAAGTCAATGACGTAATACAGCAAGAGTTGGGAGGGTGAGATAAATGTTGACATCTCCTAATTTTATAGCCACGACTGTGAATAAATTGGACTTTTCAGAATCCTTTCTTGAAGCACCTGTTCAGCAAAACCTGTAGGAATATGGTTCATTTTATCAGTTTCGATGTGATTTAAATGTTTTTGTGTTCTGTTAGGCAGAAGTGGATTGAAAAGTGATTGTGTCTTTTGTTATAGAGGCTCAATGTAGCAAAGCACCCACGTGGCAAAGAGCAAGTGCCTGGCCTGTGCTTGCTCTCCTTTAAGAGCTGCCCCAAATTAATGATTTGGGACATTCCAACCTCTAGCGTTTGATACAAACTTCAGATACCAGTGAGACCAGACTGGATTGATGACAAAACAGCCTGGCTTAAAGTTGTCTAGCTTTAATGGCACAATCAGAGCTCTTACTTGTGGCAGAAAGAGATTTTGTTTTTGTCTAATGGGTAAAAATGTGTCCAGTAAAATATCTCATTATGGTTGTTGTCACTTGCAACTTTTCATTCTTTCAATATATAGAGATGAACTAGACAGAGGGGTAAATGCACTGCCTGAACAAAGGTTTTACTGTCTTTGGAACTTTTTTTCTCCAGATCTGTATTTAATACCAAAATCTTACTTCTTGTGCTTTAATATTATTACATATAATTTGGTTTTTTCTACAGCCAATTTTTTGCCCCACCTGTCTTTATGGACTAACATTAGGCATGTTTCTCCCACGTGTTCATTAATGAAAGGTCTCAGAGCCCTCACATTCAAATAATTTAGTTGAGTAGATGATGACTCAGATGTATAAACAACTTGTTTCTTTTCTCACAGTTACCCAGCTGCCAGGCCATAATAGGATTATTCTCTTGGATGTTTCATCTGAGCTTAAAACCCCACTCTGGCAAAATAGTCATATCATTTACACTGTGCTTAATTTCTGAGAATGCAGTTGCTACATGAGTCATTATAAACTGAAACTCTTGCTTTAGGACATCTATTACTGTTGCCATATCTTTTTTTGGGGATATGAGTGTGTGTAATCCAGTGAGGCAATATGTCAGCTGCCTCAGATGATGAAACCACCTCAAGGTTAAGACTGAGCTTTTGATTCCTTTCTTCAGCATGGAATTTCTTTTTATTATGAAGTATTAGCAATGGCTCACAGTAAAAGTCCCTTCTGACTGCATTGTTGTTGAGAGGAGGGCAGCACAGCCTGGGTCACATCTGATGTTCCCAATCACATATGTCACACTCGTCATTAGTCACCTCCACCAGCTCCTTCTTAGAAGCAATAACAAAGTCACTGAATCTTGGTAACAGAGACACCTTACTCAGCTTGGAAAAGGGTAGAAAGGTGCATCTCTCTCTCCACCTTGTCCCCCTCTTGAAGCAACTTCTCCCAAATTCATCCCTGCTCTGTCTGTCTGCTCCATTACCAAGCCAGCAGGAGGTCTCAGCTGAATTCTGGAAATTGCAGGCTTATTCCCAAAGGCTGAGTCTTCTCTTACAAGGCTGCATTTCGAAGTGCCAAAGACAAAAAGTTTGTATTCTCAGGCAACTGTGCCCCAGAGCCCACTGACTAATTAGGCAGTGGCAGACACTTGCAATGGAAGCTGCCTCTCCAATATCCCTGAGCAGAGTAATATGATTCTGCTGAAACTTTGACTTGACAGTTTTTCAGGAGGAGATTAGATATTCTTGCTGGATGAGATGTGATCAAAATATTTTGTTTCTCATACTCTAGTAATCTAATTCTCAAAATGTAACATGACCCCTTTTTCTGGAGCATCACATCCAAATTGGCATCATCTGTCTGAATAGCAACTACCAGTTATTTCACAAAAAGCACAAAGAACTTATGACTCCAATTTTATTGATTAGGGAGATAAATATCTACTTTAACATGTTCTTGGAAATTCTGTTTGAATTATATGCTTGGCAAGCTAACATTGTATTTTTACTGTGTTAAACTACTCATTAACCCACAGAGAAATGCAGAGGTATTTGGACATTATTCTCAAACGTCCCTGCAAATTTTCACATGTAATAAAGGGCAGAGATCTGTGGTTTGAAAATCTATATGGTTTATCTGGTGCTTGTATTGAAAACTTAAGATAAATGGCAAACTCCTGGATTCTTAATTTTCTGTTTTAGTTTGAATAATGTATTTAAATAAAGAACTATAAGGAGGAAGGATGAACAATTTTAATACTCTGTTATCCACCTCCCAGGCTCAGTGAGCAGCAGTGAAGTGTCCCCTGGCTTAGGCAGAGCAGAGTGCCAGTGCAGGGAAAAAACCTCCAGGAGGCTGGGCCTTACAAAGCCTGAGTCAATACAATAAGATGAGTTTTCCTGGGAATGGCTTGAGGTGATTATTCATGTTTCCAGAGTGCTGAACTGGAAAAGGAGCATATCTTCTGCTTAGTACAAAGAATCAGCACTGGCTGTAGGTGACGGAGAACATATCAGTCATTGCAAGGAGGTAACTGGAACCTGATGTATCCCAGATTTATTACACATGATTTTGGTATTATGATATTAACAAGTGAATTATCATTGCCGTGTTGATAGAAGTCGGTGAGCAGTCAGCATCACTGATGAGCTGCATTTTCAGGACACAAATACATGCCTGAAATAAAAATTGGCTTCTGTAGAGTTGGATACTGAAATTATCTTGGGCTCCAGCATCATCCTTGCATTTGTAGTTTGCTCACAGCAAGCAGTGGAGAAAACCAGGACTACCTATATCTTGGCAAAAGATGAAATACTGACCAGCTGTTATCTCCATTTGCAGGGGTGGCTTCTGAATAAGGAATGATTGGGAAAATCAGCAGCTACTAGGGCTGGACACATGGCTCAAATGACTGTGGGAATGCACTGGAGAGGTTTGTGTGGATGGGTTGTACAGGTGTGAGAACACATTCTCGAGTTGTTACCACACACTCAAGGTGCACCATATGCTTTCTGTAGGTGCTTAGCCAAGAGTGCTGGCACAGCTCTGAAAAGAACATGGATACATGGGGAGGGGTTCACGTGTAGGTTGTAGAGGGAACCACATCCAGCAGCTCCTGTGGCATCCTGCTGCTTGTGTGCATGTCAGACGTGTGAAGAGTCACTGAAGTGGAGATGTACCCCAGAAAGAAGATGTGGATGCCTCTGTGCAGCAAATTAGTTTGACCTCACCCTTGCTGTTTGCTGACCAGCTCCAATGTGGGGATTTGAGCGCTGATCAGGCATCCCGGGTGGACTTCCTTTCCTATTTTCTGGTCGTTTTATGTTTCCTTAAAACAAAACCTTAAAGCACCAGCTCCTGCCCCTTCTGAAGCAGTAAAAGTATGCTGTGCAAGGAAGTGTGTTGTAGAACAAACTCAGTATTCCTTCCTCATAACTGTCATGGTTTAGCCCCAACAACTAAGAACCATCCAGCTGCTCGCTCATATTCCCCCAGCGGGATGGGGAAGAGAACTGGAAGGATAAAGTAAGAAAACTTGTGGGTTGAGGTAAGAACAGTTCAATAATTTAAATAATAATATCATTGGTATACCAAAAATAAAACAACAAAAAGCAGAGAAGCTGAAAAGTCCTTGACAAATGTAAATACTGCTCAGCAACTACCGAAACATCAGTGTTAGCAATATTGTTCTCATCCTAAATCCAAACCACAGCACTATAGCAGCTACTAGGAATAAAATTAACTCTATCCCAGCCAAGCCCAGCACAAACACTAATGACTGTTGCTGTAATTAAGAAAATGGTATAGACTGTTGTTGTACAATAGTAATCTCCTGCTGCTGCATAAGTGTTGAAGAATTTATTTTCCAGCAGGAGACATTGATCCTGTGGCAGTGTTCTGTTGCCTTAACTTTGTTTACATCATAAAGGAAAAATGATTGATGTAATCATTTAATTTATTGTGCTAAGAAGTGTCAGTTGCTCACTCCACCAGTATTGATCTAAGGCGTTCTGACTGGCTTATGCTCAGGCCTTTCAAAGTTTCGGATAATTGGAGACCAAAGTAAAAGTGCAGTTTGATAAGCATGATGTTTCCTAATTACTGTTGTGCCATTGATTGCACTTTCCCGTAAAACGGCGTGACCAGTGAGTGACTACTCGTTATGAAATTACAGTTTTTAAGAGGCATCACAAGGTGTAAGAAAGCAGCTTTAAAAAAAAAAAATATATATATATATATGTAGTAAAATACTGGGGTGTTTGAGCACAATTCCTCCCAACAGTTCTTTTAAATTGGTTGTTCTTGCTTTCACTTGAGTTGCAAATATCCATCTGGGAAGATTAATTTTCAGAAACTAGATCTTAGGGCAGCAAAGCTGGGGAAGGGTGTGGAGTACAAGTCCTGTGAGGAGTGGCTGAGGGAGCTGGGGATGTTTATCCTGGAGGAAATGAGGCTCAGGAGGGACCTTATCACTCTCCACAACTCCCCCAAAGGAGGTTGTAGTGAAGTGGGGGTCGATCCTTCTCCCAGGTAACAAGTGACAGGATGAGAGGAAATGGCCTCAAGCTGCACCAGGGGAAGTGTAGATCAGACATTAGGAAAAAAATAAATTCCCAGAAAGGGCTGCCAAGCAGAACAGGTTACCCAGGAAAGTGGTGGAGTTAAAATCCCTGGAAGTGTTCAAAAAATGTGTGGGTATGGAACTTGAGGACATGGTTTAATGGTGAACATAGTGACTGTGGGACTTGATGATCTTAAAGGTCTTTTCCAACGTTAACAACTCTATTATTCTATGAGTGTGTTAATTTCCTTTTTTTTACATTTTAGTTCATATATATGTTTTTATAAATATAGTCAAGGTCTTTTCTTGAGGCTATATGGATATCCATAATCTATCAAGAAGGAAAAATAATTAACATTAAAAGAATATGCAATATTACAATAAGCAAGTTTTAAAACCTGAAAAAGAAAGTGTAAACCTTTTTAAGGATTTCAAAGGAGTAGCCTTTAGTATTTGTAAATTTAAATTAGTAGGATCTAAAATTAGTGAAAACAACATTCAGATAAAGTTTGTGCTTGAATGCAACTGTGTGGGAGCATTAACCTTCACAAAGTTTTAAATATATTTGAAAAGAAAACCTACCAAAAGTAATTATACACCATTTTACTTCCCACCAGTTTCCCTGAAGAATGAAGAAATTGCCCTCTTTAGGTCCTTTTCTACAGTTTATACCATTAAAAATAGATCTTTCTTCTGCACAACAGGAAACACTGAAAGCCTGGTTTAAATTTTCAGGAAACTCCTTTTATTTTTGATCCTTTGAAACTGTAATGTTAATACATTTTCAATTAAATATGAACAACTCTCCGTGCATCTCAGCATGAAACACAAAGGGATTTTGGGACCCTTCCAATTACTAGGGCTTGAAGATTTTTCTTAATTATTTAACTTTTACAGTATTTCTTTTTATATAAAATAAAAGTTGTGCTGTGGAGCTCCTTCTAACATGGAAAGGAATATGACAGCATTCTGTTTGCCCTTTCAAGTAATTTGTTATATAAAGTCTGAATTTTAAGACAGATCTTTTTCTGTAATGTTCTTTTGCTTTTACCATCTGCATTGCTGTCCAAGATGAAAGCTTTTGTTTGTTCCTGCAGGAAAGACGAGGACTGAATCAAAACTACGATAAATCTATGTTCAGTTATTTCATCTGTGAATAAATATGTTCATTTGATTGCAGCAAAATGGCTTTGACATGTCACCAACCAATTTGGGTAGTCAGGGTCCTTTGTGCAATATCCTCTCTCTGACACTGTAATACAAAGTGTTGATGAGTGAGAGAAAGGTGTTTTGCGTGTTACGATGTCTAAATATGCCTTCAGGTGACAAAAGTTCAGAGATAACCTCGGGCTGACAGACATGGGCTGAGCGTTCCCTGGCTGTGAATAGCAGAGCACGGGAGAGCAGCTGACGCTTAAATGCAGGTGACAGCATCAGTAACAAATCGTTGTGTTTGACTGATGCCATTTAACAGCTCCTGCTTCCCATCACTCTCACGGAGGACACAGTGCACTAATAACACCCAGTATGGACTTTTCACTTGGTGCTCTTAAAATGCTGTTTCATTAAATAGCTGTCACCTACTCGGCTGAGTAAAGTTGGAGGTTCAGGGTGCTGAACCCACCCGCCTCCTCAGGTTGTGGCAGGAGTTGCAAAGTGGTGGATTGTGCATATTCCTGCCTCCCATTTTTTGAATTCTTTTCCTACAATTGGGAAAACATAATGTTTTTTCTGTCCTTGTTTAGTTCCCTCATCTTAAACATATTCTGTTGTGTTACAGAGATAACCAGAATTCAGTTCTAGTCATCATGGTGACAAGTGTGTCCCTGTCTCTGAAAATGGTATCTGTTGCTGCAACCTCAAAGCAAGACAGCATGCAAATTAGTTTTATGTCTCATAAAAAAATGTTTGAGAGGTTATATTTATCATCTCCTCATATGTTAATTTTTAAAAATCCCCAAAACTGAAGGAAACCAGAGGATAAAGCAGTGATATCCACTGTTGCTCACAATAGCATTCATCCCTGCTTTGTTTTACACAGCAGTGTGTCCAAGGGGCTCCTGGGACTGTGTCATCTTCTTAACCACTGC
This sequence comes from Oriolus oriolus, assembly GCA_013400235.1. Classification (NCBI taxonomy): domain Eukaryota; kingdom Metazoa; phylum Chordata; class Aves; order Passeriformes; family Corvidae; genus Oriolus; species Oriolus oriolus. Next base: position 1,598,597 of record VXBT01004570.1, read on the forward strand.
TTAATTAAGAATATAGGTAAATTGTTTCCAAACTTGGATTTCTACAGTTACTTTAAATCTACATGTACAGCCAGTAGCAAGGAGTTTGATTTTCAATCACAAACCTGCACTAACCTGTAGCAAAATCAGTATTCAAAAATCTGTAAGTGCTCTATAATGGATTTATCCTTCTGGCCTTAGACAAGTTGGAGTGAAAATCACGAGAGTAGTTTGGAGCTTTGACATTTTTCAGGCTGTGTAATTGGTATCGGTGGTTTTAGGGATTCTCAATAGGGAAGTTAATGTTTATCACATGGAGTAGTAATCTTTATCATGGTGTGTATCCCATTCTCCACTCAGAGCAAGGAAAATACCATAGATACATTTCACAAAGACAAATGTTTCTGATATTTTAAAGCAGCCCTACTTTTTTTTCATTGAATGGGAAATGCACAAAGCTGGCTATATTTGGCATTCAGAGCTTTTTTTCCTGTGTTTAGCACCATGTTTCACATATTCTTACTGCTAAATGAAAGTGGTAGCATCTGAATTCTGGGGTGGCAGATTATGGAGTGTGTGGATTTTGTGGTCAGATATTCTGTCTTGACCAGATCTGTATCCTGCTCCCATCACTGAGCATTTGAGGTTCCAGCCAAGTATAAAAACCTCGTTAAGTGCGATGGACAGTTCAAGTAAAATTTGTTTCATACCTGTTTTCTTCCTCAGTTTCAATTTGTGGGAATAAAAATCAGTTTCTTGCCTTCTTTCACAAAGGTGGTATTGTGTTTGGCAGGATTGGATGACCTCATTACTTACTCTGATGCAGCATTCGTGCATCATTTGCACAATATGTTTTTCTTGCCCTCATAGAAATACCTGAAAAGATATGTGTCTGGGCATTACACTAATTATATGGAAATACAATTTGTATTTTATAGTTATTTTTATGTTCAACTCAAAAACAATGATTTCTTTTTCTGATAGTTTATATTCTTTTGTTTGGGGTTTTTTTTTGGCCAATGAAGAAGTAAATTGTAAAGCTAAACTTCAAATAAGAGCTTTTGGAGACATTTGGAAGATGAGAGTAGACAAAAATAATTATTAAACACAAATGTCCTGTGAAGACTTTGGTCTTTAATTAAAGAGTCTGCCCTAAACAGTGTTTTTTAAAGATTGGTTACTGTACTTTTACAGATCATGTGTACTGAATATCCTTGAGTTACTCTTGAGAGCTTTCACTTATGGCAGTTTAGTTTAATTTAGCTACTACTACAAAGAGATTAGGTTGTCAAGAAGATACTGTTGGAGGTTTAGGGATTGCTGAAATCCTTCTGAAATGAAAAGTAATATACACTGTAACTTTCTTTGATAGTTCTTTCATGAAGAAACGGGATGAAAATCAACCACAAGGGAACTCTTTATTTTGTGGACAAAAGAGGGAAAAAATTCTTCTCATGTTTAGCAGTTAATGAAAACTAAGAAAATAAAAAAAAAAGACCCCCAAGCCCCCCAACCTAAAGGAAAAAGGCATTTTTCTTTATTTTTTCCACTATAATAGGCCATCTAAACTTCTGTCACTGTATGTAGACTGATAGTTGAAGGTATTTTCCGATCTAAATATCATTTTGCCTTTTGTTCTGTCTACATATATGGGACCCCTCAGATCTTTGCTCCATTAATTTCAATGTAGTTATTGATACAAAGTCAAGCCTGAACCACAGAAGCATATTTTTAAATGAAAAAGTGTTTTTCCAGTTTAATGGACCCCACATTAATGGAAATATACCAGAAAAGCCTGTTAGATTTAAAACTTTCTGTAATCTTAGATTATCAGGGCTCTATATATCAGTGCTCTATATCTGTTTAATGCTTTCATTACTATAAAATAATTTTTAAAGCATTAATGTCATATTTCTGAGGCAAAATGTTTTATTTTTGCCAGTTCTAGGCACAATAATAGCAAACAATGAGTATGGCTGAATTTTACCTTTTACTTTTATTTTTGCTGCTTAAATTTGTGTGAAGAAATCTGAGTCATTGTCCCAGTGCTAAAATAAGCATAATCCTTGATTTCCCATAAGGAGACTTTGATTCAGAGTCATCTATTATACTTTGTTTGCAATTAACTAATCCTCCACGAAATAGTTTATTCTGTTCTTCTGCTTCAAATGACATTTTATTGTGCTGGATATGAATTCAGATTAGCTTCAATTTTCCGATATACAAACCTTTACAAGAGACAGTTGTAATTAATTTGACCTCCCAGGTTGGCCTTGCACTCAGACTGTCTTTAGAAGTCGCAAATATGGAAACTGAGCTCATCGCCCATGTAAATAGAATTTATTTTCTTTTAATGCAATTGTGAAAAGACACTGCCAAGTTGGAGGGTTACTGAAAGCATGAACTTGCAATTTCTGACAATTTTTTATAGCCTCTAGTGTTTTATCTGCTTTGGGCAGTGTTTTGAAAGCTATTTCATAGAAAATTGTTTACAGCACTTTGTCTCTTTTCCCCTGAATAGCTGTGAATCTTTAGCTGTATGTGCTGTTAGCCATCTTGTGCAGCAAGTTGCATTACCTTGTAAACCCTTCGCTTTATCCTGTGAATTTTGGCAGATTGGTCTCAAACAGCTATAATTCAGTTGGCATAGTTTCAAGCAAACTGAATCACAAATGGCTACAGAGAATTTTCATTTTATGTAAGAATGTGTGGAATTTGTCCACATAATCCCCAATAACCTAATCTCCTCATGCCATGGTTCTCCTGCTCCCTTGTCTCAAATGGAGCTCGTCTGCTGATAAAAGGCAATAAAAAAGGACATTATTCCTAGGCATTCGTGGTAGAGGGGAGGTTGACTGGTTCTTTGAGTTTGACAATTCTTTTCCTGTGATTAATTCTGAGATTATTTTGTTTTGGCCATTTTCAGAAGCTAGTTTAGATTGGGAGTTTAGTTATGCTTCTCCAGAGTAAGAACAGCCAAGTGCTGGACTTCCAGTTTGTACCCAACATTCCTCCAAGTGAGAAACTGCACTTCATGCGAGTTTACAGATCAAAGACAAGCATCAGAATGTTGGTTAATTTAAAACTAGCAGCAGTGTCATCAAGCCTGAAAGAATAAACTCAACCCATCACAGGGCTTCATTTCTGGTTTTCTCACTGGCTATTTACTGTAAAATGGAACAGTCTGTAAGTTTCCTCACCTGTAAAATGGCATGGGGTATTTTAAGTCTATGTTTTCTAGCACAATATTTGACCTTGATCTGTTCAGCCTGAGCAGCAGTATTTGAAGCCTTTGTAGGTTGCAGTTTGCATTAAAGCGTTCGGGGGACTGGAGGAAGCATTGCAGAATTCAGTGGCTGATGCGAGAGCTGCCTCTGATTTGTACCCCTAAATGACACAGGAGATGCTTGAGAAATTCTTTATTGTAACTGGAACATAAAATGAGCTTTCTTCCTACATAGGGCAAATCCCAAATCTCTCTGGAACTGTAATTGACTCAGAATGTGATTAATGTAACTTAATTGTCTTGACTGTACATATATCAGGCACATCACCACCATCTGAGTCCAGGGTGCATTGAATCGCTGTCTAATTTCCAAAGGCACTTTAAAGGATGTCATCCTCTTTGTCTAGACACTGACACCTTTTAAGATGAGGAATACCATGTTCTGAAGTCCGTGTTGCACCTTGTTTATACCAAAGATCTGATCGCTGCCTACAATACATTAGGCACATCAGAATGGCATTTTCATTCATCAGCTCCTATCTGAACTGTCACTTGCAGAAAAATTGAGGAGACTGACAAAACCTTCTTCCTTTTCAACCTGAAATGAAAAAGTATATTAAAAATATTGTCCGTTAATGGACAGCAGCACATGACAATAAATTGCAAAGCTGCTCTCTGATACAATCTCAAAGAATAAGGCAGAAGTGCAGTCGATTCACTTAGTATTTCTGTGTGTAAGCTCAGCCTGAAAGTTTGAAACTAAAAAGCCATTTTTATATAACTGGTCATTTAGCTGCCTGTCCCTCCCTCTTCCAGGTCATTAAGTAGGTGGTGCCGTGTTTTTGTTTGGTTTTAATATGTCTGTGCAATAAAAATATAATAGATTCCAATTTTTTATCCGTTTGCTCCCGAAATGGAGTATAAATGCATTGCACCATGAGGTGCAGAATAGCATAGGGATTCAAAGAGGTGACAGTATCAGCATATGATTTCAAATGTATACACATGTATACATTTAGAAGGACATCTCAATTTTGACAGAAAGCATTAAAGACATGAAATTCATGGCTACAACTGAAATGTACCATATGTCCTCCAGCACTTAGACACAAAGAGCACATTAGCAGAGTAATTAAAGGGCACCCTGTTGTGGCTAGGTGGTGGAAGACATATGGTGTAGCATGAGTAACCATGAATTTTTAAGTTCATATTGTTTTCTATCATAACCTTGTTCTTTGTATTTAATATACTGTAATTTCTATGTGTTACTGTACGTTTCACTTGTGTTGGAGGTCTCCATTTCAGAACAGAAGTCTAAAACTTCCAGCCTAACTAATGCTTTTATTTTTGTGAATTTATTTTCATATAAAATGACTTAAAATGTTGAAATCGCAGAACACTGGCTTTGTGATAAAGGGGGTAGCACACGTGTTCGTAGCTTTCTTCTCTTTCACACTTGCACTTCCTTCTTACCAGTGCAAAAGACCCCACAAGACATGGAGACACTTGACAAACATAGGTTGTTGCAGCCAGATTCTGCAGATTCCACCTCCTCTTGAAAACAGAGCAATTCTTTTGCCTCTTCCTCTTTATCACTCATAGCAAATATGATGCTGCCAAAATTCAGCTGAGAGTTTTTGTTGATGATGTGCACAGTAAGATAGGATCCACTTTGTATGGCTTCAGGTGAAAGATTTCCAGTTGGAACAGAGCAAAACCATTGATTTATCTGTAAGCGTATTATTCAGGGACCCAGAGCTGTATAAGTCACTTTATTTATTTAGCTAAATTTCTAAAAATAGCCATCCTCTGGAAATGCAAGTATCTGATAGGGATACAAAATCAGAGTATAAATAAGCCTTTTGTCTTTAAGCAAACAGAACATCTCTGAAAGTTTTGCTCAAAGGCAGTGAAATTAAATAGCTGCCTCAGCATGAGCTGTTAGTTGAAACCAGGCTTTGGCCTTGTTTTTTCACTGGGATGCAGCTGATCAGTGTGAAACTTGAGGCTGACCTTGGGGAAACGGCAGTGAGGTGATAAGAACTTGTCTGGATTTGGGTCTACCAAGACGCAGCTCTAAGGATGGTCTTTTCAGCTGAGATCCTTGAAATTCCAAGGTTTGGCAGGGGCACTAATCCAGTTCAACACCGACATTCCTTGGCAACCTAAGTTGTTGATGTACGTGCATGAACACTGAGCCAGATCTGTGCCAACTGCACAACAAATTTGGCAGATAACCACTTCAAACCACTTCTAAAACTATTTTTCTCCCTCTTATTCTCAGGAATTAAAGCTCTTACTTGGAATGCAGGGTCCTTCACAGATCTTTGAAGCCCGAGAAAGTAACATATTTTTAAAACAGTTCAACTTTTCATCAAATACTTAAACATTCATAGTACCATTTACATCAGGAGACCCACAATGTTTCTTTTTATCCAGTGAAGATCTCTTGTAAAATATATGTACATTGCAGGGAATGGAGCGTGGAAAGTCACTTAGAGTCATCAGGCTGGAGGCAGGGATTTAGTCATTCTCCCAGGACATGGAAAATACAAATTGGGTTCCATCAGCCTGCTCAGAGATTTGAATCCACTGCCTCCTACTCCCAGTGTGAGTAATCCAACCACCACACTGCTACAGAAAAGTGAGGCATCAGCACCGAAGAGTATAGTCCTGACCAAATTTGACTGTTCAAGTGCCTCTGGGAGGCTTTAGAGAGGTTCAGGTTGTTGTATGCTAAAATCAGATCATGGAGGTTCAGCTCAGGAAATTAAGGCCTAACACCAGAATTTTGAGTTCTTTTACAGTTTTTTGTGTCTTCTATGTTAGGCTGTCCAGGAAAATCAGTGGGTTGGTGGGCTTCAAATGCATCAATGGACCAGGTTAAAGTTTCATGGCCTGATTTCTTCCTGTTCCATTTGGACAGAGCACTTAGCACTTGCTGCAGCAGGGAATGAAAGCAGCTCACCCAAGAAAAAAGATAACCTGCATCTTGAGAGGTGGATGATTTTAGCTGAGATGCACTTGGGCAAAGGAACTAATTGGACGAGCATTTGGCACTCCACAGTAGTGCTCAGCCCTACGCTCCTGTGAAGGTGCAACTTTGTTATTAACTTTAATTTCATTCCAGTCTTGACTATTATTGTGTTAGGTGCCCAATTCCAGACTATGCCTAACCAGTGCTGCCTTAATCGTTCAGAAACAAAAGAGGAGAGAAAGATTTCCGGTATTTCTCAGACAATAAACCAATTTTATCTGTGCAACGTCCTTCTGCATGTGGTAGTGCTGTGAGCTTCACGCTGCGTGTCGTAATGGAAGGTGAACTAGCGAAAGTTTTCTAACTGTTATGTTGCTATTCATTCAGTTACCTTTTCTGATTTTTTTTCTTTTCTTTGAGTGGGTGTTTAGCTCACTATCTCAAATAGATAAATGTTTAATTTCACTTTGAGGTATTTTTTGTAGAAATTAAACACTCGCATGGTCCTAGAACAATTATAGTCTGTAATGTCTGGGTAATGCAATGTAGCCAACTGTAACCTTTAATTAGGTTTGCCTTCAGAACATTGCCAAGTGAGAATCTGAATTCAGACAAATGTCCAGATCTCCTTCTTGGCATCTACTTTTAATATCTGTGAGAGCTTATTTTTAGCTTGTTATGCTGTTAGCCCTACACGCTCCATTACTGTTAGAAGAAGTTGTACAGGAAGAGTTTAATTTCTAAAGGGCTGTTTTACAAACTAACTTTTCTGGAATCAGAATTTCCTCAGTTGTCAATTTCTATGCATTTATTCTTCAATGCTAATAAAAAGAAATATGCACGTTTACAAAAAAAAAGTTATAATCTTTTAGCCTTCTAAATGAGGGGAGAATTTCTTGGGATAGTCTCATTCTTCTTGGATTTTCATATACAAAAATTTAAATGTAAGCTCTTCTGGGCTTGGAGTCTTATTTCTCTCTGTGCAGCACTTCACTGTGTTTCTCTGGACAGAGCATATCTTGAAGAGAAAAGAACTATCATGAATTGTTTTAACTACAGGAATGTTTGAAAAATGGAAGAGAAAATAATGGACTTTTTTTTCCTTTTTTTTTTTTCTTTTTTAGCAAATATTTCTGCAGGTTTTGCTGGCTCACAATTTCCTGGGTTCAGAGTAGAGTTCTGGTGAGATTCATGAAGTTATTGAAGATGTGTAAGACACTGGCTCAGGCACTTTTTTGGCTGTCCCACAGGTGCAGCCTTGAACCAGAGCCTGTTTTACCACATGCAGGAGCACACATTGCCAGGCTCTTGGCTCCCACAGGAATGTCTTGTGCTCATTTCCTGGACTGGATTTGTTTAAATAAGTATTAATCTGGTGGAAGTGTCACTTTCATCTCTCTACATTTTCTAGCCATTGATCAATGATCTTCTCTTTGTGTGTTTGTTGATTACCCCACCACACCTTTAGTATCTGTAAAAAGCAGTTTAGAAATATTTTGGCCCGTGCATAGGTGTAATGGAAAGTGCAGCATTTCAAGTCAAAGAAACAGTTTTTCATAATTCATCATAGAAACAACCTCTTAAGATGTTTATGTCAAACTACCTGCCTTTTACTCCTTAGTGATTCATAGCTCTCCTTGGCAGTGAATTTGTTTCTTCCTACTATTTTTACATTGCATTTAGCTTGATTTGTGGACAGGAGTATATTCTTGATACCCACTATTCTTCTGATCCAGGAATTGCCTGGGATGTATCTCTCTTTCGTACCTTCCGTCAGAGGCTGCTCTTGAACAGAAACACTCTGGCTTCAGGTGCTGTCCTGTTCTCTCTTTCCTTCTAGTTTTTTGTTCTCCACCTCCTGCTTACTCAAGATTGTACTGAGTTTCTTGAAAGATTTTGTTGCTGATTTTCTTTTTTTTTTTTTTTTGAAAATTAGTCACTGCAAACCAGCGGTTTGTAAATAATTTGTGTCTAAATGCATAAAAATAGAAAAACTAAAATAGATAACTTCAGGGATAATGGTATGTAAAACCCAGGTCCCTGCTGAATGTGTAAGGCAGTGGTCAAGGTTATGTTAGTTGCATATTTTGCTGATCCCGTGGTATAGCCAGGCAGAAATAAAGCACACAGATATCTTCAGGATGTCCCTTTGGTTTAATGAAGAAATACGCTGATGCTCTGCAATGTTTCATCTTTAATATTTAATCAAGGACATGAAATCTGAAAAACAAGAAATGTTTTGTTCATGGAAGATTATTTTAGAAGCTACGTTTTTACTTTAGAAAACCCATTTCTTTCCCTCTACTTTTTTTGTTGAAAATGATTGTGGGGGTGAGTCAGAATCTTATGGGAAAAATAATCATGTTGAAATGACAACAAAGCCTGCTTTGTCTCATAGTGGTGGCAAATTTCAGCACTGCTGAATTCCAGTGCTGACTTTACCGTTTTCCTGATCTCCATTTAAAGAAGTATAAAAGACTACTTTCATTTAGTAATGAGATGTGATTGAAAAATGTATCCTCGTTAGGTTACCATTACTGGGAGATTCAAAAATAAATATTAGTGGAAGTGTTCGTATCTTCCATATCTTTCGATGCAGTTATTCAATTGCAGTATTCAACCTACTTGAAAATGTGAGGAAATGTATGTCAGAAGATTCAAACCTTTCACACACAAGTTCATTTTCCTCCACTGCTGTTTGATTTAAATCAATGCCTGAAAGGTACTTTTAAGTCCTTTGTATCCTTTGGAGTAATGATGTAAGCTGTCAGGGAGCCACCAACATTAAAGGAGCAAAATAACTCCTGCTTTGAACAGAATCCTAGAAATCCAACAGGAACTTTACAACTGGCATTAAGGATTCAAATGCAATTGTTTAATGAAGATGTTAGCAGGTGATGTTTTTTGAAGCAATGTGTTACTTTAACATTCTTCTTAGGGCAGCTGTTTTTACAAAAAGGAAAAAAAAAAGCATTGCAAATCAAAGGTTTTTTGGTAATTTATGGGTCAGTGGGAATTGAGGACACACGGGTCCAAAGCTTGCAGCTTATGTGCCTGAACTCTTTCTTAGGGCTGCATTCTTTAAAAAGGATGATCTATTCTCAGACATACAGAAGTTGCATCAGGAATGCTCGGGAAGGTGTCCAGTCTCATCTGCTGTCCAGTGTCCACCATATTTGCCTTCTTTGTTTGCAGTTCAGGGAGTTCCCAGGGAGGAAGAATAGCTGAACACAGCTATAATTTCACTTCAGGCTTCTGATTTTTTCTGCCTTTTTGAAAGTCCAAGGGGGAGAAAGGGTGATGAACAAATAGTCTGTAGAACAGAGCTGTGTTCCTGCAATGTGTATGTCATACGTTTGTATTTAATTTTTACAGACATCAAAATATGAAGCATTGTTGAGGGAATACATGTGGGAATATATTTAACACTGGAGGGGATACAGAAACCTCTGCTAGGCTTAAATTAATGCAGGGTAGTTAACCAAAATCTGTGTTTGTTGTTGAAGGTGCATATGGTGCATCCAGCTCCTCCCCATCTCAGGGTTTTCCCTTTAGGCATCAAACCACAGCTTTGTGAAAGTGGGGCTGCATGGCCAGGCTCCAGCACGTGCTGTACAAACACATCATTCTGGCATTGCCATAGCGGCACGTGGGGCAATAGGAGTGACAAAAATGTTCTCTTATTTCTTTCTCTCCCATCCTGACACCCCTGGCTCAGCTTAAACCTTCATTTCGGTACCTCTATCATTTGTCTCAAATGTTTTATCTGAGCAAATGAAGCTCAAATTCAGGATATGTTATCTATAGGATTCTGATAATTGCAGATGTACAGAGAAAGGACTTGGAAATGGCTTTTACTGGGTATTGAAGACCTGGACAGCATTTAAGAAAGCTCTGAATGAGTCCAGGCAGTGTTCAACTTTAATTTCAATCCAAGATTGAATTTTTTTCCCTCCAAGTCAGCTCTAAATATTACATGTATTTAGGAGGCAATTCAAATACTGTAAGTGAGCAGTGACGGTAATATTGGAACAACAGCAATATACCATGGCTTTTTTAAACATCTATTTATAGAATGCTTTCTGCTCTAAGGATTAGGAGAAGAGAAGCTGGGATTTTTCTGCTCCTTGATGAGTGTTAGTGAAGCATATTTGCTAACACAGTTTGACATACAATATATTTCAGTGCTCATGGTACCTTATGGTATGGTACTCCTGGTACAGTACCTTATGGCATTTTGTTTAATGTTTGTGAGGTTTTCTGATTGCTTCCCAGATAATTTATTTTTATTGGCAGCTAGCTTTGTGTCCTTGTATGGAAATGAAGCTGAAGCAGGGTGGCTTGTAACATCTACAGAATTTCTGAAGCGTTTTAAAATAATGATACCTTGTTTAGCTGTTTTGGCTAACAGATTTGCCTCTAATCAGTTGAAAAGTTGGGAAATTCTTATCTTGAATAGTTATGTACTATGAAATTAAGATAAAACCAATCAGATACCATAGAAATTTTCTTAGTTTGGAATTTAAAGAATCTAATGCTCCCACTGTCATTTTCAGCCCATCTGCATGGGTCCAAAAGAATATATTTTTCTGTTTAAGCTATGAAGAATGGACTCAGCTCTCAGCTCAAGACATAAATGTTCTTTCTTGCTGAGCATCGTTCAAATGTTTCATAGTTGTCTTCGTGCCTTTTGTTTATCCGCCGGAGCATACACTTCTGCCCTAGAGTTCCCATTTGTTTGCTGCCAAGCATAATTGCAAATCCCAGAGACTTCAGCAGCTCTGGCTTTATAGAACCCTGTTTTAATCACAGTTAAAATCTAATATGAAAGAACATCCACGCTGCATTTTCTTTATGTAGCATTACGTCTCATTTGATGGTAAAAGAGAGATGACTTCTCAGATAAAGACAATATGGAAGGTTCTTTCCCACAGAAAAATATACCACAGTTATCCCTATTTTAATTTAGAAAATACTTGCAGCATCACAAGTAGGACTGTTAAGATTTTCCTTTAACTGAAAACATACTATAAATGTGTAAAGCCAAATAAAAACCTTTTCTTCAGCAGATGTTTTGCTGTTTCATCCCTGATTTTAATTAAAAAGCACGTGCCTACTCTTGTGTTTTGTATGGTCCAGTCACGTACCCGGGTCACTTTTTAAACTCCTTCACGCCTAAAGAGCAGATGGTTTGAAAAGCAAGCCTTAGTGCAACAAAATCCAACATCTCCCTGCTTTCATTGTTCAGAGCCCTGCTCTTGTTTCTTGTGCTGTGCTCCCTACTGCTCCTCCCAGCCAACTTTTAATTTGCTCAAATAGGCTCATTTCTTTTGCTTGTCTTGGAGAAACTGTATTGCAAACCATATCAGAAACCATATCAAACCAGCTTAGCTCCGCACTAAAATATTGCTTCATTTTTATTATTATTATCATTCCTGTTTTTCTTTTGCTAAACACAAAGCAAAACATTCTCTAGTAATTCTCAGTTTTACTCACTGGATCCCACATTACTGACCAGGTTCATAATGAGTCTGAAGAGAGATGGGAGAAGATAAATACAGGTGAACAGACAGGAAAAACAAAAAAGGGAAACTAAAATTATTATTCCCCAAAGTAATAAAATGCGTATCTTGGAGACAATGGGTTAAATGTTGGAACAAAAAGAGGTATCTTATGTTTCCCTCATTCTAAATATACTTTAAATGCCAAAATAATCTTCTGTTCTATCCTTACAAATTGATTCCAATTTGTTAGTCAAAGACTGTAATGAAATGACTCAAACCATAGTCTTGTTCCACTAAGCAGTTTGCTACAGCTTTTTTTTATTAATTATATTCAGACTGCAAGAACTGTCAGAATGTTAAAATTCCTAAGGATAGTTTGCCAACATCTATCACTAGATTAGAAACAGCTCTGCAAAACCTTCAGCAAAGCAAATAATATTCCATCATAAAATCAATACAACTAAGCATTGTCAGCATAGTGCTGACAGTTCCAGCTAAAACAATTTATAATTTTTGAAGAAGATATGTTGTAAATAGAAGATAAGAGGCCTGTGAAAGATGTGGCCAGTAAACAGAACCCAGATGTAAACATTTTGCTGCTGGAACGTTTGTGTCAACTCTGCTTGGCCTCTCTCTTTACCCAAATTATCCCCTACCACAAATTCTGAGTTGCACAGATCGAGTTTATCTTTCATGAAAGTACAGCATCCTGTACTCATCACCTTGCTGATTCCATTGGCTGTGCACTAGAAAGAGTCCAAAGGCCTGCTTCCTCTCCTTTGCTGGAATAGCTGCTTCTAGGAACACTGAAAAACCCAGGGGAATAAACCAATATCGGCACTTGTAAGAATGCAGAAAGCACTACTCTCCTGGCTGCTACGAATATCATGTACCACCATGGTCATCTGGTACTGCTTCTCAAAGAGAACAGATTTTAGAGTAATTCTCTCATAAATTCTGCAGTGAGCTCAAAATGTTGGTCTGAGTTGCAGTGTATCTCCCAGAAAATCTTCTAGTCTTGATTTATGGATGTCAGGTAATAGAGGGCAATTAACAGAATCTTTTAAATTTTTTTTTTCCTTTTGATGATCAATAATCCTCATGTCTGAAAATGCACACCCTGTTCTTAGTTTAAATTACTTTAGTTTCAGCTTTCAGTCTCAGGCCTTCACTAGCCCTCATTCAGCTGAGGTTACAAATATTTCTGCTTTCTAAATGTCACCCGCAAACCTGGGCAGCTTTTTGGGCTGTTACAGCTGCCTGAGCATGACTGTGCCATCTCCCAGCTTGCACTGCCCATTTGAGTGTAACTACACTCTGCAGCCTCAGCAGTGACTGTACTGCAGATCTGCCCTTTCAGTGAGCCACAGATGAATTACGATTCTCTTCCAAACTTTTCCATTATTTCAACTTTTTTTTTTCTTGAAGTGTTGCTATCAAAACTATATTCTGCCTGATGGTGAAGGCATGAACACATTGCATGTATGTAATCTGTATTTGGTTTTGCTGTTCCATGTTTGTCCATTGAATGTCTAATTACCGCAGTATTTCATCCAACCCAGTGTCTCCTTATTCTAAAGTAAAACAGTTGCTGAATGATTTGCTCTCTCTTAGGTTGTGTCCTGCAGAACTTATATTTGCCGAATGCAGAGACAGTTTTGAGTTAGATGGACCACTGACCTAACCCAATGTGACATTTCTTCTATAAAAATTTGAATACTCCAGTGATTTCTTCATGTCATTGTTCTCAAAGTGTATTCTGCATATGTTACCCAGTATATCACCATGTTTTCTTTCAGTCCAGTTTTATTTTCTTTCTTATTCATAAAGCTGCCAAAGAACGGTAAATTTATATGGGGCCCACACTAGAAATATTTCATGGAGTGATTCCTCATGTTCAGAAACCTTTCTGGCTCCATCAATGTAGTCAATTTAATTAAAGAAAATGGAGGTTCATGACATTTGGATAGTGCTGTTTTCATTCCAAATATTATGAGAGAGGAAGCCAAATACTTTGTGATGCCTGAAGCAGGGTGTGTTGATAGAGTGCCTGTCACTGCCCTGAAGAGGAGAGATCCTCACCCCAGGGTGCACCCAGCTTGCTACAGAAGTGAGAACAGTACAGTTGCTTCCATGTGATGCTGTCCCTCACCCCTAGCCTTCCTGAGAAGTGGGAATATTCTGTTGGAGGTGTCAGTACTGTGATAAGGCACATTTCCAGGACCCAAGTTAGGATCTCTGTAGCTTTATTGTTTCCTCAGCAATCTCTCAGATGGTATAACTTTGTTTTGTGTAGCTGCCCTGTTATCTTTATGAAACCGTAATCTTATTTCTTTGAAATTACCTATGCTCTGCAAATCCTATTGTTTGTTACTAATTACCATCTGTTTTTCTTCCTTCCTGATTTTTGCATCTCTACCTTTGTCCATGGATTGTGCATGAGATGAAAAGGTCGTATTTTGAATCTTTTGCACTTTAACTCTTTTCATGATACCTGTACTGATATGTTTATCCTCAGAACCTATTTGTGTTCACTGTTAGTGATTTGACATCAATTTAGATGAGCCTTTGGTCTGTCCTAATGCAGCAGTTTTTACACAAACACACCTACTCAGTGTGGTTTTTTCCCCTGGTAACTCATGCCATTGGGCATAAATCTTCTGGAAGACTAAATATTTGCAAAGGTGTTACACCTTGAAGGTTCATCCAGATTCTAGAAAGAAATGTGATGAGTCCTTCAGTGAGAAATCCATGCTGCTGTTTGGATTTTGAGTGTGACTGTGTGCAGTTGTAATAATTTTCTTCTGCAACTTCAAGGCTTGTTTTTCAAAGTGTCTTTGAACAAACAGTTGGGAGCAATGATTTGCCAAACTGTAATTAAAAGGAAATAGACTAATTCTGAGAAGTGTAAACAATGTGCGGAAGATAACAAAAATAGGGTCCTTAAACGGATCAATCGTGAGGCTGGAACAGGACCTGAGTTTGCGAAGGATTTAATTGCTGGGGTGAGCCCCAGCATCTTGCAGGACTATGCATTTAGTGTCCTGCAGTAACATGTGCAGTTTCTATGGGTTTGCCAACAAATTCATGGAATTTTTTGTCCTCAGCTGCATCAGCTCCCTGTTGCTCGTTAACATACTTTGCCAGGAAATTCATGGCATTTTTAGGTCTTCAGCTGTGCATTAATCAACTCCCTGTTGCTAGCTAGCATACCTTCTTTTTCCTCTCTGTGATAACAGTTTTTTGCTTTACAAATAAAATCTGAAAGTAAAGGCTTGACCTACCTAAAGCTAATGTCAAAACATCCTTTTTCTTAGAAGCAAAGCATGTGGATTTCTTACAACACTATTCTCAGAACAACTGCTTTATATAGAAGCTGTTATGTTGAATCTGAGAACTGTGGGTCCATATTTTCATACTGAACCCTCATCTCGTGTTTTCTAGCTGTTGCCTTTGATCTTAACATTTTTGTTAACAGCTTCCAGTAGTTTCAAGTATTTTCTTTAATCTAAGAAAGCCCATCAGAAGCCAGAAGTGGGAGCATCACTAGAAGGATGAGAGAGAGGATCCTCCTTTTCCCTTCAGCACTGGTGGGACACATCTGGAATGCTGTTCCCAATTCTGGGCTCTGCAGTGCAAGGCAGACATGGAGAGCTCATTCTCACAAAGATGGTTCAGGGAATGGAGCACCTCTCCTATGGGGAGATGCTGACAAATCTGGGACTCTTCAGCACAGAGGAGAGAAGGCTCAAAGGGAAACTTATCAATGTCTATAAATACCTGATATTCCAGAGCAGACAAGGCAGAGCCAGTTCTACTCCTGCTGGTGCCCAGTGACAGGATGAGGCAAAGGACACAAATGGAAATGCAGGAAATTCCACTTAAGTGTAGGAAAAAGCTTTTTTAATGGGGAGGGTGAAACAGGTTGCCCAGAGAGGTTGTAGAATGTCCATTCACGGAGTTATTTAGGCCCCACTGAGAATATTCCTGAAGAACCTGCAGCAGCCGGCCCTGCTCCGAGGCAGGGCTTGGACAATCTCCAGAGGTCCCTTCCAACCTCAACCATTCTGTGTAACTTTAAAATCTGTGAAGAAAAATGAAGGAGAAGCACAAGATTTTCTTGGTTAGACTAACAGCTTGCTATTTAACTTAAAATATGTACAGTCACTTTTCTCTGAATCACTTTTATAATTATTTTGATATATTTTGTCATGTATTATCATTTTGAAATATTGGCTCATTCAGAGACAATTTTTTTTTGTTTCAGAAATGTGTCTTTTTGTTATATTTCTAGGATGTGTAATGAAAACATGAAAGAAAATTTGCCTATGTAGTTTCTAAATATCTTTTATATTTCTTTATACTATGAAAGAAATCTAATTATCCTATAAAGAAATACCTATCAATAAGTAATCTTTTTCTGACTAAAACTGTCAGATACATATAAAATGTTTCTCTCACAATTTATCTCAGTGTTTAATTTTTTTTAATACATTTGTTAAACATGGGCTTTACAGGATTTTTAAAAATTCAAATTCATTAATGTAGTAATATAAAAAATTGAGACATTTTTCTAGGCACACTTTTAGCATAAAGGTAATAGGGCTTTATAATAAGACAGTTTCTGCAGGTTATTCCTAAAACTGTACACTTTTGCCTAGAAATTTAATTTTTGTGGTCAGTTGCTGGATAGGTACAGGTGTAGCTTGACACTGGATTTGTCTGTAGTCTAAAGCTGTTTATGAGAGGTTCTTTTAGTCATTCCCCACCTTCCTGTTTCCTCTCTGCTCTATTTCTGCATCTGGTTTAGAGATCAAGTTATAAACTGACAAGCGAGGTGGTTTGAGGGCTCTGAGGTATTTTTAAGTCTTTTTTTTTAAGCCTTTAGATCACTTGACTGGTTAGTTTAGAGTCCAGTCCTACAAACCCAAAGGGTAAAGATGTCCTTGGAACACCTCAATTTGACCATGTAGGCTGACAACTAAAGTCACAGATTACACTTTTATATTAATTTTTTTCTACATTTCTGTAAACTGGTGTGGCTCTGTGTGCATGTGAGCCTGTACAGATCTTTCAGTAATCCGATCTGAAGAAGAAACAAATGCATTCCAAATATTCATTTTTTTATTAATGTGCAGAAATCCATCATTCATGTTCAAGTCTGCAATTTGTTAGCGATGTTGAGTCAAAGTGACCATGGAAAGTGCTAGGACATGGTCAAGCCTCATTAAAGGGAGGAAGTTTAGCACCCTGTGTAATGGCACCCTTTATTCAGTGAATGGCTTTTCCCATTTATTTCTATGTTCTTGATTTTATCTGTCAGTGGTAGTTAAACTACTTGAAATTCCTTCTGTAGCACAGTTCTTTTTTGCTTCAGTAAAAATTGGATATTTTTTCCTCAGTCAAAATGAGAAATTTGCACACTTGCTGACTGGGAAACATGGAAGGCAAGGTATGCTCACACTTTGGTATTAACTCAAGATAAAATTTTCTTTTTCTACATCATCATATTTTGAGAAAAGATACCACTTCTTTAACTTTTGACATTTCTGAGTTAGAATTGGTGTGGGCTTTCTTTTTCATCTCAATCTGAAATTTTGTTTGAAGTTCTTTCTAAAAAAGAAGAGAAATCCAAGTCAAGACATTAACCTTTTTAGTTAATAATGATGTTCTCACAGAGTTATTACTGACTGTATAATTGAAACAGTGTCAAAACCTGACAAGAAAAATGATCTGACCAACAAAGTGTTCTCCTTGTGCTCCCCTTGTAAAGCCTTTTGTCTCGTGAAGAAGAAAGGCCATTCAGGGCATTTTTTCTCTTTTTTGTATTCATCCACTTATAAATTCTAAACGTCACTGCTTGCAGGCCAGCTTTAGGATTTGGTGGATTTGGTTTGTAAACCTCGCTGTATCAAGGTTTGCAGAACTTTGGTGGGGGGAAAAAACACCTTTGGCAAGACTGATGATAACAATTTACCAATCGTAGTGTTATAGAAATCACAGGTTTCCAATTTCTTTTGCTTATAATGCAGTAATTGCTTATCTTGCTCTGAAGCACTGTGTGCCATATGTGCCTGCAGTACACAAAACTGTACCAGGGAAGAAATCCTTGGAGAGGGAGAGATCCAGCTAGAGGGAGGACTTGCTTTCTGCTTTGGACTGTGTAGTATTATGTTCTGTGACAGGAATAGTATTGGTGTGAAGACGATATTTCTGAAAGTGTTGGCTAGACTAAGTTTTATCATCTTATTTCAGGCCTTTGGAAATGCATAAAGTAACAAATATTACATCTTTGATATAAGTGTATCCTAACCCCATAGAACATTCTCCTCCAGGCTGAGCACAACAATGAGGTCCACAATCTCCATTTCCAGGAAAACCCTGACAAAAGAAAGAGGAGTGACAACCTCTTCCATTATTTCTGATTATTGTTATTCACACCTGTAAGTCTTCTGGGGTTGTGAAGGTGACCTAAGGGGGGGCTGTAGTAATTTTTGGAGCATAATAATGGGGAGTATTGGTATCTCTATTCTTTTTCCAGGTCACTGTCTAAGCCATTCCAAATACCTTCAGAATGTCTGGATTTGCGTACTAATTAGCCTGAATCAAATATTCATCACATCCATGTTGATGGGATTGGTTGGAGATCTGATTAACCTTCAAGTGGCTCAGTGACTAAACACAGGTTCTTGTCTAGCTGATGGGATAATTTCCCTGCTACATATATTTCTTGTTCCTCCAACATGAAATTATTGCAAAGAGATGCCCAGCCTGAGCCTTCTTTGACCTTAGTTAGGCACAATATAAAAATCTAAAAGAGAGCAAAGCTATCATTTTATTAATAGAAGAAAGAATAAGCCCTATTATTAAATGAAAGGAAGACTTCTTTTGAGGGAAAAGATGAGGCTATGAAAATTCTGAAGGTGTTTTCATGTCTTATTCTTATAAACCCATTACTATGGTTCACCAAGATTCATCTTTGAAGGTTATGATCAGGTTATAATAGAAAGAAAGCTGTGTGGAAATAAAAGTGAGTTTGCACGTGGTGTGTGGGGGGAGCAGGTTGCTCCCATTAACCATTCTGAGACCATCCTGAGACAGTGACTGCCAAGGTTGTTGCAAAGTTCTCTTCAAATATCCAAAATTGGAAAAGTACTCAGTGTAAAGATGTGCATAAAATCTCTTGTATGTTCTTGAGCAGATATGAGTTCTATAAAGCTTAACAAAACCCCAGCAATAGTGCACAGTTTATTCAATAAAATCACTACAAATATTGTAGTAGTGTAGCAGCAACATGCACTTACCAAGAAAATGTTCCTAAAACAATAAGTTGCTTTCAATAAACTAGTCTTTAATATCTCTAAGCATTAGAATATTTAATTTCAATTTTGGTGGTGTGATGGGGAAGGTAAATTAACTTGTGAAATTAATCATTTTATTTTTAATGAAAAAATATAAATACAGAAGCAATTTTCTATCTATAATATGACTTGAGGGGATGATGATTTATATTTAAAATACTATTCTGCTGGAATTTCTGCTACTATTCGAGATAATTTAATTTGTGTCATTTGCATATGAAAATATGCATTGAACTAGCAGCAAAATAACCTTTACACAATTCTATAATAGCATAAAATACAGTACATTACACTTTCAGTTGTTAAGAATAAAAATACTCCATCCAATTTTGCAAAGAGAATACTTCACATAGCTAAAAACCCCCACAGAACTTGTATCAGATCTTTGCAATTTGTCTTGCTTTGTTATCAGCCAGAGATCTGAATTAGCTAAAGGTATTTCCACGTATTTTATCCTGCTTTTTCTTTTTAATTAGCTTCCTGAGGCAGAGATGCATCCTGTATTTTCCATGCTTTCCAGTAAGGTCATCTTCACAATGGCTCGCACAGTCTGCCAGGGATGGGCAGGATAGAAGGGTTTGAACCTGTGTGTCGTGCTGCCATTAGCTGTTATTATTCTCACACTGAATGGGCATTTTCTCCAACAACAGTTCTTCCCTGTCACAGGAGTATCTTGCTGATAAAGCAGCAGTCAGCATTCCTCATTAATGCTTGGTCTATTACTACCATTGAAGACTCTCATCAACAGCTGATTAGTGCCATTAGCTGCAGGAAGGCTGGGCTCTGTTTCTTCCCCATCTTTATTTTGTCTGTACTAGAGGTACATCCATTGTCGTAAATGGATTCAGAGTGGAAGACTTCCCCTGTAACGGGCCAAGATGAGGAGATTATCAAAAATATACTGCAGAAAATACTGAGGAATGTCCTTTCCTGCCTGACCCTGGTATGATCAGGGCATGTTGTGTAGATTTCTAAATACCATTAAGAATTGTTCTAAAACTTCTCCCACATTCATCCCTGCTTAAATGTTCTACATAATGAGTGGGGTGTTTTAAATGTGTTCCAGTCTGCCCTTTCATCTCTGGTGGGTTAAGCAAACAATCCCAGCTCACCTGAAGTGCACACTGGTATTCTGTCCAAAGTGCCACTTTTCCTCTTACTCTTTTCATTTTTTTACAATTTTAAATTACTTCTGCATTCTGATAACCAGCTTCTCTAATCATTCCTAATCATGCTTCTTGTTTTCTCTAGTTGCTGATAACAAAACCCAGGCCTACCCTGTTGACTCAGATCCTACCCTGGCTGGATCCTTCCCTCTCCTCCCCAGAAAGCAGCTGCAGGTTTCTCACTCCCCTCAGCAGTCTGTCATGCAGCCCTTCTCCATCATATTTATTAAAAACACCCACTTTCCAAAGAGTTGGCACGCTCCACCTGTGTTTACAGAAATTTTCCCTGAGCATTTGGCCTACATTTTAATTGGCTTCTGGATGATTATTTTTTTAATATATCTTTCTGAGGTACTCTAGCAGCATCTCTTCCTTAGTGACAGCAGGGAAATTTTGGTGAAGGCCAAGAAGCAGCAGTGTGAGACGAGGAATGACTTCCTGCTCCTCTGGCTCTGAGTGGGACAGTCTCCAGACACGTAGCCTGAAGCAGCAGAGGAGAGCTTCCTCCTTATTTAACTCCACTGCCTGTGAGGGCTGGCACAGGGTGAGGTCTGGCTGCTGTCAGTAACTTCCTGAGATGGCTGTGAGTTCCTGTGGAAACCCAGAGCCCCTCCATCACTGCCCATGCTCCTTGCAGCAAATTTTTATTCTATTTAAATACACCAAAAATGCTTATCCTTCCAAGTTTGCTTTTTCCCCCTCTACACACTTTATAATCCTGAACTGGCTTCATTCCTCCTTTTCAACCTTCCTTTGAAGGTGCTGAGCGTTCACTTGCAATATTTGTGATCTCTGATGGTGCCAAGCTGGGTCTTCTCAGAGGGCTGCTGGTCTTTGGTGTCCTCTAAGGCTGCCCAGTGCTATGTTTGGAAATAGAGCTTTGTGCATAATTTCATTCATGTTGCTTGCTTTTAAAACACTTATGTTTTCTTTTTAGATACCTATATCTATTGCAAATTAAATGTTGATACATTTCAAAACTAGTTTGGTGGGTTTTTTAGGACATTTTATTCTGAGTAAGTCAAAACAAAGTGTTTCTTCAGTGGTAATTTGCCTTAATTTTTTTTCTTCTGGATGAAATGTGTTTTGAATAGTTTCAGTCATTCTGAAGTTGCACTTTTACATATGCACTCTTACAGTTCAACTGTAAATAAAAATTGTAAGATTCTAGTTGAGTGCCTCATAGCTGTTAATAAACACACCTGTTCTCTCTATTCTGTAAATTCTTCGACACAGAATGAAAAATGACATTCAAGAAGGAAGCAGCACAGACTCAAGAGTTTATTTAAAAGAGTAATCTTGAAAGACTGAACAGACACATATGCAGATCAGTATAATTACAATAAAAAGTACTACTTTTTTTCCCCACTATCAAGATAAAATGCAAAAGGAAACTCTATACTGATGCTGATTTTATCTTACAGAAGTGTTTAATTTTATGGCACAGGCAGCTGAGCTCTGCAAAGAGAAATGGACCGAGCAACCTTCTTCTCTCTCAGCTTTGGACAAAACCCCCCTCCAAAACAAAAGAGCTGTTAAAAGACTAATTAGCTTTATTTTCCTCTCTTTCATGCAGATAAACATACACACCTCAAAAAATGCATTATCTCTTTAATAATTATTTTTCAAAGGGATGTTAGTCTTTCAAAAATAAAAATTAAAGTACCATTTCTATACTTTATAGCAGGAGCTTGATTTGGCCTACATGAGTAATGCAGTTCTGTGTGGGATCTATGCTATCACTGTAGATATTTGATGTTATAAAATAAAGGTTTTCTACAGCAAAAAAATGTCTTTAATGGATCAGCAATCCCAAAGTAGCTGAGATTCCCCCTGAGTGACTTGTATCAATTTTACAGGTTAATCAGGGGTGAGGTCAGAAAATTCCCATTGAAAGGGTCTAGCAAAGACAAAAACCTCTTTCCATGTTTATATGGTGTGCCTTTAGTAAAACCTGAACTGAACCAGCCTGAATAGTTTAGAAATCTGAAAAGCCTTCCAAGAAGAATGAGTAGTTCTACAATCAGTCACAAATTTGCCACCTCTTGAGAAAACTCTCAGACCCAGCTGCCCCTTGTATCCTCGTCATCCCATGGTTTTAGACAGGTTCTGGGTCAAAGACTTTTCTTACACCCGGGGCAGGTGGCTTTTGCAGGGCCCATAATATCCAAAAGCCTCCTCTCTAAAGAGCTTAGAAATTGAAATGATTTGTTTTTCTCAGAGTTGTCCCTCTTTGATGTTCATTGCCTTATAGGCCAGGACTGCAATTTCATAGATTTATTGGTCAGAATGTACAAAACTGTGTGTGATTGCCAAACCCAGCACCTGAGAGTTCTCTCTTTTTTTCAGAAAAACCTACCTGTTCTTTCTTCTTCATGCCTCAGGTATAAAATTTCCTTCTCATCTAAGTCTTATGGATCGCTGTAAGATATGTGTTTTGTTTTAATACTTATTGTGAATCTCTTTTGTGCATTGATCTTTATATCTTTACGTGTATGGTTTGGAATTATTGTGACTAGCAGATTTCCTGAGGACAAAAACTGAAATCCAGGTTTGTGTACCAGCATGACAGTCTTGGCCTCCAGAGCGAAAGCACACTCAAACCTTTTATCTGAACTGCATCAGGGCCCAGGGATCTCACTGTAATGCAACTTTTTGAAAGATCCTACACAGCTGGATGAAGGAGAGTGGGCTCTTTTTGATAAACGTGCGAAAACCCCACGTGTAGCTGAGTGAGAAGGTCAGCAAACCAAGGCAATTTTTTTAACCCTTGTTTCCTTGAAGAATGGCATCAGGCAGAAGGATTCAACAAGGTTGCCAATAGTTCTGGAATAATTTCCATCTGCGGCACTTTTTTAGTGGCCAGGTGTTGATGGCCAGAGCAGCATGGTTGGGAATACGGAATGTTCGCTGTGTTTTTAGTGGCAGTGGAGCTGTTAGAGAAGAGATGACAAAACATAACTGGCGTGCACTGAAAGACTTGCATCAGGCAGATACTTTCAGTGTCACATATCTGGCATTTACTGGAATACCTATTCTAATGGATGTCACTCACCAGCCAGTGCATGTGTCACTGAATGACTCTTTATGCCAGCTCTGTTCCAAAAGCTGCTGCCTGCTGCTCTATTCTGGGTGATGGTAGGAAAGAGAACATTTTAATGCTACTGAAAAGTACAATTATTTTTTCCATGGGATGCTATTTATTGCTATAGAAATTCCAGGTAGATTAAATCCTTCGAACTCCTGATGGCAGGCCAAATCTGTTGCTTGTTTACTGTTCAGATACAGAGTATGTAGGGACTTTATGCTCCCTGGGGCACCAGGCTACCCTTTGTTTTCTTGTTAACACTGGCAGGATGAGCAGGCCAGGTGAAGGTATCATGGTGAGTCAGTTTAACAAACAGCTGGGACTCCAAGAGCAGAAATTGGGAGTGTGAGTATCCTTTCTCATAGCCATAGTATGATATTGCTTGAATATTCTGCATAAAAATGTTACACATGCTCCTCATCAGTGCAGGCAAGCACAGATCAGAAGATAAAAGGCATTTTCCCGTCCAGTGGAGGTTGTTGCATTTATTGTTTGAGGCTCTGGAGGAGAGTCACCAAAGCAGTAGTTCCAGCCCTGCCCACGTACCCGCTGGCAGTGCCACCTTTGTGCGGCCTCAGTCCTTCCAGCCAAATAAATGAATGTGGCCATCTGTATTTACACTCATTGTCTCACCAGCTCCCAGAAAGCTCCTTTATTGCTTATGTATACAGTACTTTAATGATATGGAAATTCACTAGTCACAACTTTAATGAACAACTTTTCTTGTATTCAAATGAATAAGATGCTGATGGCTGTTTCTTTGTACACAGCAAATGGTACTTCTATAAAAGCCACAGTAAATCAACAGCATAAGCTGATTTAATTACTAATTTGTTGCAATGGCTATTCCCATACCTATCATAACACTGTGTATTCAATTATCTTTCACCCTAATGCAGGTATGATTTGGGTTACGTCTCTAAATAGGGAAACAGGTTTTGAATTTTTCTGTTTGTTTTTTTTTTTGTTGTTTCTGTTGTTTGTGGGGGGGGGGTTGTAGTTCTTTTCCTTTCCTTTTTCTCTTTGCAGCTGGTAAAACTAGCAGCAACTAGCATGTGTCTAGTGATTAAGACTTTTTCTCTTTGTAATTGTCAGATTGATTGGGACAATTGAATGATAATGAAAAACAGCTTGTTCCCTCATTTCCAGAGGTGACACTTTCTGCATAATACTGCAAAATATAACAAAAGGGTTTTCTTGGACGCTGCTTAAAGTTAATTGACAGCATCTGTTGTTTGGAACAACGGAGAGAAATAGCATTCCCTTGGCTCTTGGTCACGTTACTCAGGATTAGGCACTGTCACGCCAGCTGATATCTGAATACACTGTATCTATCCACAGGGTCTTAGCTGGGCTTTCTGTTACATCAAGGCTCCCCTTTGTACACAGCTGAGTTCAAAAAAATAGTTATAGTTCATTAAATCAATGATAAATCTCCTGAAAAATCCGTGGTGTTTGTTAACAAAAAAAAGAGAGACAAATTACAATAAACAGTAGGATATGGAAATAATAGAATAGTTATGAACTTTTAATGGTTTTTTAAAAGCATCTTTTACTTCAAAAATCTAACAACAGCTTTCCACTGCTATTTTATATCTGCTAGGGGTCCATATAACTATAACAGCAGTAAACACTGCAGACACAGGGATTGTTTATATTAGCAGATAAAATTCTAAATAGTTTTGACAGCACGTGAAAGAAATTTTGATTCTGCAATTCTCACAAAAAAAAAAAGATATAGCTTAATTTTGCTCTTAGAGTGGCTGTCTGTGTTCTGAGAGCCTGAATACCATTAAATATGCACATCCTTTTATCTTTTGGCAAACTTTTCCTTTCATTGCTGCTCTTTAGTCGGTTGTGCATTTTTCTTTATGAGATTTAATATTTCTCTTTTTAGAACATTGATCAGTGTCCAAAGTCACTTAAGACCAGCAGAAAAATCAATAGTGAGTGTGGATTGGCTGACTTGGAGCTGCTGCCGCAGCTGATCACCAAGAAAGCAGGGATTTGATTTGATTTTGCATTTTCAAGTCATTCCCTTTCTCTGTACTGTCTGTCAGTAAACTTCAAAATTGCTGATTTGAAAATAAATGAACACATGTTACTGTTTGAATCTGTTTCTTTTTACTTTTTTTTTGGTCCTTAACACAAAATGGCAAACACAAATATTACCATTATTGTTGCTTACATGGCTGCAGGTGTGTGGCGAACTCCAAGCTGAACTCAAGGTCAGATACTTTACGATGTAAACTCTTGAAGTTAAGATTTGTATTTACATGGAGGGTTCATCAAGCAGCATATGTTAATGAGCCAGTTTTGTCATGTTATTCTGGCAAGTCATTTGACATTTTGCTGTAATACTCTTATACTGAGCTTGGTATCATTGACAGTCAGATATTGAACTGATTGTAATCAGGACCAAGAAAATATTTCATATTCTGTGCCGTAATGTACAATATGTTATAATGTAAGATTTTCTCTATAGTGTAAAATGTAACAAATTGCCTTATTTCTCATTCTGATCTCTTTAGATATTGGTACAATTACTGAATTGAAACAGAACTAGATTTTTCCTGGAGTTTATTCTTCTATTTAAGTTTGATAATGCACTGTATTTTATTGTTTGTGTTTATAAATAATGCTTTGGAAAGGAAAGGCACTAAAAATGCTCCATGGTATAATAAAATACAGAATAGTCATGCTGTGTTAAATTAGCTGTTTTTAAATTATGCTTATGCCTTTAAAATATTTCTGGGTTTATATATTTATATATGTGTGGCTATTACTGCACAGTATTTGTAATGGTCCTTATATTAATTCTTATTTCATATTTATTTTTAAGTGTAAGTATACCAAACTCGTGTTGTGTTCTGTTTCAGAGCTAAGCAAAGGAACACATATAAGGATTGTGTTCTTTTTAATATCAACTGAGTTTTAACACTTGTCATAATATAGCTGATGCAATATCCACATTTCTGTCCTCACACCTCAGCAACAGATCTAAATTATGTTTTAAAGAGAAACTGTAAAGATTTTAAATATTCACAGTATCTTGGTGATGCTACTACAATACTGAGAAACCTAGATTCAGAATTATATAATTTGAAAGTCCTTAATGTAATTGAAAAATATCTTGATGCCATAAATACCGGTACGAAAGTTCAGGAAATGTGTTTCTCTCCTACTTTCGCTTCTCTTTTGGACTGGTTAGGGCTGATCTCAGCAGTGTCAGTAATTATTATTCTGATGACTTGCCCCTGAAAGGCACTCGCTTGTACCTGTGGGGACAGAGAATCCATTTGCCTGGCGCCGGGGAGTCGGAGGCACAGGCTGGCGCCAGCCAAGAGAAGGGAAAGATGATTAATATGTCTTATAGATTCACTGTCTCTTCACTTGTCCTAGACCTGCCAGTAATTCCACTCCCCTGTGGTTCCACCTTGATCACAGATAATGGAGGCAGATTGAAAGTTTGAAGACACAAGCCTTTCTCTCCTCCTGATCTGACATTACTCACCCAGGCTAAATGAGCTGTACAACCACCGGCACCTGCCTATGGGAAGGCATCTCAGTGCACTTAGCAGTAATGCTGCAATAAAGCAGCAACTGTACTCTAATTAACCAGGTTCCCTGTCTTCCCTTTTTTCCTTTCTTCCTTTTTTTTTCCTTTTTCTTTTTAACTGCGCAGCAGGCTGCCATTAGCAAAGCTATGATATTGCAATGGAAACAGTAACATAAGTATTCCTTCACCTCTGAAATATATTATAACTTACCTTTCCCTTTTTATTTCTTTGCAGAAATAGTATAATACAAGGTTATTTTGTACCAGCAAGGTAGCTGTTGCATTCTAAGAAGTGGAATTATGAATGGAAAAATAACCCTGTGAAGAACATCTGTTAAAAATTTTCTTACCTAGATATATCTTTTTAAGTTAAACCCCCGTTATTTACTCACTTATTTTCCAAGCTAAACTGGACTTTGTAGTACAAATGTCAGAGTATAATCTCACCAGACCATCTTTGCAAAACTTCTCACAGAAGTATGTACTCATGTATTGGTAAGAAAATTTATTTCAGAGACAACAGAGCAAAAGCAGAAAACAGGGTAGTCACTTTCTAGAGGTGTTTTAGGCGATGTCACAGCGTACAGTAAATAACAACATGCATCTGTATATGCCCAGTTTACATCTTCCTTTTAGATAAATGAATCGGACTGTTAGAGACAAAATGTCCCTTTTTCTTTCCAAAATCAGACTGAGCAGAAGATATAAAAAGGTTTTACACTGGGGAAAGACAATGTCTTATACAGTCTCCAGAGAGATAAGTCATAACAAGAACCTCTGAACATCAGCTTTATTTGTGTGCCCATGAAATATTTTGCTCTGTAGTTCTCTGTGAGTGATTGAACATTTAAAAAAAGATATTTGGTATTTTTAAGTGTCTTTGATTTCTTGGGAGAAAGCCAGACAATCTTTAGTGGACACAGTAAGTTTTATATACCTTTGGCTTGTTTTGTTTTTGAAGGTTTGTAAAAGCAAATCTATATTTTTTGGGCAGTGCATAACTCTTTAAATTAAGCCCTGTGTTGTATGTAATTGCACTTCTAATAGAGACACTCCAAGAATCTGTACATGGTGAAATGTGTTCTGGTTAAAATAACATATCTGTATCTTCTGAATATTAAAGAAGACTAGGTCTAGCTAGAGAGCTAAATTCCAGAAATTGGCAGACAGCCCACTTTCATATAAGCAAAGTGATACCATTTTTAGGTATCTAGGGTATTATTATGAGTAAGGAAGAGAAGAGGAATAAATAAACAGAGTAGCCCAAAATATTTTCAATTGCAATATAACCAGGAGTATAAATCTTAAGAGTCATGTTCCTTTAGCAGAAGAACTCTAGTTACTGTATAAAATAGGAAATGTTTACATGCTACAAGGTCATAGGGAGTAACTTTGTCAGCAGCAAAGCATGCTAGATCTATTGAAAAATAAAAAAATAAATTCTCTATGTCATTGCTCACCTCATGTTGCCACTGGGGAGGTATCAGTTTGGGGGTGACCTTTGAACTTCCAATTCCTGGTCCTGCTTGCTGGCTTCTTGAAGGGATTAGCTAATGCAGCACCAGGGGCAACCATATTAACAAGGAGAGAGAATTGGGGTTATTGTGAGAAAAAAACCATGACTCATTCAAATGGAAATTCTGGGCTCAGAAGCTGTAAAGGTCTCCAAGCTGGTTATGGGTAAAGGCTGATTTATCATAACAAATAATGGGGGAAAGTTTTAATGATCTTTCAAGGGAAAAATCCTAATTTTAGAGCAAAGAAAAAAAGCCATAGCACATTAGAATTTCATCATTCAGTCCATGATCCATTAAAACCTTCATAGTCATGATCTGTAAGGAATTGTCAGACAGGTATAAGACACCTTTCACCAGTCTCCTAGGATCAAGGACTTTATGTCCTAAAGATTCACACTAGAGTTTACAAGAAATTACAGAACCTGTGGAAAAGGCTGATATCTTAAAAAAAAACAATTAAATTTTTTGTGGTGTTTTTCTTTTTTGTTTGTTTGGGGTTTTTTTTTGGTTTTTTGTTAAATGAAGTTACTTCTAAAATGTCATAAAGCAGCACATGAGTAGATCTCAGGGCTGAAAACAGGTCTTCTAAAGCTCATTCCACCTCTGCAGCTGTGGACGTGCCTTGTCTTTTCAGCAGGATCAGCGGGTGCCAGGTCTGTTCACAAGGGCAGTCACTGATTTGCAAGAGTCTCCCTGCAAATACTTGTGGGACGTTAAGAAACAACTGTACTTTGCTTGTCCTGTTGGCTTTAGAGCCTTGTGTGAAGATGTTTTCTTTCTGGCAAAGGATTGTAAGCCCTAGAAAGCATGTAGAAGAGTAGGCTACATGTCTGCATGCTACTTAAAAATCACTTACTAGTGGTCAAAAATGTCTGCAGGATGGAACCTTTGTATTTGCCATGCATATAATTTATTTCTGACAGCATTGGGGTAACAGACTTCCATTTCCTCACTGGATCTGTATAGAGCATGTGTTAAAAAAGGAAAAGCCAAATATGATTTCAGAATCTACGTAATTTTTCACGGTATAGTTTGGCATCTTATTACTGATACACTTAGAAAAGCCATAGCATGACATTTGTTGGGCTGGCGACTATAAACTCTTACTTGTGGGCATAATGCTTACTGCCCTGAGTAGTCTCTGTGATTTACTATTTACCACTCTGATTTAGAGCAGTGCTGCTAATGATAGCAAGCATTACACCTGCTGGTAAATGATTTCAGATTTGGCAGTTTTAATGCTAGATATTGGAAGACTAGATGTTGAGTTTAGATGTATAATTTTGTACACAGTGCCACCTGGAGAATTTGGGAATAAGGTTTTGAATATTGAATTATTTTTCCTTCAGTTTTGCTTCATATTTATTTTAGCTCTGTGGGACTATTAATGAGCTTTCTTGAAGTCTGCTGTGGTTTGGTACTGTTACCATTTGGTATTGTAACATTCTGCCAGTTGTCTGGTCTAGAAGATGGATCTTCTCAAGGACTTGGGTTAGAGCTGAGCCTGATTCCAGTTATTGAAGCCCAAGTATAGACGTGAAGTTGTTAAAGTCCCTCAGAGCTGCTGTCTAGCTTTGTAAGCTCACAAATATTTTTGGTCTCTTAGCTGCTATATTTTGACTTCTGAATTTCTTGGATGCTTAAAGACCTATCTCTGGGTGTATCCATACATTTGTCAGTTGTAATAATGTCAGGAGCCAAGTCCTAATCTTTGGCCTCTGCCAAGACTTGTAAATTGGGAATTCCTCAGCCTGTTGTGGTGCCTGATCTGATGGGTGTGATCAGGTCACAGAGAACTTTCTAGGTTTTTCAGAAAACAAGTACACGTAGTTAGAGAGCTGAGCTCTCTCTATCATTGCTGGGCTGCTGAGTCCTTCAATATCCAACAAATCTCCAAATTCCCCTCGTGTAAAATGGACCATTTATATAAGAACAGAGGCATTTCCTGTCCGAGCCAAGCCAGCAGCAGAGTGCTTAGTCCCTCCCCTGAGGAGACACCTGTTAGGCAGAGGTGAGGGTCACGGCAGGTCTTCTTCAAGCTGGGCAGGTGTCCTGACTGCTGTTACCTGCTGATATAGTGTGTTACAAGTGACACTGCCACTGTCACCGGAGTCTGCATGACCTGACTGGATAAATCTCTTGAAAAACCTGGTCTGATCTCATAGCTGACCCTGATTTGAGAAGGAAGTTGGATTTGATGACCTCTTGAGTTCCCTTCCAACCTGAATTATCCTGTGATCCTGTGATCACGGAGTAGATGAAATTGTCCTGGTCCTGGGAATTTCCTGCTGCCTCACATTCAGAGGGGTCTGACTCTTTGCTTGTATTGGACAGGCAGCAGATACACTTTATTTAGGCTTGAGAATCGGTTGAAGATTTAGCTCTAAACTACCAGACAATGTTCTAAAGAAAAGTCTTGCCTACAAAGACACTTGGTCTTTGATCTTTCAGCTGTACAAACTGCACTGGAAGATGAAGCAATGGTAAATTCTCCTGCCTCATTTCAGCTCTTATGGAAGCCTTTAAGTAGATCTGTCCCTGCACCAAGCAAACATAGGCCTAGATTTTAGGGAATACTTGTTCTGTTTATGGTTTACATCAAGGTCATAAGAAATTTTTAGGCTATGCATATTTACATCGTGAATCATCATGGTTTTGAGCAAGTGCTGTTTTAAGTGCTTGACTTTATAGTTTTACAAATGCTTTGTAGTGGTGAGAGTCTCAGGATAAAATCTCTAATTTCCGAAGAATATTATGGTAAACATAAAACCGCAATAAACAAATACAAGGCAGTATGAAAAATTAATGGGTTTAGTATTTTCGATCATTTTCCCCCCTAATTTAAAATACAATTTTCAAAGGTTCTGCAGGAGATTGACTCTCACTCTGTAAACAAGATACTCAAATAGAGAATTTTCATATTCTTAGCATGTATCATCTTGATATTCAACTTTGTCCAAAGATCTTATCATTCCTCAAGAGCACTCTACAATTGAGCAAAGTTGGTGAAGCTTTTATAATACAGTACTATCATCAGATGATCCTATTTTTAAACACAATTGAAATGAAAGAGCTGGTAGATGACCTGGTGTTTAAAAAACATGAATCTTAGTCAGTATAATGCACACTTTCAATGATGATCAAATGCACCAAAAGCTATTTTCATTCATCACTGGAGCAAGTTTGGGCATTTTTTTGGGTCTCTAGAATCCCAGCACAATAGGATTGCATGACCATGGAACAGAGAAAGAAAGAAAATGAAAGTAGGTTTCAAAATAATCATATGGGAACTAAATTACCTCTTTGTGAATTTTCATGTCTAGCAGAAATGTCGAGCTGGTATGAGGGTTTTGAAATTGCCTTTTTTTTTTAATGTTTTCTCTCCAAAGAAATAAAAGGTTTAATTCACCTATAGGTTTTCCAAGGTGTAGGGATTCTTGTCCAGAGTTTCTCCAGCCCTACTATCCCTTCCTATCTGTCTCCTCACAGAGGAACTGGACAGATAAGCACTGCTCAGTGAAAGGGCTCAGCTGTTACCTCAGAAATGATCTCCCCTCATCTTCCAGTGTTGCCAACTTCTATTATGCCAACATAATTTCTCTCGGAAGAACATTCTGCTAATACTTGTAGGATCCTCTCACAAAGTCGTTTGTCCTCGTCATTTCTGTGATGTGTGGCAAGAAGGGGAACAGAGAAGAGTGGTCAGAAATTAGCACTCCTTCTTTCTCACCCTGCAGTTGGATTATGGGGCAAGGTAGAATTTACCTGCATTTATAATCATTGTGATGTTCTAGAACTCATTCATTTCTGTCCATGATTTTTTTATGCAGAAGAGGAACATATGGTCCTAACTCCCTCACTTGTTCCGAGGAGAATGGCAAAGCAGAAAATCTAAACTGCTTCAAGTCAAAGCCTTTCATAAATTAAGGCTTTTATATTCTACCTCTTCTCTGAATGGCACAGAATTTTCCTTCCTGCGTGATGTTTTGGTGTGTTTAGTGGCTACATGTGAGCGCGGTGACATTTATGTGAAGTGAATCTATTAAATTCTTTATAATGAATAGCATGTAACTGTAAAACATATACAGTTTTCTCATTTTGCCCTCCTCTGGGAGACTACGACAACATTTTGGCAAGTAGGAGTAAACAGCTTTGTGTTGGCATGCAGTAAATTAAACTGAGTAATTAAAATCAATAGCAAAACACTAGCTAGGCAGAAAGGTCATATAACACAACAGAAAACTGTTGGGTAGAATATTGCAGGAAATCAAAATAAATTTCTGGACTTTTCATTATTCTTTACATGCCTGAAACTGGTCTTAAAAGGCTGGTGAGATACAGTGAGGTATTGATAGAGACAGGAACATTCTCAGAGATGGAATAAAATGTTTTAATACCCATGTATGAGATTTTGCAAGGCACGAGGATGCCAAACACAGTGGAAAATAGAAGGACTTAAATTTAAATGCTGTAATATAAAATTTTGTTTGTTTAGATTGCCTTAATGTATTACATGCAAATGCTGCGGTCAGGTGTGCCAGTCACTCATCTGTGAGTGCAGGTGTCAGTTATAAATCTAATGTTAATGTTTCCCTGGTCAGATGGAATGTGGCCAAACAATTTAGGGGATAGTCCAGATTTTAAGCTGCACACAAGGTCTTTACTCTGATTATCAGGTTCGACTGACAAATAGATAACAATTCTGATTTTTGGATACTCTTCTAAAACACTGCACTTCTCCTATGGCCATGGCTTCCCAAAGGAAGTCTATGGTGGGTTTTTGCATTTTTTTGCTGATGAAATGTGTTACGGTGGTGGAAGGAGGTGGGAGGAAATCATGAGACACGATTCCGGGAAAAGTGGAGATGTAAGATGAGTCACTCAGAGTGTTTGCTTGGGAGAGACCGAAAAGGAATCAAAGGCACAACTAACCTGTAACAAGTAAGCTCAGTCATGAAGTGGATACAAGTTAAAGGTAAAATATATTATGAAATGAACTGGCTGAGTTGAGAAAAGCAGAAAGCTTTAAGGCCCAGGAGCTCTTCTGGCTGGACTTGTTTGCTTTTCCCAGTTCAATCTGTTGTTCTAATAGGCAGTGTTACCGTGCCTTTCTTATCTCTCTTGAATTTGCCAGCTCCATTAGCTCTCTCTCAGGCAACTGTCAGAGAGATCTTGTGTCACCATTCAGGAGGTATGAAATGTTGCATTTACAAGCCTTTCCTTAGGTCTTCATTTTTGGATTTGCAGCATTTCTCCTACACAGTTTTGAAGAGCTTTTCCTGACTCTGCAAATCGTGGGACACTCTGTGGCTGTAACAGCTCTCGGCTGATCAGGGGGTTTTGGGGGGTAAATGATGAGTTACGGTGTGTTTATCTGGCAGATCAGAGGCTTCAGCCCTGGACAGGCAGTTGTGAAACAAAAGCACTGGGTTATGGTTGGTGTGTGCTGTTCCTATTTATTCCTGAGGTCATTTAATTTCCTTTCTGACGTTCATGATTTCAATTTAAAACAATACTTTATTTTTTCTAATGTTTCCATTTATATTGTCTGTTTTGAATTTAACAGTAGCAATTTTAAAATAATAACAGTGGTAGGCAGCTTTTGTGCTGGCTGTCTGCAATAGCTGTGTCTTGTCACTTAAAGCCACTCTGCATTCTAACAATCAAGTGCTACAAACTGGCTGAGAGCAGCAACTGTGCAGACTGATCTCATTGAAAGCTGGGTTCAGATTTGGTTTGCTTGAGTTATGAAAATGGCTTGGCCTCTTACCCCGGTCCCCTGAGAGTACGATGTGTCCACATCCTGCATCAGCATGGGACAAACACAAACCAGGCATCTCCTGATGGGAGACTCCAGCGATCTTTGCAGCAGGAACGTTGCAGGCCCACGTTATCTGCATTAGCGTTGCTGTGTGGGGAACATGGATTATATCTGGTGTAAGTGGTTTAACCAGCCAGGCCCTCATGGTTAATGGACATCGAGTTTAATGATTCTGAGACAGAGATTCATAAAGGAATATGGGCATGATCACATCCAGCTGAAAATGCTATAAGTCATCATTTTTTTTTTTCCTCCCAGTCCTAATCCAGGTAAATAAAGCTAAAGAACTTTTAGAGGTTTTATATTTTCATTTTTAGTGCTGTGGGACCTAAACTAATACATACCTATGTTTTTATGTATACAAATAGTGTATGAAACTACACAGAAATAATTTTTTTTCTTCTATTTTCATGTTTTAATGTAGCATGTGGGCTTCCTTTTTTTAAAGGCAGCTGTTAACTTTTAAGACCTTTCAGCATATATTTTTCACATGCCTGAATTTTTATAGTCATTAATGGAATAGGAAATGGCATCTACCTTCCTTCCTGTTAATACTAAACTCTAATTTATGAATCTTACTTTAAACTGTGGCTCATGTTCAGCAGGACTGTGCATCTGCCTAAGTCTAAGCTAATGTACAACTGTGGGAAAATGAGAGTGATGGAAAGTCTTCTACAAAGATTTCAAACCAGTGTGCTAAGTAATAGCTTGATGTATTTTTTTAAATGAATTTCATGTGTATGCGTATTGAATTTTTCCCACTATTTCACTGAAAATACCTTACATTTTATGTTCAGTATTACATGGCTAAATTTCCTAAGATGCTGGCCATAATAGTTAAAACACACCTATATTTGGATATATAACACCTCTGTGCCTTCTGGTCCCATTGAAAGACCAGAGGGACAATGTTTGATACATGGTGTTGCCTGGAAAAGCAACTGCCTCTCCTTCTTGAAAGCCTTTAAATATTTAAAGTTATTACAACCCGAATTTTCACCATTTGTGTGTTTAACTTGATAGCTGTATATATTATTTGTCAAGTACTCTTACAAATATTTCCTACAAGTATATTGTCAAATGCCCTGTCATTCTCCTGGAAATACACAATACATGGAGCATTTTGAAGATGATTTGCTTATAAAAATTTTTTGTATCCCATATGTTACTTTCTCTTATTTTCTCTTATTTAAGCATAAATATTACTGCTTCTTGACACTATTTGGAAGATTTTTAGGTGCTTTGTCTCAACACCTCAGCCTTATTGCAGTAAAGACTGCTGGTTTTAACCAAAGTGCCAGTCCTATAAAGCATTACTTGTCTAAAATGGAAGTCAGTATTTGGACCAAACCTTTAGATATGTGAAACAGAATAATTCCTGGGACAAATGTAAGGAAACCTTACATCAAATGTAAATAAAATGCAGTGATAGTCCTACTGGCTTTTCTGTAGGTGTTAGTGTTTTGTATGCAGAGTGATCTAACATGGTGAAGGTAATAGCAGGGTAAAAACCTGAAACAAACTGAGGAGCATTACTACTACTTACTAATATTTCATTTGCAAAACAGAAAGACAAAGCTGATGGAATTGATAGTATTTTGCTTTACATAAAGTTTTCACACCCTGCCACATATGATTTGATATTTAAATTCTCTTTTACAGTGGTTGGTGCTTATCAGTTGAGGAAATACTGAGAAACATGGAAGGCTACCCCATCATCTTGGGTTCTTTTCTGTTTTCCTTTTTTTTACCTTATCACTGGAGCCTGTGACTTAAGACTTTCTTTTAGGGTTTTCTCTGCCCACTTTTTCCCCATCTGAAATCTAAGAGCACCACGTATATTTCACAGTACCAGGAATATGTGGTGATGGGCCTGGGCTAGCAACTAGTGCAGCATCTGCTTAGATTCTCTCATTGATTAGGCCCTGGAAGTGCAAACATTTGAACAATTATTTTAAGAGTAGCCTCTCTGGAGCTTTACTGTGTGTGCCTAGAAATCACTGGAGGTGTAGTTTTTACAGGTACATATCTGTCACTTAGAACTCAAACTGCCCATTATAAACCTCCATGCCTCTTCCCAGAGCTTCCTGAAGATTTAGGTCAGACAATCTTTGAGGGCTGAAGAGCGAGGAGGATCTCCTCGACCTTGATTACATTTCCTGAGAGCACAGAAAAACTGCTTTTGTCGGCCAGATATCAAATTC
Source organism: Oriolus oriolus (assembly GCA_013400235.1). Taxonomy (NCBI): domain Eukaryota; kingdom Metazoa; phylum Chordata; class Aves; order Passeriformes; family Corvidae; genus Oriolus; species Oriolus oriolus. The sequence goes on from VXBT01004570.1 coordinate 1,634,999, forward strand.
TGCATTGCATTGGTGATCACTGGCTTGTAGACAGCTGCCTTGCATACAGCTCATGCCATCCTCTCACGGGGCATCAGCCTCCGTGCTGACCTGGGAGCAGTGTGTACGTTCTCTCACCCTGTTTTATAACAGTCTAAAGAGGAAGGGAAGTGTCTAGAACTTTGTCATTACCTTCAGCAGCAGGAGAATGTGAAGAGTCTTTCAAGGCTAAATAAAACTTTGTGTAATTTAACAAAATGTATCCTACATTTCCCTTCCCCTCGCCATCATGTCTAGTTATATTGCAGGAGAGGGTAAAGGAGGTAATGCTCTTGTAGTCTAAACAAACTCAGCACGGTGAAATGGGACAGTACTTTTAAATATGCATAAGGATTGCAGTTGCTCCATTTTGTGACACTGACTGTTCAGGTAGAGGAAAAAAAAGCAAAACAACAAACCACACTGTTTTTCCTAAAATGAATGTTTTTTAAAGGGCTATCAAGAAAAATGATGCAGTAACTATTATTGTGAAAAATTGGAGTGGTCTGGGTGATATTACGCATAGAGTTTGGAAAAACAAGATTAGGGTAACACACCATTTTTCAATTTCTCCTGTCTTCAACAGCTCCAACCCTTGCAGCATCTCATTTTTTTAGCTTTGTGTTTGGGGTGAGAAGTCCCATGTGTGTACAATGGTTTCTGACTGCCTGGTCCCCCCGCTTCCAGCTCTGCTTGCATCTTTCTGTGTACTGTAAATAAGGAGTGACCGAGAGGGTAGGATACTTAGTCTCCTCTTAGATCAATACTGCTCTGGGGGTCAGCAGCTAGGACTGTTTGAAAAGAGAGAAGGAGGGAATTGTCCTTTATTTCCCCTGTAGACTGAGGCCAGCACCTTTGCATTGGGTTCATCTCTGTTACCTGGGGAAGAAAGCCTGTGTTGGTTATTTCTGAACCAGCATCAGCTGGCAAAAAGACCAATGTGAATAAGATGGCAAAGAATTTAAGTAGCAAGAAAATCCTAGAATATTTTTCCATCGCTAAAATAAAGATTTAATCTCTAGGTGGCCATCTAGGTGGTATTTTTTCTTAGAGCTGGGCTCAGTGCGGGGAGAGGGATCGAAGTCAGCGTGAGCTGGAGTTGGGCGGCCCAGGGTGTTTGCAAAGCAGCTCTTGGTCTGTGAGCCAGAGTATTGAGGTCCTGTTTCATTCATTTTCATCTTTCAAGAAAAGGGTTTGCCATGTTTGTTGTTCCCTTCTGGCTGGGAAAACTGATGATTTTCCTTCCAGGCTTCTTATTTTTTTTTCTCCACTGTGTGTTTAATGCCATAGCTCTGAGTGCCGTCTCCAAAAGGGATGACTAAAGGGCACAAAAAGCAGGGCTGCCCAGCACAATGGACGTTTAGCCCTGGAAATGCAGTATTGCTGCTGCTAACAGGCCACATGCTGGCACGGGGGATAAATGGGAGACCTACAGCCTCTCCTTGTAGCAGAGAAATGCAAGCACCCTTGGAGATGGGTACTCTGCAACACTCTCAAGAATAGGAGGATGTTGTAAAGTAGTTTTTCAATGGAGGGAGGTGAAAGGAGGGAATTTGAAGGAGCTCGCAGAGGAGTATGGAGAATAAAATTTGTGTACGTGCAAGATGTGTAGCCTGGGGAAGAAATAAAAATTTTGCAATGCTGAATTTAAATTATATTGCTTTCACATTGTCACATCTTGTACATGTTTTAAAATTATGTGTTTTCACGCAAAGAAATCAGGTGGTTCTACAGCATAAATCAGTCTTTATAGCAAACAAGGAGGTACCTATCTTAGACCTGCTCTTTTCTGGGAATAAAGATGAGGCACTATCAGAGATTGAGAAGATGGAGCAAATTGATTAATTAAAAAGTAGTAAATCATCAGTCCCGCATGATTTATGTATAAAAGAATTCTGAAGAAGATTAGGAATGAATTAGCTGAACTGCTAACAAAGATATGCACTCTCATTAAAACCAAGCTCTGTTCCAGAGGGTTGGCAAGTATCTGGGGTTTATCCTATATTTAGACCAGTAAGCATTACATCTGTACATTGCAAATGGTCGAAACAGGAATTTAAAAGGGAATAATAAAACACCTGGAAGATCGTGATGTGAGAGACTTTAATGAGAACAGGTTCAGCAAAGGAAAACCATGTCTCACTACATTGCCCAGAACTCTGTGAATGTGCCCATGAAAAGGAATTAGAATGATCATCCTGGATCAGACCAAAATTCCCTCTAGCCCAGCATCCTGCCTGTCAGTGCCCAGTCACAGCCACACAGGAAAGAGAGAGGAATAAAAAGAGTTAGATAACCCTTTTCCCCTGGACTTGATTGACAGCAACAAAGGCCAGGTCTGAATTTAAGGGGGTCACCTGCTGACATGCTGACATCATCCCTTTCCCAGAAACCAGTCTTGAACTCACTGGTGCTCAGAATTTTCCCTACCCAAAACAAAAAGGAATTAATTGGTAAAATAAACAATGTTTTCCTTAAAAGGGTCAAAGGGAACTCTGACAGGTTGGATATTCAGAGTAGCAATAACCAGTTCCTGAGGTATAACTGTACCAATAGTATTTTCATCTAGCGAGGCCACTGGGTTGTTTTGTTAGCTGCTCTTTGCTCCCCCAGCCAAACATTTCCTTGCAGGCCACACTTAGTGCCTCTGCTGGCCACAGCTCTGGGTGCTGTGCAGTCCATGGTGCTCTCACCCACTGTTCCCATCAGCTCACTCCCCTCTGCTGACTGGTTTTGTTGTTTCAACCCTTGGAAAAGTAAGCAGAGTGCTGAGAACCAGACACAGGTTCTCAGTTCTCTGGAGTGGCTTAAACGGCTTCTGGTACTCACTCATCTTGCAAAAGGCTTGAACTCAAGACTCCTTTTTAAAACTTATTTTTGTTTTTAGACCTTTGTATTTTGTTGCTGTATACTCTTCCTGCATTGACTCACTTGGACAGTCAGTTGACGTGGGCTTTCCCACATTTTCTCCTTGTGATGAAGTATCTCCCTTTGTAACAGAAAAAATATAATTTTACTCAAATATATAATTGCAATATGTGCCAAAGAAAGGTGTTTCTGGCTTTCTTGCCAACTTTTCCAGCTTATTTCCCTTGCATTCCATTGGATGCCAAGGTGCACTTTTCCCCTGGGAATGTTTCCTCACCTTTGGGTTTCAGCTCCCAGGCTTATGAGATGAGCTGCCTGACATAATGTGTTTTGACTTTTTAAAAGCATGTGACAAAGTCTGTCACAAGACACTGCTGCAAAGGCTAAGTAGTCACATATGGTGACAGGGCAAGTATCCTCATAGATCAAAACCCGACAAGGACACAAAAAGGCAGAGGGCTAAGTGGTCAGTTTTCATCTCAGTAAAAGGCCAGCAGCTGTGTTTCTTGAAGTTACCTATCAGGTCACATGCTAAATATCTTTATTAATGATCTCAGGAGAGAGAGGTGAAGGATTAGGTGGTAACATTTACAAATGACGTGTAATTACTTAAGTAATTTCAGCCTGTAGCACACTGTTGCAAACTTTTGGGTGATCTAACACGAAGGTTCATTCCTGATAAATGAGAAGTTATTACGCGGAGGAAAACACACAAAAATGTTATCCTCTGACTAAAGGGAAAGGCCCTGAACATTGCTGTTGGCAGTTCCACAGCAGAAGTCATTTGAGATACTGTTATGGTGGAAAAAGTGAACAAGGTGCTAGAAGGCGTAAGAAATGGGGCATTAAAAATGAATTACTGAACTTGGTCTTCATTGTGTGTAGACAGACGAGAGGATAAAGCATAATATTATGGGGAGGTTTCCCCAGCTAACAAAGTGTGATCCATGATGACAATTTCCTGTTTTCTTTTGTCTTTATCCTGCTCATACATCATCTGCTATCAGAGATGCACTGATCTTTATCAGGAATAATATACTTTGGGAAGGCAAAAGCTTCCAGAGGGTTTTGGATCTTGCTAAGGACAGTTCAGTGTCAACCAAGCTACAACTGGCAGAAACCTATCTGTTCTACTTTCTTTGCTAGTTAGTTAAAATTCACATCTAAATGACATGCGTTAAAAATCTCAACTTCATATTTAGACTGTGAAATCATCAACATTTTAAACATGGATTTCAGGATTCATATGTTACTGAAATGCTTCCTCAAGTTGGGGCTCTTATGAGACTTATAAATTATTCTTGCATAGAGAAGTCACCTGAGACTAACCTAAATGAAGTTAACATAGATTTTAAAAATTATTCTTGCAGAAGAACAGGGAGTGGTGGGAATAGATGAACAGATGGGAAAGGGAGAAGAGGAGACTGAAGAAAAGGCTAATTAGGTAATTGAGGCTAAGAGGCTATTAGAGCTGACCCAGTGGTCTACTGGTAGTGCAGTTCAGGGACTTGAATTTGGGATTGAGGTTGGTCCCTCATTCCCAGGCCAACACATGCTCCAAACATCATAAGGACTCAGTTTCACAGCCTGTATCATCCTGTGAGTATGTGTTTTCCAGTCAGCATAATCTGGAGGCATTGTATGTCAGATTATAGTGGAGACAGGAAAGAATTATGGAATAAAATTCTGAATTTGGTCATGAAGATGTTAAATTATACACTAATGGACAAATTGTTTGGTGAAATTCTTTGGAATTCATTTGAATTGTCCATTGCAAAAAAAACCCCAACCAAAAAAAAATGGAAATAATCATATTTTGAAGAGATTCTCAGTAAAAATTAACTATTTCTCATCAAGCAGCCCTTCCTGAAATTTGTCCAGGTCATGATTCTCTCAAGCATGATTTTTCTTTCCAGAGGTAGTAGACAAAGCAAAGGCCTAAAAGGGCGTTTATTTTAAGTCATTCCATTACCTTGTTCCTGGCCAGTTTGAAGCTGGTGTGCTCGTGGTGTGCCACTCTTGTCTCCTTCTCTCTGTCTTCTGACCTACCTTCTTTTCCAGTGCAGTCAGAGATACACATTCTTCTGGATTTTATTTGCTTATTTTGTCCCTGATGTCAGTGTATTCAAACTGTCTTCTGAAGCTGTCAGGAGAGTTGCTCTTTTATGACCAGAGAGTCTGGTATAGGTCACAGCCAGGACAGGCATTGTGCTGAGGTGGAACATTTCTTGTCCTCACCTTTTTCTAGTACCACATTATTTATGCTGACTTAATTATTTTAAATTTTTCCACTTATTTACAGCATTTGTGGCTACTCTTTCTCAATTTTTTCCAAATCCTTTTGTTTTTCTTTTCTGCATTGCAAACTTTGGAACTACAGTGGTGTGTCACTCTGTTTCTTCCTTCATTCCTTTCCTTACTCAGTGATTCTTATCACAAATTCTTGTGTGCCAGTTGAAGTATTTTTAAATTTTATTTTTAATTGGTATTTGTTTTTTTCTCCCAGTAGCTGCATTTCAGGACATAAATGCTGGTCCCCACATTCTTCTCTGACACTCATGATCTCTTCAGAGGATCACAACACATGTATGGCTAACTAACAATTTTATTTAATAACTAATATTTTTTGCAGAAAGTTCGCTTTTCTCCTCTTTCTTTTTTGTCATTTACAATCACTGCATAGAGATATTTCTCTTGAAACAATCCATGGCTGCAGTACCTGTGGTCAGTAGGCAAATCATATTTCAACAGCAGAAAAAATCAGCACCATTCATTATCCCTGCAGTTTAAAAGAGAGTTTCTGTGGAATAATTGCAGTATTGGAACTGCTGCTTCAGAGGAAAGTCACTGCAGTTTGAGATTTAGCAACTGGACAGAATAAACAAAAGATGGAGGGGGGAGTATAGCTTTGGTTCTGAGGGTAGGCAGGAGGGAGGAAGAAGGGGAACTGGCTGCTTGTCCACTGGAAATCCCACTTGTACCTGCTGCTGGCAGAAGATTTTGGATTTTGCTATCGGCTGACAGCTGCTCTCAGACATATTAAAGTGTTTTGTCAAAAGAGTGACAAATTTTGACCTTCGTGGACAAGTTTCATGTTTAAGGGAGATAGACAAGTGAGGAGTAATGGAAAGCATTGAATGAAAGCTCCTCCAGCAAAACCAAATTGAGGTTTAGAGAACCTGAAACAACACTTTTCTCCATTTGGGGGATTGAGTGTCACCCTGTCTCATATGAAGTTGCTTAAAATTGATTCAGTCATTTAAAAAAATATTTCTTGCCAGCCTATAATTTATCAGCCCTCCCTTTCATTCTCTGTATTCTGGCAAACCAAAGGATGGTGACTTCATTTCTGCCAGCAGAACCTGGGGATGGGTTTTCAGCATTGCTTCATATCTCGTAACCATGAGATATGCTTCTTTCCTGTGCTTCCCACATCCTTTCCTCAGCATTTCTTGTCATTCTTAAGAGTAATGACTTCCACTGGTTCCCTCTGGTTTTAGATAGAAAAGGTTTCTTTCTGTTTTTGTTACTGGTGCTGTAGGACCTACAAGACCGGCCTGTTGGACCACATTTGTGTAAGGTATTCTGCAAACAGAGGACAAAGGACATTTCCCACTGCTATGTTTTTATTTATTGTTTCTCTTCACCCCTGAGTTCTCCTTGTCAGAACACTGCACTGTCTTGAAGACACAGTTTGGATAAAAACCTTTTTTAGCAAGTTCCTCCTGGATAAAATTTGGGAAATAATGCTCATAACATTTGCTCACAAAAATCTGATTCGAGGTTTTGGCTTTCAAGTAGTAAAAAAGGAGTAATGTACGTTCAGGATATTTTGTTATCTTAGCATCAGTCAATGAGACTGATTCATCTGATGTGCTGGTCTCATAATAAAAAATATTGACTAGCACTGATACAGGTACCCAACGCAATGTTTATTATAAACATTCAACATGCAAACTCTCTCTCAAAAAAAAAAAAAAGACTTCCCATTACTTAATGAATTAATGGCATTTTAGAGAAAAAAAAGGTTAAAAATGCAGTGTTTTCTCCTGGAAGTTATAAAGAATGAAGAGAGTTTACAAGCAATCTTTGTACAGTTCATCATTATTTGAATTCCCTAACAGTCTTGATAGAGGTTGCTTAATTATTTCAATTAAAAAATGAAAGCTGCCTGCGTAATGTGTAGAGTTTCTGATTTTTATGAAATTGAATTACATAATATTTTAATTTCTATAGTTAAGGAGAAGAAACCAGGGACTGTTAGAAAACCTTGAGATCTTAAGTCATGAAAATATTTGGGGAACATTGTAGTATGCAGTAGGAAGAAGAAAAGCAGGACTTATTTTGCAGTGTCTGAAACTGAGTTAGCTGTGCCAAAACCCATTCAGTTGTCTGCAAAAAATATTTAACACCATCTGACATATTCACTGTCACTCCATGCTCTGTGAATCAAATATAAAATTATGTGCAAGAAAAAAAAACCCTACAAACTTATTTTGTCACAAGTAAGCTAAGAATTTTGAAGATGGTCAGCTCCACTTGTCAACAAGAATAAGCAAGAAGGAAAATAATGGCTTAGACTTACGGAGAAAGAAGTCAGAAAGGCCTTCAGTTGGAAAGGGCTGCCTCCCAGAAGAGGAGTTTGAAGCACATTATTTACATCCTTAGATTTTGTCCAGAGTTTGCTGGATTTCTGGCAGTTAATAACTGGGGACATCCAGCTTTAGGACTAAAATTTGAGTACTCAGAAAGAGTAGTCAGATCTAGTATTTAGGGCAATGCCAATAAATACCTGGAAGTTATTTTTCAAAGTTCAATCAGGATCAGATTTTGTGTCTTCAGGCTTAATTTTGTCTGAGATTGTGGCTCAGGCCCACCCCTTTGGGTTCAATAGGCAAGCTTGGAAATTTGCAAATTTGTTAAGTAGTATCCCTGCCTGTGCAAATTGGTGGCAATTGAAAATGATCACCACAGTGTGTCACCACAGCTAACGCTCCACCACAACCAGAGCATTTCCCTACAAGTCACATCCCGTAATTTCTCTTTTGGCCATTGATTTTTTACAGCACCTGCAGTTTTTTGTTTTTCCTCCAAAGATGATCATTTTACTTTGATGCCTACTGACTGTGATATATCTAACCCGATCCTGTGGAGGCAAGGAACTGAATAATTACTTTATTCAGTGCCATATTAAAAGCAGTCCAAAGACTATTTATGCTGCTCATCAAAGTCATTGGGAATTTGGCTGGGCCAGAGCTCCCTGCTTTGGTCAGGCAATAGGGAGAGGAAAGCATTCCAAAAATTGTTATTTTGTAATTATTTGTGCTGTCGTGCCACAGAGGATTTGATTAGCACCCTTCTTTTAAACTTAGAGAACAGATGCCACAAAGCAGAGCCACCTCTACCCCCAGTGTTTGTCCTCCAAAGCCTTGATTAACTCCCAATTTTCAGATGGAAATAAGGTAACAGAAAAAAAAAGTGGGGCAGATAACAAAGTTTGATTTTAAGGTCAAAATTATTACAGCTGAAGCTAAAACTACATTCAAATTAGAATTATAGTTAGGATAAAGTTTTCAAAGCCCATTTATACCCCTTACTGCCTCTTGTAGTAGCAAGGAGTAAAATCCTGAGGTCTCTAAAGTCATTGGGTTTTTGGTACTGGATGATGACTACAATTTTAATTTTTATTTTTTGCACACTGACAAATTTGATCCTGTTGCACACTACCAAAACAGAGCAAATGTCCTGAATCCAGACTGCACTGTAGAAACAGACAGGATGTTTCTACACATGCACACTTACACTTGGAGTAACAAATCTGCTGGGTTGGGAGTGCTGCCTTGTAAGACAAGAGGAGAAGACACTCAAATCCACTGGCTCAAGCTTTTGACTGGCACTGGACTATGAGCTTCAAAGTAGAGAGGAACTTTCCATTTCTGTGCTTCTTTCTTCCTTGGACTGAAAGAGTTTTGTGTTTATATTTAAGACTAGGCATTCTGAATTTGTGTCAAACCAATGTAAAACGTCAAGCTTCATTTCTTTAAATACATCTCGAAAACAGACTGGAAATGAGTTGTTTTCACGTTATTCTCTGTGGCTGTACTTGGAACGGGGGTGGTTCTCCTTTAAACAGCCATTCAGGGGCTCAGAGATCCAGGCAGTTGTGTATCAATTAGCAGGATGCACTGCTGAGTGTGAGGTGCCTGGAAATGCAAAGGGACAAATCGAAGCATTAAGGTTTCCACCATCATTTTGCTTCCCTGCCTCTAACTACAAATCGGCTTCATTGTGACTCACAGTGTAAGAAGTTGGTGCATTTCTGCAGATCCGTGATAAGATATTTTTCTTTAGTAAGAAATGCAGTTAGACTGCGTTCTGAATCTGTTCCTGCCAGGCCCTAGATGCATCAGTATTCCATTGGCAGCTGCCTGTAGGTAGGAATATTGTTTTTGTCCATAACCAGAGGGAACAATCAGACTAAGCCGTTCCCCAGCTATAAACCAGCCGAAGTAATTGGGTTTAATTTTAATTTTTGTAATAGCTTTAAATTAATAGGAGCAGCTGCTGCCACAGTGTGTGGGTGTCCTTTTCCAGAAGGCACAGAACAAAAAAGGGAAAGAGTAAACAATAGTGTGTCTAGGACACAAAGGTTAATTCAAGAACTGAGCAATGTCTTTTCGTTATCAAAAACTCAGTTGGTGATATCTAGCACTGTGTCTCTTTTCTTTCTTTTTCTTTCTCTTTTTTCTTCTTTAATTCCCTGATAAGATCTCAATCTGATTAGGCTCCTGTGTGTAAAGATGTGTTGTTGGTATCTAAACGCTAAGTCCCTTTCTCTATATGACTCACAAATAGATTAGCAGTGACAAAGTGCTAGGAGAGATAAAAATAGATTAGCAGTGACAGGAGTACTATTATAATTATTTTTGGAAGATATGGTTTGAATTAAGAGTTTGGGCACTTTTTGCCCTGAGAGGGTGAATTTAAACCTAGGAACTGAGGATGGTTTCTGCTGTTGTGTCAGACACCAGATAGTGAAATGTCAATACCAGATGTCCTAGACATCAAGATTAGCCATAATAGCCAAATGCAGCCATAAAGTGATGTGTCAAAGTGGATAATAAAACAGATGCTTAGCTTTTATAATGAAGGGGAAAGGGAATGAAATATCAAAAGTGCCTTTAATACATTAACAAAGTTGTCTTCAACTTGCTTAAAAGTAGAAAGTTATTGAACCAAGGAGAACTATGTGTCATTTAAACATTAACTATCAGCAGATGAATTTCAATTAGCATTAGCCTTTCTAAAATCCTGAATTTCCTCCTATTGGTCTCATTTTACATGAAATTTTTATAGCACAAAGTGAGGCTTGTCCTTTATTATTTCTCCCATGCTAATTTGGAAACAAATAAAGTTCAACAACTCAGCAACATACTGTTTAAACTTGCATTAGGGTTTGAGGGCTGGGAGCTGGAATACATTTACCCACTGCCATATCATCTGCTTGATTTGAGATCAAATGAGGGATGTCCTATAGCACTCCAGAGTAAGGGCGAATGATAGAAATATGTTAAGATACTGAAGAAAACCATTAGGTAAGAGTGCTGCATGCAGATGGCTGGTGGCATTTTTTCCCTACTGATACTTTAAAAAAAAAAAAAAGGGTTTTTTTCTGTCTTTTATATGTGTGCCTTAAATATAATTTCCAGATCTTGGTGATAAGCAAGTATCTCACTTACCAAAAAAATCATCAAATCATAGGTTTATTGGACTCCAATACCATTGAGTCCAACCGTTACCCTGGCACCGCCAATGCCACCCCTAAACCATGTCCTCAGGTGCCACGTCTGCACATCCTTTAAATACCTGCGGGAATGGTGACTCCACCACTTGCCTGGACAGCCTCTTCCAATGCTTGACAACCCTTTCATTCAAGAAATATTTCATAATGTCCAAATTCATGGTGTGGCCTCACCGGTGCTGAGTACAGGGGGCAGTCACTGACCTGGTCCTGCTGGCCACACTATTGCTGGTACAAGTGGCCTTCTTGGCCACCTGAGCTCACCCTGGCTCATGTTCAGTCATGACAGTGAAGTAAATTATTGAGGCCCAGAACGTTCAGGAAGCAGAGCATCAAAAGGGGCAGATAAATTCTTATTTTGAATGTAATTAACTGCATCACTAGTTCTTTATTTTACTTTCTCAAGAAGCTCTCAATTCCTTTCGATTTCTCTTCGTAGATCCCAAGTCTTGCTGGTCAGACTCATTAACTGCTGCTCATTGGCAAACATGTACCTGTGCATAATGAGGGGGTTTTGTCCTCTGATTCATGTTAGCAATGAGAGGCCAAAACTGATGTTCTGCAGCAGACCAGCTTCTCGGAATGATTACAAAGAGACACACTACTGGTGCTATGTCTGTAAATCTTGTGGTGTTTTTCCCTCACCATGATCCCAGTTTAGCTGAGATCTGCTTCAATCATTAGATGAGACCCGTTTATAAGGTTGTGTAATTGAATCAGGTAGAGTCTGCAGGACCATAGCATTTTGTTGCCAAACATGACTGGCAAGTTACTTACATCAAATTACAAGTGCACGGCATGACTGGAGACTATTCCTGTCTGAATGAAGCTGGAAATTCCACCTAAGAAATGAATAAAGCATAAAAACAGAAATAGTAAACGTTTCTCATCCATAGAACAAGTTTTTGCCCCACCTCTGGAATATTACTCATTTGTCTTGAAAAGTAAGAGAATAATTGGAGTTGTGTGAGAGATTGCAGGCAGATACTTGTTATTCCTCAAAGAAATACCACCTTGATAACAATGACATAAACATCTTTATTATAATTATTTACCATCATGTATAATCATTTCTATCTTTTCAGATAAACCAGAAATGTTGAGGAGGGCAGCAGTCCAATTTGGAATGAGAGCAAATACGCTTTTCTCCTTTGCTTTCTATTTTAAGACCTGCTAATTTTCCATACTTTCCTGAAGTTTTTTTGTATGATTTTTAGATTGTTTGTTTGTTTGTTTTTTAACCTGAAGAATTTATCTTTTGTTCCATTGATTGGCTAGATGTTGATATGTATCCCCTGACTATTAAGGATAAATAAATAAAAATCTAAATAATATAAATATAAACACAAATACAAGTATAAATAAATATATATTTATATATATAAAGATGTTCTAAATTTCACTAATTGTCTTGTCGCTGTTGCTTTATACTGACATTCCTTCATTAGTTGTGCCTCCTCTCTGTGCTGGTGAATTAAACCTGTAACAAAGGGTGTGGTCCCACTCCAGCCAGAGGTTTGGCCGTAGCCTGTGCATGGGGTATGAGCGGTGTGAGGTTGCAGCAGCCTGATAGTGAAGTAGAGGATGTTTGGACACCCTGTGCATCCTTTTCACTTTGTGGGAATGGGTTTCCCTGGTTGTATGATGCTCTCCCTGCTGTGGTGTCTCTGCCAGCTTGAGCACCTGGGCAGAGAGAGCTGCAGTCCCTGTGGTGACAGTGGCCCCAGAGCTGTCATGGCCCTGATGTGCACAAGCTGCCCAAATGCAGGGTCTGGGGTCTCCTCACCAGCTCCTGAGCTGTTCAAGCTGTTCCACTTCATTTACTTTGGAGGAAATTTGAATCTCACACAGCCCTTTGGTTCAGATTCCTTATGTCCATGTACATACATCAATAAATACATATCCATATATGTTTTTGTTTTTCAGGCAAAGAATCCCCTCCAAAAACGTGTATTACTATCGCTGCCCGGACCACAGGAAGAACTATGTCATGTCCTTTGCTTTTTGCTTTGACCGAGAGGACGACACTTACCAGTTTGCCTACTGCTACCCCTACACCTACACTCGCCTTCAGCACTACCTGGACAACCTCCAGAGGAGGAACATGGACTACTTTTGCAGGGAATTGCTGGGGCTCAGTGTGGTAAGTACCAGGCATGCTTGCCAGCCAGCAGGCTTCATTGTGGATGTCTACCCTTAAATGCTTCCAGAGTATAATTCATCATCCTTGCTAAAGTACCCACAAACACGTATTTGTTTGCTTGCTATCAATGGCACAGGAGGAGGTGTACCTGCATGGTGAAATATAGACAAATGCTAACTTAATTTCACATAAAATATTTCCTTTGAGATAGACAAGGCAATGCTAGATTCCTGTGTAGGATCAGTTCATCTCTAAAGACATTAAAATATGAAACTGAAACAGCTTTATTGAAGAAATGTGATTTTTAGAGTACTCTGACTATTTGTCTTTCTGGAAGAGCTTTTCTGTTCAGAAATAAATATGGGGTTTTTGTCCCAGAAGATAACTTTTCCTGATAAAATAATGCAAAACATACACAAACCACCTATTTTATTTTCTCTTAAAAATTCGTGCTTTGGTGATTTGCAATTAGCAGGGATTTAGTGGTCTCTGTGTAGATCCTAATGGCCACATGAAATGAAGTGTCATAGTTCTTCTGGAGCAGGAAGAAGGGTTAATGGTAAGGGTGAACTTCTGCTCACTTTGCTATAATCTTTCTCTGAATTGTTGCCTGTCCAGGGGATTTGGCAAGCATGACTCAGCCACTCCCATGTCAACTCAGAAATCATCAGATTAAAAAATAATAGTTCAGATTTTTTTTCTAACTTTTGCTTTCCCAGACTTTATAATGCACTTGTACCACACTCTTAATCTTTTCTCTGAGATTTTATTTTGTCTAAACTTGTAGCGTGTGTTTCAGAATCAGAAAGCTGTGAAGGCTGCTGATCCCAGCAGCAGGGGCTTTAAAAAGAAGCCCAGCATAAATTGTGAACATCAAAATGAAATCACATGTATACCCTGCACTGAAACAAATAAAAGGCTTCCATCCTTAAAGCAGGCCATTGAGATTCCTATGGTGGCATAAAACTTGGAGGAAAAAATTAACTTACAGAGAAGAGTAAAGCCAGAATTAACAAAAGAAGTCATTTTTTAACCCTTTTGGTAGGTTAAGTACCGTTCTTGTTCTAAAGATGACTATTGCATATCCATGAACTGGAATTAATTATTAATCATTCCAATTAGGGGGACAAACAATTATGAGGGAAAGGGGTATTAAAAAATAGAAGAGTAAAATCTGCAGAGGCTGGGAGGAAAGAGCACTATCATCTTAATGTGTGTAGGGTTTTAATTATTAATCTTAGAGGACAGAGCTGTCATTAGTTCTATAATGAAACTGAATTTGTTTCCTTTCACTCTGAAACTAGTGTATAAACAGTCACATTTGCATATTCATCAAACCTCTGATCTGACTGATTAAAACACAGAGATAGAAGGATTTATCTTTTATCTGCATTTTGACAGACAGAGCTATACTCGTAAATCTTGTTAACATTGTGTTACCAGTAGTTGCTAAATATTATTTTTCATATTTCAGCACACTAAACAAACAGATGCCACTCAAAATGTGGCAGGAAATGTGCTGTGTATAAGTCCTGCTTTTATATCTATATGTACACACACAGTATGTTTTGCAGAAATTGATATGGTAACATTTTGCAGCTCACCAAGCTGTATAAAAAAGCTTCTGAATCAGGCTCATGCTGTAATCTTTGTGAGCAACATTACAATCTCAGAGCGTTTCTGGCTTTTCTCCATGCACAACTGTCCTAGAACAGCTTGGTAATTTAATGTCTTTGCTGAGCTTGAATAGACAATTTCCATAAGTTCTCTGCGAGTTAAATATTTTAACATAGAGCTTTGTTGCTATCATACATCTTTAAATGGTGAAAAACAGGATCCTTCATTCTTCACTGCACAGTGCTTCATAAAAGCAGAAGCTGGCTGTACTTTGGAGAATTGCGTGCCATATAGGATAGATTTAGAGCTAAGAAAGCGAGCTCTGTCCCTGCCCTGGCCCCTTATGTAAGATAAGAGGAATCAGATTGGCATAAAGAGGCCCTTAGAAGCTCTATTCCTGGCGAAGGGACGATACCCCTGGTAGTGCCTGGTGAAAGGTAGTTTAAAGATGCCGTCTGAGGACAAACTCTCGAGTCCTCATGCTGGGCACGGGGCTGAGGCGGGATAACATGGAAGGGGAAGGAAGGCTGCAGCACATCTGTCGAGCTGCCATGTAGCTGCTGCTCCCCTCGGGCTCATTCCAGGGGAATTTTGCAGCCCCCTGCTGCAGTCTGTGATTGTGAGGATGGGGAAGTGTTTGAAACAATTTCACTTCTCCTGGATTATGAAGTTTTGAACTGTGTCTCTTGGAGACGGCAGAATCTCACCACAGATCTTTAGAGTGGTTTTGGTTTTTTTTTTCTCTGTTGTGGAAAAGTAAAACTCAAGTCACAAGAAGCCATGCTTAGAGGATTACTCCTAAAGGCTTTCTGAGTGCACATTTTGCTGCCTATAATGTTTTCAAGGCAATCTAATTTCTAATCTAATTTCATATCTTCTCTAAAGAAAGAACTCTGCCTCTGTTAACTCCTGAAATACTATCACTAATTCTATGAAAATTGAAAGTGAAATATCGGTATGGGACATGTAGCTGTCATTAGGATGCAGAATGACAAAATGGTTCAGAGCCAAATGGCAAAGTTTCCCATTCCCATTTAAATGGATAACTTAGCTGTACTATTTCTGACCTTTTAATGTTTGTATTCTTTACTTCAGAGAGCTATCGCACATTCTAGATGTGCCAAATGTTCTTGAAAATAGTCTCTCCTGCAAGTGATCTGAGATGGTCACCCAGGTACCATTTAAACTGCTATTTTCATTCTGCTGTTATTGGCCTTGGGTAACTTCAGATTTTCCTTGCTTTGCCCCAACAGATCAGAAGTTCAAAATCTGTGAGCACTTTTTTAAATTGTGAAATTTCTTTTCTGCATATTATTGATGTGTCTCTCAGCAAATACTACGCAATATTTCACTGCATGACTTAATTAAAAATAATTTTTACATTTCTGTGAAAATATAAGCACAGGCACAATTTACATTTGTACTATTCAGTCTTACGTGCAATAACAGCTATGTGTGTAGCATTATAACCGATGTTTCAGAGTTGGCAGAATTTTCGAGTGTGTTGGCATTTGAAGTCGGTAGTTCAAATTGCCTGTGTGTGCTTGAAGTGTGTGGACAATTGACGAGACCTGTACCTCCACCAGTATTCCATGGGCACACATAATAAATTAAATGAATTTTGGACTGCCTGGCTCAACTCCTACAGCCCACTTCACAAATTGATACTGGCTGGGCAATATTTGTATTACTCACTCCGAAGAGAACCGGGATTAATCAGAGCCGGATATTTCCTCTCACTCCATTAGGCAGTAGTGCTTCCAAACTACGCTCGAGGAGAATTGTGACTGCACATACAAACCACGAGCCTCAAAGGGACTTGCACAGTACACAGAGACTGGAATATGGAATTCTGTTAAATTAAATATTAAATACACATATTTTAAAACAAGAAGGCAATATGTCTAATGTAGGGCTCTGTAAATGAGCCGATCTCTTAAGTCAGGTATGGAACAGTGAAAGACACGGATTGGAGCACACGGCGCTTCCTCCTGGCTACACACCACTTTGGTGTGTGCTTTTAATTTACATGAGTTACTCCTGATTCCTGCTGGTACCAGAGAGTGCAGAATGATGCCCTAACACTGTGAAACTGCACACCAGATGTCACATTGCTGGTTCATTGATCAAATATCCTTTATTTACCATCTGAATGACTTCGTACCCCGGTAAAAATACTTGATTGGTTCTACTGTTTTCTACTGGTCCATTTTTAACTGCTGAGTTACGAACATTTTAAAGCATGAAGCAAAGAAAATAGGCAGTTTTTCTAAGGTTAAATTTTCCATTTCTGCATTCAACTCTAGGTTATGGAATAACAGCTCTGTAAAAGAAAAGTATATTCTTGGTCTTTGAAAAAAAAATAGAAGTTACAGGCTTCTGCCTGATGTGACGTACATTTGAAATCCTGTTGGTGTCAGATACTGTATTTTCCAATGGATTTGACTGTAACTAGGTTGAAATGTCATGTAAATGTAATTTATGGCAATTTACTTGGCCTGAAAAAGGCCACAGAAATAGTGCTTAGAAAAGGTAAATCCCTTTTCTCATGTCTCAATAGCGTAAAAGCGCGGCTATGTATATGTTCTTTAGTCAGTGGTGTTTTTTTTACTCCTGTAGTACTGCTGTTCCCAAAACATTCATAATATGGATGTCATCCCAACGCTGTATGTGAGATTTTAAATGTTCCTACAGCTATTTTCTTAGCTGGATTGGATATCAGCAGAAGTAGAGTTGGACCTAAAAATAACACTGCCAGAAGTTCTTTCCAAAATAAAATATGATTTATAGCATATAATAGCACAGTGTGCTGCCAGGGAAATTATATAAATAACATGAAAAATTACAGGGGACTGTTCTATACCATCAGTTTAAAGGAAAATTTCTTTGTTGCAATTTAAAGGGAGTTCTGAGAGGTAACCCAGCCTGTGGGAATTACAGAGTAGGAAGGATAGGTGAAACTATGTTACTGTTGAATGTTGCCATCAGTCTGTAGGATATATGAGTGTTCATGATAACACCAAGAAACATTTCGGTCTAAGTTGTCAGCAATATATAGTTTTTGAAAAAAAAAACCCAATAAAACCATCATTTGCAGTTAATGTCATGCAAGGTTACTAAATGTATGAGTTGGTTATTTCTTAAATTACAGAAAGAACACTGATAATGTAAAATAACTTGCAGAAAGATTTGCATAAATTTATCTAACTGTGAGTAAAAAATCTTAAATTGTGGAGAAAGATTCAAATCTTAAGTCCATTTTGCAGCTCACGTTTTGTAACTACCACGCTCCATTAAAAAAAAAAAAAAAACAAAACCTCTTGGAAAAAGCACTTCACCAAAAAAGAAGCTTTGAGCACAAAAAAGTCCATTGAGGTAAGAAATCATCTGAAGAAAAAAAAGTTGTGATCCATTTTATTAAGAAAAAAAGTTCCTGAAAGAAATGACAGTAAATTAATTATGTGTGGCAAAGTTGGTCTATACAAACTGTTTTCATGCACAGGTTGCAAGCTGCACCCTTTTATCTTGTGGCCACACAGGGAAACCTTTGGAAAGTCAGTGACCTTTCTGAAGTTTTCTCTGGACTTTTTGTAGCTGTTCAGGTTGGCCTTTTGCTTCATGGCTCTTCCCATTTCCAAGTCAGGCTCTTCATCTCACCTTTACTCCACACTTGTCCTTCATCTGGCTTGCCCTTTCTTTGCCTCAAATCTAACCTTCCCTTTTCTTTCCATTTAGTTTATACTTTCCTAAGCTAGCTAGAAGAAAGAAGCTGTGGTATTTGTTTTCTGCTCTTATGTTACTTATCCTGCTTTGTTCTTTCCTATTCATTCCCCTTATCTCTTTGAGTTGTGAAGGGCAAATCCAAAATAGCTGAGAGGTCTTTTAAATACCAGCACTGCACAAGGTAGTCGTGTTCTCTTCTATGCACTCGATATCCCCATCTCAGTGCCATTCCACATAACTCTATATCCTGGTCTGCAACTTCCTTGTCCTTCTGTCTTTCATGTCCTCTATTTGCTCCATCCCTTAATATGTGCTCCTGCATTTCCAGAAAGGCTGGAATTAATATGTGGCTCGTCCAGGCTTCAGCCTGGAAAGGAAACATTCATGATCTAGTCAGATGTCCTGAAATGCCTGAACTAACATCCAGGTGCAGGAAGGCATTTCAGGGTCTGACTCCTTTTCTCATGGCAATGGCAAATTTCAAGTAAAAGGCAGGTTTTACTCATTCCTGTCCTCAGCACTTCCTCCTACTTGGTTGAGTGCCACACAGCTCCATGTGGTAACTGTAATCTCAGTGGGAAACCTACTGGGTTTGTCCACACAGAGAGTTCAACCTCATGTCTAGGCATTTGCCTTTAGTTACTGCACCCTAAGCTTTCAGGGACATGGAGAACCTATTTTTACTTTCCAGGTTCAGTGCTGAGTAGAATCACTGTTTTTTAGTTGGTGCTTGGGAAATAACATGGCACAACCAATTAATATCATCTCATCAAAAAAAGCAAGTCTGAGGTCCCGTTTGTACACCAACACAAAGCTTTTTCATAGTTTTAAAATTTATTTAGTTGCCCTGCAGGCCATGAGCGTATTTTGAGGGTATGTAGGGCCCTTAGAACCATGAGAAAACCCGAGAATGCCTTCAGTCTTCTTCCACTTCCATTTCCAGAAATTTGTTTTCCCTGCTTTGTAGCACAGCATTAAGCAATAATTACCGTGTTGATAGCGATGCTGAGTGTACTCGCACGGAGGGGAAATCGTGCTATGTGGAGCTATTAACTACATTTGCCCCGTAGCACTTCACTGCATTGACTCTGCTGGGATTTTGGCTGTTTGAGTTGGTTTCTGTTTAGATCTCCTGAGTGGTGACTGTGTAATGCATCTTTGGGGCTGGAGCAGTATTTTAATCTTTATTCTTTGACTGTAGACCCGGAAGATGGTTAGCCTGGCTCACATTACCTGTAGGGCTGAAACCTTGGGATTGAAGGCTTATTTAACAATTTCAAAGTCTACTCAGTCCAAAGGATTTGGATTTACGCCTTTTAATTTAACCAAAGAAAGAACTATTTATTGATTTAACTTTATACCAGCTCTAGAGTGTAAGTATAATATATTAAAATCTCTAAATACCTCAGGCAAAATCTTGTTCACATAATTTATGTAAACTGAGCATTGTGGCTCCGATCCAGGAAAACACTTAAGTGTAGATTTAAACTCAAGCATGTTAAATAGACATGTTGAAGTCACTGGCACAGTTCATGCCATCAGCTTCAATGTGGGTAAAGATATCTTTAGGCTCCAAGGTCAAAACAATCAACATTTGGGCCTGGAGCCCCAGTGTTTTGTTTTGAACTTGTACTACCACTATAACAACATAACTACAGACAAAAAATAATAATAAAGCCCCCCTTTTTGCACTTCTCTATAAATAAGCTGAATGCCTGTGTGTAAAGTAAATCCCACCATTGCTCAGCAATCTTTTTTTTTAGCAGTGTATGAGTAAGGTGTGCATTTGAGGCCTTCTGCGTAAGAGATTTGTGCTAATCCTGGAGTTCTTTGTCCTTGCCATGCACATGTTCAGTAAGACTTTATCTCTTTTGTCCTTAAGCTTTGAAAGCTGAAAGCTAAAATCTGGCTCTGAGAAGACTTCTGCCTGTATGTCAGAAGGGATTTGGGGAGATATCATATAGAAATGAGAAAATAAAGACGTAAGAACATATTTTGATGCAGATTATACGATAGTAGAGACCAAGGCAGTGTAGCTCAGGTGGCCCCAGCTGGCTGAGTGCATCTTTACTGTTGACCCAAGTATTTGAAGATACGTACTTGAAGGGAGGAAGTAAGGCTCATGAAAATATAATACATGTAAGAAATCACAGCTGAGAGATACTATATGTAGCCTGTGATCTGTTCTTGATTTCAGTGTGATTTTAATGACCCTTACGTTTCTGCACTGTTAGCAAAGTATTTTTGAATCAAAGAATAGTACAACGATGAAGCACATCAAACTTACATGTAAGAGAGGCTAGTGCCGTCCTTATTTTAACACATCATGTTGCATTCAAACATATTTTATTTTAGAAGATCCTGATATTCCGGGAAAAGAAAAGAAAAAAAAGAGTATTTTTCATAGGAAAAGCCTGCTGCTGTTGAAGTGCTGCTATTATCCACAAATACTGAAAGCAATATTCATCTTTGTTTTGAAGACAAAATGACATACAAATAACATGAGGAGACAGGAGCTTTTTAATGTAAAGCAGTAGGTACTTAATTGAAAACTGTTTTTTTCACTTCTTAAGAAATATAAGATACAGCTTAAAGCCTTTTTAATACTCTTTAAAAGAGATCTTACATGGCAACCAGTCATATTGGTACATGAAAAGAACTGCAGTCTCTGATAAAGATCCTCTTTTTCATGTTTTCAAACAGCAGCTGAGCACCATACTGTGGCAGCAGAGAACAATCTGAGAAAATGAACACGGATTGAAAAGGCCCCAGTTACATGACATTTCCAGAGGAAAAAAAAAATAGCCAGCCCTAGGCCCACAGTCAAATATTTTCTCTCAGAATTCCCCAGAATTGTGGACATACCTTTCTACAGAAAGTGTGTTTTTCTGAACCACCTTATCTGTTCTAATAAATGTGGAACATGGAGAAAGACAAAGGAGAGATACCATCTATTTCAGGAGTTTTCATGAGTGTGCATGAAAGAAAAATCTGTTTCAGAAATAATTTTCCTTCCATTTATTTTTAATTTCTCATTAATTGCATCCAATTTTGCACTTAGTTTTAATTAGTTAAATTTTAAGACGACTATTACTTTCTCAAAATCTGACAACTTCAGGATTTTATAATACATACTTTTTTCCTCCATTTAGATTTTCTGCATTACAGTGGATTATAATAATGCATTAATATCCATAATTCTATTTTTAATCAGCTGCTTAATTCATTAGTAACAGCTGCACATTGTTAAATGTTGTTTGTTTTTCCTTTTTTCCCCCCCTTTTTTAAAATCTATGTTGCTTAGAATTAAAATATTAACTAGTCTTTCCATATTTATGAATGCTGCACTGTTCTCAGCATGGAATAAGGGAAAATCTCATGCATGTCTTTAAAGAAAACCTTTTTTTTTTTTAACTTTTGCTCTGACAGCCTCTAAAATATTGCATAAATATCAGTGAGTTAAGGTTCATAACATTCTTCTGGCTGCAGTGTCGTTTTATAGGAAAGGAGACTATTGCAGAAATCTGGGTTGCTTGGAAGCAGCCTGTGGGAAAGCCTTTGGTGTTCATTTTCAGAGGTCAGCCATAGCAACCAGTTAATTTAGATGGAGTTCAGCGCAGAATCGAGTCTTCCAGTCCTTGTCAGGACCCTGGACAGCGCATCCGACCGCGCTTTCCGAGGCAGCGCGTCTGCACATTCACTGCTAAAAAGCCGAAAACCCAAACTTCTCTTTTCAGAGCTCCTGATACGCAAAACTGAACCCCAAGTTCTGAAATTTACACCCCAAAAATAAGTCTAATGTTTTGGAAACCAGGCCTTATTTGCAGCTGCTGAGCTCCTCAAATTATGGCCGTGGTTTTCAGGAAAAGAGCTAGAAATGGAGTCTGCTATTTTGCACAGTTTTTGTGATTCAAGACCTCAAGTCTGTTTTTCTTATTTGCCTTCTGAGAGTGAAAAATAGCCAGTAATGTGTTATGTCTGATGGAAAATTTATAGGAATGTCAGAGATGACTGATTAAGGGCACTTTATAGATTAACAGATGATGACTAAAACAGAGGTTGATGGTACTGTGGTGAAAAAAGGGGAGATATTTTGGCAATACAGTGAGATCCATCAAGGCTTGTCTGAGACCTAGACATAGATATTAATCCAAACAATGAATATTTCAAAATCTGAAAGGTACTGTGTAGAACAAGAATAGTGTTGCTGCACACAACAGGGTGCTCAGCAGCATTGCATCTTCTTTGTCTCCTGTGAGTGGATATAATATAATCTCCATTTTGCCTTAGTCTGTCTTCTTCTCTAAAGCTTAAGGAGATGGTCCAGATGGCATGGGCTTGGTAATCAAGTTATCACCATAAAGTACTTTGCTATCTCTTATGGGAATTAATGATACAGAGGTTCCTAGAGAACTTATAAAAGGTTTCGGGGTGGTTTTTTTCTTGTTTTGCTTTTTCCTTTAAATTGTAGTGGCCTCTTTATGGAGAGTCCAGACAATTTATATCCTTGCTCTCAAGAGAACAAACTGCTCAGAATGTGAACTCAGGAAAACAGAATATGTGCTCCAAAGGTGTACTTTTCTGCTGTTGTAATCATCCTTACAAGATACTGTGGCAGCACCAGATTTGCCTTCAGCTCCAGCTGATTTTGAAATCCTTCAAAGCTTTAGGAATAGAACTGCACATAACCTCTAGATTTCTTTTATAGAAATAGATAAGGTTTTGTAACAGCAAATAACACTGCAGAGCTGAACAAAATTGTCCTCCTATAAGTGAGACTTGGATGCACTCAGACCAAATAAGATTGTAGACTCATACTACACAGACTCGTAGGAAAACAGAGGAAAAGGTATTATATTCCCCATGGTCAAACAGAATTCTTGTCTGTCTTGGCTGAAACTCCCACTAGCCATGGCAACCAAGGAGGGAAATACACAGCACCAGATAACATCTAATTTAATGCTGACAAAGAGGTGGGATGCATTGATCTGTTTGGAAGAAAACTTCATTCTTTTTCATTCCTATAATTCAGATTTTCTCATTACTGGACACAGATGGCAAAATATAATTTTATTAACTATGACCATTTGTTTTGCAGTTCATCAATTAAATTGCAGAGATTACAGAGACTGGTTCATGCCAGCCATTAACAGAAACAAGTTAGTAGCTAGAGCTATACTGCAAATGGCTATAGATGTTGCATACAGTGCTTCAAGATCATTTGTTGCTATGACAATAATGAAGCAGAGTGGCTGTGGTCTTTGAAACCTCAGATTTTTCATCTTCCCAGAGAAATACAGGCAAATACGAAGTCTTTTAGAAATCTGGACTTCCTTTAGAACTACAATGAATTTATGTATGCCACTCTCTCTCTGCTCATTAGAAAGTTAAATCAGAAAAAAAAAAGGAAAATCAATGTATTGCAAAGCCCCTGGACAGCAACCACTTTCCCTTTATACTGCAAAGTCAGAATGAGCCATCAGGTAGTACCAAGAAAAGTAAACTGATGGTTCCTGTAGCAGCCATCTCCGAAATCTCCTGTACCAGCCAAGCAAACTTTTGGTAGAAGTGAATGAGAACTGCCTGTCAAAAGCTTTCCTGTTCTCATCTGTCTTTCCATATCTGAAAAGAACTGAACCTGTGTTCATTTTTTAACAAATTGGATTCTAGAAATTATTTCCACCCCAGTTTCATGTATTTACATGTAATGGCACAAATTTCCTGACATGCTCAATCTGAAAACTTACTCAGAAAGAAAGAAGTTCTCTCCTGCAACTGATAACTACAGAGTAATTGCTTCCTAATCCCTTTTTAAAAATAACTTAGGGGAGTGACCCTTTTTTATGTCTATGTATTTTTTGAAATACAGAAAAGCTCTCTTTTTTTTCATACAGTCACAAATAATTAACTTTACATGCAGTAATGCTGAATCACAACAAAAGGTTTAGAAAGCCCTTGGACTGATGATGATTAACATCCCTAAAATATTAATTCACAAAAGATACCTTCTTTGATTAGCTTCAGAAGTTGCTCCATGTGCTGGAAAGGAGGATAGCCCCTACTCTGGCAGCAGCACATACTATATAATTTACTGGAAAACATCAACAGGAGATGTGTCTTTAAAACAATAGGGAGCCCATGTGCACAGACAGTTCGGAATGCTGGGCTTTTCTGGGAATTGTATTGCACAGAAATTTACTGGAAATCACAAAGGTGTTTGAACATATTCTCTCTTTGATTCAAAAATACCCCATAATGATGATAAGGCAAGGATCACAGCCTACTGCATAACAGTAATGTGTCGTGATAGTAAACCTCTGGAGCTGATCATACGTCATCAGATCTCCCTGGCTGCACTTAGCACTGGTGGCAGATGTATTTCAGCAATGATCATGGATAGAATCCCTTACAGCAGCTTCATGCCACATCGTGTGTGCTGGGAATACCCATCTGCATCCCTGTTTGCAGCTAATGCAAACACAGAATTTTAGTTTTTGTTCCAGGGACAGTCCAAGTTTAATCTCTCTGGGAGACACCTTCACCCTATCAGAGTTGTGTAAACTGATTGTATGTTGTTTACTCACATGATCCCAAATTCTAAAAGCCTGGAACAATTCTCCTGTTAACAGCTAACATATAGCCAAGATTGTTTCTTTTCAAAAGTCCATTCCATCTCAAATTACATTACATCTGGATATATCCTAATTTCAAAAGGTCATATTCATTACAAGTCGAAACATCTAACAATAAACTGGAATCTATTTGAATGGCATTAATTTCCATAAGGAAAAATATGTGATAATTTTCACATTTCCTGTCTTCCAATCAATACCATTTGAAATATTTAATGTTTTAATGTTGCTAATTTTGGACAACCTCTCCTTTCCATTTTTTTCCTTTTTTTCTTCCTTTCTCATTTTTAATCGACAAAGCGTCTGAAAGTGCCACAGTCAAGCTGAGTATTTCATAATGCTGCATTCAGTTTCTGTAGAATTGGTTAAAGGCCTTTTTTTCACTATTATCAAAACAACTTCCACTGTTCTTCTCACTTTTCATGACACCTGCACTGGAGCTTTGGTCACGACGTCATTACCCTCCCCCTGTCCAAGCTGCCTTCCAGTGTCAGTGACAGAGGCAGCAGGACAAGATCTGATATCTGACTTCTCCTGTGCTGTGCCTCATTACAGCAAAGGTTCTCCTAGATTACATTTAGATGGTTTGTTTGTTGTTTCAGAATTAACCAAACTGTTATCTCTGTCTTTTCCTAAGCTTCCTGCTAGTTTTGAGGATCTCATTTCTAAGATTGCAGGAAATCTTTAGAGATCTACTTTCACACAGCTAAATTCTTCAGGAATCATTTTGATTTATTGGCTTTTTAGATGGTTTTAACACAGGTCTCCACTCTCGACAAAATCAAAGAAGCCACAAAAGAAATGCAGACATGAAGTTATTCTGTAGTAGCTTGTAGATACATTCTGACTCTGTTGGGTAAATCAGTGAGGGACCTACTGGAGTATTTGACATCCTTTATGTGATGTAGATTGTCTTGTGGTTTGGATTTCTTTGCAAGAACAGTTCTGACAAAGTTTCTTCTTTAGCAGAGCAAGGATAAATTTTTTTAATTTACTGTTTGAGACTTTCTCACAGTGGCATGCACAGAGGTAACTGTGCATAAGAAATATTAAAGTTATGTACAAAGAAACGTCCTTTTCCTGTAAAATCACCTTGCACCTTCTTGCACCTTGTGCTTATATAATTTAAGATGGCAGAGAAGACAGAGAAGGAAGGAGCTCCAGAGCCATGGCCAGTGATGAAAGCAGGGAAAAACGAGACAAGTCTTGGAGAAAAACAGATGAGATCATGCGGTTACCAGGAGATCCATGGAGATGTTTTCAGTGGCTGTTTGTCTTGCAGTGTCACGGCGGAGCCCGTGGTGACACACAGCCTTTGTGCTTGCTGCTCATTCAGAAGACACTTATGACAGATAGGGTCATGTAATGATGATGCCTTACCAGATTTGGGAATATGTATTGCTGCCATTACTTCATAGGTCAGTTTTAGCTTTTTTCAAATTAGGGTGCAGTCATCTTCAATCACGCTGTAAATTTTGGGAAAATGTTTGTGATGAAATTTGGGAAATGTCTGTGAAAAATATGCAGAACCGTTTGCTGTTTCTTTTTCCTATATATTGGTAGTGTTTGAGCTAAGGTTGTTTCTTTTCTTTATGTATTATAAATTAATGTGAAGTACAAGAGCCTTAGAGCAACTGTGCAAATCAAAGAAATTGGATGTGTCCATGTTTGTGTTAAACAGGATAGAAATGTACAATCCTTTCCTTGATTCTGAGAATAGATACTAATGTGGGTCATGGCAATAGTTTCAAAGGCAATTTTTAATATTTTAGTGTCTATAATCCTCTGCAAGTCAGCCAAGAAATGCACTCAGGAGTGTCTTCATTCTGCTTGAAGTCATCCTGAAGTTCCTACTACACTCAGGGAGCTTTCACAAGTAAGGTGGTGCTTGAGAAACTGTAAAATTTATATATAGTGTTGCATTTTCAGAATGGATATCCTGTCCCTAATAATCTGCAGTTTATTAATTTAAGACATCTATTTTAATAAGTCCCCAAATAGGATTATTTCCTTCATCTGTTTTGGAGACCTCTGAGCATTTCTGGAAGAAATGAGATGGTGAAGAGCAGCTGTTGGAATTCAGGGATGCTAGGAAGGGGAAATATCTTATAGTTGCATAATGCAAATATCTAAAAAGAACTTGCTTAAATCTATCTGCCATTGTTAAAATTCTGTGTTCCTTGTAAGTGCCTACTTGTTCTGGAAAGAGAAGTGTGTGCATTTGGTTTTGTCCATCAGAGACAGAATAATGTTCAATCATGATGTTAATCCCAGCACAACAGTTTCTACTGAAGTGAATCTATAGAGGATTTATTCTCCCTTCTATGCAGGTGAATAAAGAATTCTTTTAATGGGTGGTGCATATACTGTTGTAGAAGAATAGACCCTTTGTATTAAAATTACATGCCTGGGATTTTAACATAAAAACGGAAAAATCCCACTGTGTAAAACTGACTTAAACTCAATTTCCCTCTCCTCCTTTTACAATGTCAAGATGCCTGAGCGCTCAAGTGACGGAATAAGTACTAAATATTTAATGCATGGAGGTTACATTAACTGAGTCTTTGATCTGAAACTTCTTAAAAACATCTTAAAAGCCCTTCAAAAACCGGTTAGTATTTCATTACAGTCACTTAAAATAGATTTATTTTATCAAAACATCCTGTCAGAAACCCCAAAGCTGTGATTAATAACCTCCAGCATTTTGACTAAAGCATCTCCTAATACTGGTTTCATAATGTATCAACAGATTGCCTGTTGTGGGTAGGAAATCACCGGCCCGATTGCCTCTGTCAGGCACTTGCAGGTGTTCAGAGTGTGTCTGCTGAGAGTTTGAGCAGGTATGTACAGTGGAATCCACACTGGGATTCTGCGTGCTTGCTGCTACTCAAACAGAATGTCTCTCATGTAATTCTGAGATTA
Organism: Oriolus oriolus; assembly: GCA_013400235.1. NCBI lineage: Eukaryota > Metazoa > Chordata > Aves > Passeriformes > Corvidae > Oriolus > Oriolus oriolus. Next base: position 1,662,723 of record VXBT01004570.1, read on the forward strand.
AATTAACATTTTTTTCATCATGGAATAAATTTATTAGGGCCGTTTTGTACAGATGTTTTTGTATTTTAACATTTACAAGCATTTGGGCAGCATGAGAAATGGGATGGATCAATAATTTATATCATCCTGGGAAACTCCTGCACGTTTTTAATCTGTGCAGCATAATTTGAGAGCATCTCTGGCTGTGTCAAGGCTCTGCCCTTTACATTGTTTTTGTTGTTCAAGGGTAACAGTGTGAGCCTGTGTGAGTGTCTGCTGGATGTGTAGAAGATAGAAGCATACACAGAGGCAGGTTTCTATATAATTCATTTCTACTGCATCCAGCAGACTTTCTGTGCAAGAGCTTGTCCCACCCAAATCTGTGCTTACCCTTTGTTGTAGATTTCCTTCTCATTGGCTTTGAGCACCTCCAGATCCCACTCTGAAATTCCCACTGTTGTTTTTTCGTAACACAACATGAACACCAAACTTGGGATCTTGAATGATTAATCACAGACCACCTGGTCACTCTGGTGCTGAATTTTGAAATGTGCTTCTGCTTCATGAGGTTCATGCCCATCATTTCATCTTCCTAACTGATACCTGTTTAACCAGTGGAAAGAAACTGAAACAATCAGTTTGGTAATTGTTCTGTTTCCTTCTCCTCAGTAATCAGTAGATTAAAGCAAACCATTAAGTGCATTCTAGGATAATAAAGGACATTAAACGCTAGGTTCTGAGTTCACTCTATGTGCACATGGAGTCATTTGCCATTATTTTCTCAAAACAAGAGTTAAGGATTTCTTCTCGAGTCTCCCACAATATTAGCAAAAGGCACATGGCTGAACCCTCATGAACCACTTTGAAAACACATTCCTTGTTTCTTCAGGGAAATGCACTTTTGTCAGTGTATACCTTGTGTAGAAGATGTTTTGCATATAAAAACCACGTGGAGATTGAATCCTGTTATATAAAGCAAAGCTGGCTTTCTGTGGAGTTCTTTGTAGTACCAACATTAAAAGGGTTGTTATAAATAAGAGTGGAATATAATTATAAATGCCCTTCTGAGGGAAAAAAAAATCCTTGATTACCTTTGAATTCTTTTGCCCTTTAAAAAGGTTATATTTAACTGGTTCAGTTTCTTACTTGATGTTTCAGTTTCCCAAGGGAAATCAACCTCCAGTACGAACCATTTCAATTGGGTTACATGACTTTACTTTGTGTCTTGCATTTGTTAACAGACAGGTTATATAACACTGCAGGCTAAATATACATTGCTCTGTTTTCAGCTACCTCTGCTACTCCTGTGTTCAGAGGGATGACCAGAAAAGTGGGAAGTGGCTTTCAAAAGTTCTGCTGGAATTAACCCCTCCTGCTAATAGCGTAAACTGCTCTGAAGTAGAGACTTCAGGAGCAGTGTGAGGCTATATATCTTAAATTATAAAAATAGATTAAATATTTTGACGTGCTACCTATCATACTTGAGAGGTTTTTTTTTAATGACTAAAAAGAAGTGGGTCAAATTCTGCCCTTATTCCCCATGGCATATAATCTGTGGAAGCACTATTGACTGGAACAGAATTTCCTTGAGTTACTGATGTTGTAACTGAGAAAGTAATTGGAGTGCGTGTGTGCCGCTTCACTGAAATGCGGAAGGCTCAATTCTAGGGGGATCTTTTCCATTTCTAGGTAGTTTGGTGTTGAACAGCTTTAGATTCATTATTCTTGTATTTCCATCAAGTAATGCTTTCCTGGTAGAGGAGAAGATGAAAGGACCTTTTAAAAAAATATCAATAACAAAAAAGAAAGGAAAGAAAAAGGGGTTTCGTCCAGGCTTTTTTTCTTCAGTCACTGATCAATAGCAGCATGAGAGAGCTGTATTTAGAGAAGAAAGGCAAGCAAGCAAGAATCTTAACTAACTAGCAGGAAGTTGATTGTAGCATGCTGGTGTTCAGGCAACTGATAAGAGAGGAGGAAACATTTATGCTGAGAATCAGCAAAAACAGGAACATGTTTTACCACATGCCTATTTCATTTCACAAGTCCAGCATGCTGCACATAAGCTCTGGAGATAAATTTAGAGTAGTTTTGTTAATTGCATGGCATTAAATTTGGAATAAGATGAACAAAGTGCTATGGCAAATGATATTTTGATTCATGGTACAGCAGTGTTTGTATTTGGGATTTGTGGCAGAAATAAGGATCAATTACTGTGTAGATTGGCACCAATCTCTGTGTCCCTTGTGGTGTAGGATGGGACACTGGAGGTATCCCCCAGTCCTTGTCCTGGGAGCCAATTCCTTGCAATAGGAATGATGTATATGGTGTCATCATTTGTACCTGCAGAAACTCAGAGAGCTCTGTTAAAGCTCACTGTGTTTCATTGTTGTACTGTCTATATACAACAGAAAAAGGAGCTTGGCAAGGACAATGCTTGCATTTTGGAGCTATAAAAAACTTTATGGCCTGTTTTTCTTCGTTCAATTGATTTTTTTTCCCCCCCTTTTTGTTGGTATTTATTAAAAATGCATATTCTACCCGGAATGATTCCTAGAGTTTTTTGGAGCACTGCTGAGTAAGCCAAACTAAATATATATTTCTTTAGAGGCATCAGTGCTCTTGGCAGACACCATTATTTTCGCAGTCACTCAGTGACTGGATTTTTTAAATAAAGCTTTTGTGTGCCTTTTAGTGTTAGGTTAGAAAATATTAAAACAATTACTTTATATTTCAATATGTAATAAAAGAACATAATTAAAAGAAAATCTTTACAGAATGCTTTTTTCTGTCCCCCCTTCTCCAAGTTTATTCCTTTTATTCGCTGTGAGCATGTCTTGCCTTGCCTTAAGTTTATTTAAAGTTGTTTAAGAGGCAGAAACAAATCCGTCTCTACCTTCTCCATTCTGGTTTCCTCTGTGCCTGAATTTATTCTGTGTTCAGTGAAGTCAGACTTCTAAGAGAGTTGGGAATTTTGAATTATATTTGCAGTTCTGGAGTGGTTGTATGTATTTTTAGCAAAATGCTGGCATGCTTTGTAGGATTTTTCTTTTCCTGTGGTTCTGTTAATATTTGCACAGGAAGTTTGAATTAGAATGATGAAATATTCACTCTGATGCATAATGATTTGATCCCCTTCACTGCCACATTCTTCACAGCTGGGTTTTTTTTGCTCATGCTATTTTGCATATGATCATTTATCATGCAATAAATTGATTTTCCTGTCTACTATTCTCATCTCCTTAAACCTGCACATTCCTGCAGTGTTGATTCTGCTGTTCCTTACCTGTCCTATGCATAATTTCTTAGTCACGACTAACTTTAGTTATGACACATCTTGTGATTCTTACAAAATTATTGTAACATTTTAAAATTTGCTTGCTTAATGCTCCTTCTTCAGATAAGCTATTGATTGCTTTTAATCCTTGGGAAGTTATTTTAGCTCTTTAGGTTCTGAGCAATTTATTTTTTTATTCAACAAATTGTTGTAACAACAGTGTTTTTGCCTAAGCAACCTTTCAGTACATAAAAGACTGACCTGTAATCTTTTATGCAGAAAGAAGATTTACTGAAATAGGGCTGTTACCACAAAACCTGAGCCGGCAATTAGCTTCAGGCTTAATTTCTTGCATGTGCCATCTCCGTGTGGCTGATGCTCTGGATTGCATCTGATCCTTTTTCCTGCTCAGCTGACGAGGGGAGAATGGGAGCCTGCCTGGAGAGAAATGTTCCCCTGCCTTGCTTTTTGCATAGTTGTTATTTTAATCAATATCACAGTAGTAAAAGATTCGGTGTGATTAAGGCTTTCTCTCTTTGCATCAGCCTCGAAAGACAATTACTTGTCTAAGTTCAGTAGGTGCCCTGAAGGCCTGCAGCAGCACTGAGTCTTTATCGCCTTTAACTTCTCCCCCAGCTCCTCCTGCTGTGTCAGCCGAAGCGTTTACAACTTACCCTCTCTACTATTCAGCATCACCCAAAATCAATCTTGGCCTCCTCTTCCCCGCTTTGATTTGCTGTCTTAGCACACCATGTACCCTGGTATGTAAATTGCTTCTTTAGTTTTCATCAGGCTTTTGGTATTTGGAAGCAAAATTCTGTAATTTATTTCAGAGGTAGCTAGTATGATTTGCTTTTGTTCGACTTTGCTTAAAATTGTTAGATGTCACAAATAATTCAGGGCAATAACTTGGGAGCAGGAACTCTTAACCATTTTTGTTCACCATCATTAATATTGCTCTAACATTCAACCTGTATACTCTGTGGTTTTAGTGCTCTTTGCATCAATGTTATCTCTGTGTGTGTGCAGAAAAGATCCCCTAAACCTCCTAATGCAAAATAATTCTATTTGTGGGCATATGGGAGTTAAACTTTCTTTCCCTTACAATTTTCATTAGACAGAGGCTCACTGGTGCCATGGCAGAATGCTCAAATAAGCATTTTAATGTTGAATAAAGGTCAACACACTGGAATTTGAAACCATTAATCCTTTTGCTTTTAAAGCAGGCAGAACTTTTGTGGACTAAATAAGGCATTAAATAGTAGAATCTTAAAGTTCTGAAAAGGATAAACATACCTTCAAATTACCCATTTAGACTTCTAGAATTTTTCATTTTCTGTTTTTTGAGCAAAATAAGTTTTGAGGGTTTTGGGGGGAATGTGTTTTTTAAATATTATTTTTTCATTTCCCAACTTTGTGTTGGGAAAGGCTATTTCTGAGTTCATAGAGCTGTGGCAAAGAATCCCAGTGTATGAAAATACCATATCGCAGTGGAGACAATGCCAGTATTTTCAGGTTGCAGTATCAGTCTATGGGTGTAGAGACCCTCCTGTTCAGATGAAAAGAAGTTCAGGCTCACTTTAAATTAATTCCTGGACTTTGAACAATTATGGGATCCCTCTAGGACATCACAGACTGTTAAATTAAACCTGTATTGCCTTGGGTTGAACTTTTAACCTACGTATGACTGAAGTCTGTCTTTTGGGACAGCATCCAGTCTTGATTTCAAGGCATCAGGAAGCAGAGTATCTACTGCTTCCTTTGGTAATTTGTTCCAGTGTCTGATTACTCTCACTGTTAAAAACATAAATCTAATTTTTGAGTTGAATTAATCTTGGATTATACAATCAATTTTTTTTTCCCTCTGGTTGCTAATTTTTTACTACAAGATTAAGAAATTGTTTGCTTCGATGGGGGAACAGAGATGGGAAGTTAATGGTAATGGTAATGCAACACATTGTAGTACTTGAGTTTCGTTTCAAGATATTATTTTCAGCCCTTAACTATTTTCTGTGGCTTCTTGCTGTGTCTGTTTCAGTTTCTCAACCTCTTTTTAAAAATATAAGTTCTAACTTTCCATCATTTTGTTCAGCTTTATGAAATACTTTATTTGGGAAAATATAGGTATTTAATTCTGCTCATTTCAGTGGGGCTCATGGAATCACACAAGTGGGAAGGACCTTTGGGTAATCTAGGTCACTCTTCTAGTGTGACAAGATGCACATTTATTTTGGACAGATTTCTGTGTTATTTCTGACAGCTTTTTCCAGGATTATTCCAGAACTTCCACAGGCAATTTGTCTTCTCTACTCTTTATTGCTTCTTACTGCTTGACAGTTTTTTTTTTTTTTAAATCTAGCCTCAGTGTCCCTGGCTGCTCTTTAAGTCATTTATGTCTTGCCCTATCTAACATGAGCACAAAGAGCAGTTTACCAGTTTTGTGGTTTGGGGCTTTTTTCCTTTCTTTTTTTTTTTTCCCTCCATTTTTTTTTGTTGTTGTTGTTTTTATTTTTTTTTTAATTTTTAGCAGCATTTTACTTATACCTGTGTTTGTTTTTCTTTTTTTAACAACCTCAGTTCTTACTTGTATTTTCTAAATCATAAATTTCGTCTGGCTTATCACAAGCTGGTCCTCACTTTTTGGAGGTGCAGCTCTTCAGACTGGATCACATAATGCAGGCGCAGCTTTCCTCGTGCTGAGTAGAAAGATTCTTCTATGTCAAGCAAACTAGAACTAATTTATCCATTGCAGCAGGACATTCATCTTTACTGGAGCAGCATGATATTGTTGATGGATTATCCAGCTTGTGATCCACAGCAACTGTTAATTTTCTACAGAATGGCAACCAGTGTCAGTGGCTCTCCATCCCAAGCAGTTAATTTTGCTTGGCTCAGTGAAGTCCTTTGCCTTTATCCCTACTGAACAAGCACTGTGGCTTCCAAGTCAGATCTTTAAATTCATCAAGGTTTCTCTGAATTCTGGTCATTATAAATCCGGTGTATTTATAATGCCTCTGAGAAGGATATTGTCACAGCAAGTATGTTTGTGATGCTATTTTCTTTGTCATTAGTCAAAATCCTAAATGCTACCAGCCCTAGGAGGGCCTCATCCAGATTGTCACTTGAGGTGACTTTTTGAGTCAATAGGAACATTGCTAATCACATCTCGAGTATCATTTTCTGAATCAGTGTTGCACCCACTTTGTGCTATTTTCATCTGAATCATGCTTCCATGGTTTGCTTAGAAGATTGATAAGTGGAAGAGGATCAAAAAGAGTCCAAAGTACAAATGACATCTGATGCTTTTCTTCTGTCCACAAGGCCTGTTACCCTATCAGGGAAGAAAATTAGATTGCTCTGACATGATTGTTCTTGACAAATCCATGTTGGATGTTATACATGTTCTCATTACCTTCCAGGCGCTTACAAAGAGTTTGGTTATTTGTTTCAGTATTTTTCCATGAATTGAAGATAAGCTGATTGGCTTACAGTTGTCAGGCTTGCCTTTTTCTTTAAAATACTTTTTTAGGGTAGACCTTACACTGGCCCTTTTTTAGGGCTATCAGTTTATCCATTGTCCTTTTTAATTTCTCAGAGATAAGCCCTGATGACTTTGAGACTCCCATTTAGCTCTATAAGTACTGGTGGATGAAGTTCATTAGACTTAGCCTGTTTAAAAACATCCACCTCACCTAAGTACTCTGATTATTGTACCTTCCCTATTTGGGGCTCAAATCTGGCCCTTTGTCAGTAATATTAATTGTGATAGATACATGATTGCAGCTGACCTTATAATAAAGACTGAGGTGAAAAAAAGAGAAATTCATTAGTCTTTTGGTATCATCCATCATGTTTCACTTCTTCCTTAAGTAGCCTTTTCCTCTTACTGGAGTATCTATAAAGTTGTTTTTGTTACCCTTGATCTCTCCATATTTGTGTCTCTACACACTTATTTGGATTTTTTACTGTTATCCCTACCAGATGGGTAGTTCCTTTCCATTGCTATAGTGGTCCTTGTTCTGTAGGTATTTTTATTCATAAATAGATACTTTCATATCTCCTTGCATCTAGACCACAGGGTCTGAAGTGGTCCAAATAACACAGTGACCAGTTTTTTGTGATTAACCTGCCCCTCATCATCCATCAACTCTCCAGCTGTCTGTTGGCCACAGATGACAGCTGTAGTACATCCACCTTTTCTTCTAGATTCTCAATTCAAAGACTGGACAGTGTTAGTTAATACCTATTTTTTGGGATTTCCATCAAAAACATCTGCATTGTATGTTAATTCTTTAATTACTACTTCTAGGGAATTTTCTTTAATTAGCATTTCATGCACTGAACATATGCTTTATTGAATTCATGGAATTATCAATTTTTAAATCCCAGTGACAACTGGAAGTAAGTCAAAAGCTTCATGAAATTATTGCTGCAGAAATCAGTTACATTTCTTGTCTGTACTGGGATTTTTAATTTTATAGAAATGGAGGTCGCTTTTCCAGACAGAAGTTGGGAAGAAGAAAGGTAGGATGGAAAGGGTGGATTAGGATGAGTAAACAGCTAATATAGATATACACAAAACCATTTTATCCATAACAGATTACAGAACTTTATTTGTGACATGGAGGAAACCCAAAGACAGCACAAGAAAAGACCCATCACTGTGCAGCTTCCTTCCAGCAGTAAAATTCCTTAAAGTCTGCTCTGCTGGTTTTCCCATTCATCTAAGCTGCCCTGATACAGGGGTGCAAAGCTCCACCAAATTAATATTGTTGCATGTACACCCACAGTTTTCCACAGGGAAACCCCTAAGCTTGTTCCTACCCTTGGACCTGCTCAGTGCTTTGGAAGGAGGCTCCATTGTTTCGGTGATCACACTTTATAACGCAGCACTATTGCTTCTGACGTTTATATTGACTGAAGGGCAGCTTCACTCAGGGCTGGGATTGCTCACAGATCAAAGACAGATTTGCCAGCTGTCACCAGCCCTGCCCAATGTAATGAGATGCATTGACAATTATGATACTAAACGCGCTGTGATTGTTTATAGATCATTTTTTGATTTAACCAATTGGAGAAGCTATAATATCACTGTAATACAACAAATATAAAGGGGGAATAAAAGATTTGATTAATATTGAGAACTAATGAGATAGGCTATTTGCTCACAAGGAAACCTGAAGGTTAGTCGTTCATACTCCAACAAAAATCAGACTTTGTGAGGTCATATTATAGTTAATTGAAGATGGCAAATTCTAAGGATGATACCGTGTGTAGCCTTGTTTATTATATGAGTAGAGCTAATTTGGCAGTTTGGATTTCCTTGTGTAGAAATGTATTTCTCTCTGTGTTTGGAGGATGGCAGTGAATGTGGCTCTGTCACATTTCATTACTTTAGACTTTACTCTGTTTCATTTCAGTCTGCAGCAGAACTGCTTCTGAAATGGGATTATTGACCCCTACCATTGATCACGCTGCCCCGGTGTATGCGTGTGTGTGTGCACAGTTAGCACTGCTATCAAAATATGTACATCTGAAGGTAAAAATAATACATGATCTGCAGGGTAAACAATATCTGTGGATCTTCTCTTTCTCCTTTTTTTTTACCTCCCCTTTTTTTTCTGAGGCTAGCTTAGTCCATCAGTAGGATGAAAGGAAAAATTGCTACACTTGTGTTAAATTTCCCCTGGGAAAGTAAATTATGGACAAGCCTCCAAGGACAACCCAGAAAGAAAGGGATAAGATATTGATGCGCACTGTACCTCTCACTCTTTCTTCCTTGTCCCACAATTGAGCACTCCTTCAATGAAAAGTTACGAGTTCCTTGTTAAATTGAATTTCTCTCCTCCTTGTCTCACAATTTATTGTGACGCTGAAAATTTTATAACTTGGTGAAAACTGGCAGCAGCCCCATTTGTCCCCACAAAAGGCTATCCAGGTTTGAATAGGTTTTGAAACAGAGCTATGAATGCTCACACTTAAAGACAGATAGTCATGCCAGTTCCCAGCTTATTATAGGAACTTTTTTAGTTACTGTATTTTTCCATCCACTTTAAGCATTGTATTTTTGGGGGTGTGCAGAGAGAAGAGGGAAGGGGATGGATGGAAAATCAGGACAGAAGAGGAAAATTTGGACTGGTTAGTGAGTGTCCTTGTGCCAGCATCGCTGCAAGCATCACCTGCTGGTTCCTTTAAAGAAGTACTGACAAACCTTGTCTCCTAAATTTCATGCAATATTTTGGTGGTCACCAAAACCTCAGAGGTCAGTTTTAAAGTGAGACTTCAAAGATTCATTTTTAAGCCTGTTTATGGATGTTTTGGGTTTGATTCCTAGGTTGATAAAAATTCTGCTTGTTTTTACTCCACCAGGTAAAATCTATGTCTTTGTATGTATTTTAATAGAGGACAGGAGATAGGATATGTTAGATATAAACATTGTTGGATTTGATCATGATGTCTCTTTTCCTGGATACACAATGTATGGCACCTCTTGTACCAAATCTAAATGTTGAAAAGAAATTGCCTTTTCTTTTCCCCCAGTAGCTTTCTCTGCAGTCATGCAGGGTGCTTAACTCTGGGGAAAGGGAAAGCAGGAAGACTGACATGCTACATGACATTCCAGTTATGGAAGAAAAAAAAAGTTAGCAGATTGACAGGCCAATAAAAATACACAGAAGGTTTTTCTCCTTTGCAAGGATGCATGTGTGGGAATGTGAGAGAGGAAAAGGCTGGGGAGGGTGAAACATAATTACATGTAGGCACACACTTATAAGCCTATATGCACTGGCAAATGTTAAATCAACAGGTAATGATGTATTTTCAAAACATATTTTCTCTTAATATTGGCCAAAATGGTGCAATTTTCAGTGCTCATCATCTTAAACTGACCCTGCCATTCGTGTGACAAACTGGGAAGAACTTCTTCTGTGTAAGTTGCTGCAAAGGAGAGAAGTCCCAGCTGAATGAGCAGGAATTGTTTTTCTCCTGGTGCGCCCCTAACACAGAAATTGGAGTGATACTTTGCTTCCATTCAGTCATGGCTGTTGGATGGAAAGGCTGGAATGGGAGGGAATAAGCTTAACTTTTGAAGAGAGTAAATATCTGTAAATGTTTAAGATGGAGGTATGGATATTAATCAAAATATTTCTATAGCATTGTAGAAATTATTTTGACTGGCAGTTAAATGATAGAATATTTACATTGTATTTTGGGTTCGATGTGCTGGTTTGAGCTTATCACATGAAAAGGCAGGGGTGGTTTGGGTGAGTTGACCTTCCTGAGGATGATTGTTAGTCTGAAAGTGCAGAGGTTTAAGAAAATTGTGCCAGTCTCAAGTTAAACTGTGGCTCCCTTCCATATAGGAGAATGAGGATTGGGTTATTTTTTTTTTTGCCACAAATGTAGTTCCTTCATTTGCAAAATCCTAAAGGCCCATTTGATATTTTGTAAGAACACCATATAGTCTGGCCTCTAAGAAACTACTTCTGCAGGTATTGTTTGCATGTACAGTGAGTAATATGATATTTACGTGTAGGCAATGGACAGAAGAGGAAGAGGGGTAAATAGCAGAGTGCTGCTATTGGCATTTGGGGTGCAGAGGCATTTTTGAGACTAGTAGAAGTGGGGTGGGGGGTGGGAAAAGGATTGGAATAACCAGGTTTAAGAGAGGTTGTAAAATGGGGTGCTTGTGTGCGTTGTGAGAGAGATACGAGGCACAACTGTTAGATAGGAGAATTTTGAGAATAGTGCCCTAAATTATTAGAAATAACACTTCTGCCTGGAGTCTGTAAATAATACCAGGACAATCTTTAAAATTGCTGAATATACTGTCCAAATATTCCTTCCAAACACTCTTGGAAATGTTGGACTGCCAATAACAAATAGTAAATAGCCCTAGTGATGCATTCCTTATGATTGCTTCTTCCAGTTAAAGAGTACATTCATCTTTACAGGAAGAAGACAAAAGTTTTAGCTATTACAGTATAACACTATTTATTGCATATTTGATACATTAGGCACTGACTTTTGCAGCTTATATGTCTATATAAAGAGTTTACTGTGAATAAAGAGAAAATAATTCTTTGAAATCTATTGGCATATGTTTAGGGTTTGTCTCTGGGGTTTTTTTTGTTTTAGTTTTGTTTCATTGTTTGGAGTTTTTTTGGTTTTTGGCTTTTGTTTTGTTTTGTTTTGTTTTGTTTTTATCTGACTCTGGGAGTAGCTTTCAAACAACACTTTTCTAATAAAAAAATATACCTCTGTGTTTTCTGTCTGCTGTAAGGAAGAAAGGAGATGACAAAGATGGAACATCTGCTCTGGCATTATATGACTATAATACAAGTAAATGCCTTTTGCCCTCTGTATTTGCCACAGCCTTTCTTATTTATCAGTTAAATCTCTGATATTCTTTTGTCTAAAAAGGACAGTTCTTGCATCTTCCATTTTCTAGCGTTCTTTACTATTGCTGCTAAGCCAGGGAGGCATTGTTGTGCAACAAAAAGTATAACTTTCCAGCACTGAGATTGAATGAACATGAGAGAAATAAACACTGATGCATAAACACGAGAATAAGTTTTGTTTAGTAGCTAAAGCCATCTTTATAGACTTTGGAATACTTTAATTCATTCTTTTTCTACAGCTGTTTTGTTGAAATGTTGGTAGTTTATCAAGGAACTCTTTGAAGATGGTGTATTTTGTGGTCGTACATATTTGTATGTGTGCAGCCAAGCACTTGGGAATGAGGAATCCCTTTCCTCCTCAGAAGCCACAGAAATCCCCATGATCAGGTGGAGCAGGGAACACCTGGGTGCTGCCCCCTCTGTCTCTTACCTGGGTTTGGAAGAACTTCTGTTTAATCCCTCCCCTTTGCAACTTTTGAGAGAGCAATTCCTCCTGGCTTTATTCGGCTTGTGTGGTCAGTCAAGGAATGACATTTAGTCTATAGCACTGTTTAACATTCCCCGCAGTGTGATGGGTGAATGTGCAAAAGCTTGAAGGAGAAAGAATTCTAACAGTTCGTGCAAAAAATGTGTTGTTCCCACCTACCTTTTCAGCCCGTTTTTTCCCAGCCTCTCTCTCAGAGTGCTTGATGGATTTCCAGGGAGGTGGAGGTTGAGACAAAATAATGCTGTACCATGTGCAATTTTCCTCTATGGTAATAGGACTTGCTTATTTCAAGGTATTTCTGTGCCCCAGATCTCAGTGGCTGCTTCTCAGGTTTTGACTGTGTGCACACTTCCAGAATCGTGTTTGTCTGAATGCTACAACTCAGAGAGAAACAATTAAAGAACTTTTTTGTGTGTGCTCTCTTGCACTGTTAAAGTGAATAAATTTTGTCATTGACTTCAAAAGCATTTCCAGGTATCACCTTCCAGGCTTGTCTATGGATGACGACCATGTGATTTATTTTTCATTAGAGATACTGCTCTGTGACAAAGTTCCAAGGAAACAGCAAATGTTCATTTCCCCTGCATTATTCTTTTGGCACCAAGTATAAAATTCCTGTGAGAGTTTGTCAAATTGTCAGGCATTCTCAGCTCTACTGGACTTTCACAGGAACTGCAGGTATTTAGCACCACCAGACCTGGAGACAAACGTCACCAGTAAGCTCCTGAAAGACGAGAAAATAGTGACAAAGTTTGAGTACTTTGTGATTACAGTTTTGGTCATGGTTTCTCACTTCCTGTATCTGAAAAAATATATGTAGGCACAAGCACAAAGTTAGATTTTGTGCACTGCACCAGTGTGTTCCAGGAAGTGGCTGGAGATCCATCATAGTACAGATGGAATGTCATCCAGGGCTACTTTAGCAGAGGAGTTAATGTGCTGTGCCATTGTGTGCATAGAAAAACCGAGGTCTTAAATGCAATGGTCAGGCCATTCTGTACCTCTGCTAATGATTAGAATTACTCCATTTCAGCAAATTGAAAAAATGCCTTTAATTCTCCAAAACTATTTTCTTTGTCATCAGCAATGCCAAGTCTCCTTTTGCCTGGCTGGGTTAAGAGCCAAGCTGCTCAGCTCTGTCAAAACTCAGGCAATTCTGAGTGGGTGCCAAAGCAGAACTTGCTAGTCTCTAGTCAGCTTTACAGCCACAAAATGCTGAATGAATGGGATACAAGCGGCAGCTGAGGTTCACAACTCAGGATCGCAGCTCTGGGTTTCTCTACCAAAATTCCTCTTGATTTCAATTTTATGCCTCCAAGTCCTTTTTTTAGACAGAGTCCCAAGCGATGTAGCTGACATTCCTGTCAGAATATAAGCTCTATCAAGGCAAGATTGTTTCTTTCCTCACTTAAAATGGCATACACATGTATGACTGAAAAGTCTGAACAGATTATTTCTGTGAGGGCATTCTTGGGGGCCAATATGATCATTCATCTTTTAAACAATAACAGTGTGAATATTTATTCTCAAAGGATGTCTTCACTGTACAGCAATCACACAGTTCTGTTTTCTGAGAAAATCTGAAGTAGATATGCAATAGACTTCCATAATGTAATTTACATTCAGTATCCAACTGTGATCTTAGAGCCAACTCCTGAGCATCTCTGTGCTTCATTGTCCCATGGCACATACTCTCTGTGTCAAATCCTTTGTTGGCTTGTAGTTTTTTAGGCTGCACAATTTGGCAGCCTGGGTATACACAGTAGGAGAGGAATATCTAGGTGACTTACCTGGCTTGTGTCTGCATTCCCTGCTGCAGAGTGTAGCTATGCACTAAATATTCTCAATGCAGTGGCTTGAAAGTCTGCCAGGAGCTGAGCCAGACCCATGGAGAGTCCCAGGACTATTCTAAGAGTAACAGAGAACCCAAAAGGTGCTGCCCGCTTCTCTCATGGTCAGGTGAATTGTATGTGCCGCTATCAGCATCTCAAAAATATCCATTTACATCTTAGTTGCCGAATCAAGTGGATGCCGCTGTAATCAGCTCTGTGTTTACCCTAAACAGTGTGTGTCCTTATTAGTGCCTTTTCAGTCCCCTCAGACATGCTGATATTGATTGAATAAACATGGACGATAATCTCGATTAGTAATAAGCCTTGGTACGCACACGTCCCCTAACTTTGCTGCTACTGTCAAAAATGCTGCAATTTCATTTGCATTCATTGCCTGGGTATAAACCTCACAGGGTGGTTTTCTCAATCTGTCTCCATATCTCCTTGATTGCTGTGTGTCTCCTGATCTGGTTCCTGCAGGTTGGAGTCAGGGACCTGTCCCTTGTATTCCTGTTGTCCTTTGCACAGAAGTATCTCAAAGTGGCGTTATCAAAAACATGAACCAAGACAGCAGCCATGTAGCCACACACCCCCTCACCTCTCTGCTCAGGGCCGAACAGACTGAGTTCTGTATCCAAACAGAACTGCAGGAGCAAGCTGAGGTAGGGAGAAAGTACCAGTCTGGGAGTTTGGCTGGGACATGTTCCATTGGGAACTGGGAGAAAGTACCAGTCTGGGAGTTTGGCTGGGACAACCACAGCCCTGGATTACTTAAGTACAAGAACAGTCAGGACTGTGATTCTTGTGCTGGAGATGAAGGATCAAATTTTGTACTTTCTAACACCATTTCATGGGCTTAGTTCTGACTCACCTGGCGATTGGAAAATCATGACCTGCTGAGTCATAAGTGTCTTAAAAGAAAGGTTTGTTTACTTGTGTTTTCAGTTCCATGATGTTCTTATTACTCTATCAGTGGGCAGCATGTGAATAAATAGGATTTCAGGTTTGGTCAAAAGATGTTGGAAACTAAGGAAAAGGCTCAAACAAAATGCCACCATACTTGTTTTTTTCTTCCATATTTCTTTTTCTTTTCCTGGAATAGCACACAAAACACCCACCTGTCAAATGCTGAACTGAGCATGTGTGCTCTGTTCACTTCTTGCTCGTGTGGGAAGCACTCCCATCCATATATGACCAGTTAGGTAGTTAAGGCAGAACGACAGAGCAAACATGATGTGTTTTCTTTGACTTCACCATTTGCTATCTGCCTGCCTTTCGTGGCTTCTTCATGCAAGCAAAAATATTTTGTGAAGCATAAAGCCCTGTGGCAAATGCTAATCTAACCAACAATCAAGAGAATAATTGTTTTGCAGGGAATAGTCTCATTCTGTAATAGAGAACAAAAGCCTTGCAATTAAGACAACAGAGCATTAATAACACACATTTATCATTCTATATGAGCTTATTATTTCCAGTCCTTTGCAAATAGTTCTAATTTATATACCACTCCTTACAAAGCTGTATGTTAATGTGATCTGCACTGCTGTGTTAGTATCTAGAAATATTTTTAGCATCTTGCACTACAAACTTCTCCGGATTCTTTGAAGGAGAGTGCACAACCTTGAAATTCATGAAACATACCCTTAACTTAGCCTTTCTAGCCTAATACTCTCTACTACCCTCTTCCTTGAAGTCTAAGAGCTGGATTATAGTTTCCTTCTAAACCAAATCAAATCCCTTCATTTTCAGTTCAGTGTTATCTGGCTTCTTCCTCCTACCCAGCTCATTTTGCCCTTCATTCTCAGACATTTCTTGCTCTCAGCTGGCTGTTTGTGCTTAGCTGTTCTGGCAGTCCCATGCTCCTACAGGAAAATCTGTGCCTTTTCCTACACCACCCCATATGTCTGGGCTATTTTTCCTTTCTTGGTCAATCCAGATAAGTTTCCATAGTTGGTTCTCATGCATAATTCCAATGTTACGTTCTCCTTTGCTCCCTGAGACAGATGAATTTACTGGGAATGAAGCCATGGCTTCATACTGGTGTCTGTCGGCTAAAGAACCACTGGCTGAATTCAGAGGGGAAGATAACTTGCATATGTTAAAGTGCCATCACTGCTAGTCTGCAGATGTGAGTACTTAATACAGAATTCACACCAAAAAGGTGGCTTTGTTCCTTTTTAGCTACAGTCCATATGCTTTCCATGGGCACCATTCCCCAATATGTGTTTTGTGTGTAGAAAGCTGAGTGGGGGTCAAATGGTTCAAATACTAGTGGAATTTACTCTTAATAATCTCTTTAGCAATATATAATTTTTTGTTTTGTAAATACAGAGGACTTGAGTGTCAAAAGAGTATTTAAAAATATTGTAAAATCATATACATGAATGTGGCTTGCTTATAACTAAGTTTTAGTCTTTCTGAGCCTGTTGCAGTCTAATGCAATTCTCTGGCTAAGATTAAGGGAGTCAGCATGTGAATAAATTAGTGATATTTAAACAGAGGTGTTAATTTGCAATGCATGAGCTGCTCCAAAGTAACTGCTTATATGTGTGCTCTGACCTGGTGATAAATGGAAGATGCTGTCAGTTTACACCAGTTAAAGTTAGTCCAAAGAGAGCAACTCTTCTTCAGAATTACTTGTCTTTCCCCCTTAGAGGGTATTTTCAGAGAGCTGATCATGAAGGAGTGCTGCTACAGACAATGCAAAAGATAATCAAAGATAAAAAATGAAGTCAGAAGTGTGACAAAAATATTTGCTTATTGGATCTAGAATAACATTCATCATAGATTGAATGAGATGATTTTCCCAGCGTGGTTATTGGTTTTGCAGAGTGGAAAGTGTGTAACATCTTTGAGATCAAGGCCTTCTATTTGATCTTCCTTCCACTTGTTTAACTCCAGTTTGTTGGCATTGTTTGAGATAAGATCCAATTGTTCAGAAGTATTTCTAGTACTGCTTTAGATACCCTTGAGTAGCTGAGGCATTCTCACTGGGATAGCAAATAGGGCAGAGATCCCCAGGAGACCAACACCATTCCAAAGTGGCAGAGGGGGGCTCTTGAAGTTACACTAAGTAATATATGAAATATATGAATTCTATCAGAAATTTCTATTGGAAATTTTTCATTGCTAAGTTGTTTGCTTTGTCCAGCTTCTGGTATATCAGAGGAATTCACCACTTTTCCTAACCAGTATTTTTCAGCCATCTGCAGACCGAGGATACAGGCAACCTTCTATTACAAACAGCTATTAAAGTAAAAAGGACTTTTTAGCAATTACTAATAAGTACCTTTTAAATATTCAGTGTTCTAATTTGGATTCCCAGACCAGCTTTATCTAACTCCAGCCCCTGTGTCTTTACCAGAGTGCAGAGTGAATTACAGGTGGGTCAGTAGACCTTCCTTCACAATTAGAATTATTTATCCAGCTGTCCTGTCCTGGTTTTCATCACTTATCACTAACTATGCATATATTCATTATTTCCTACATTCCTGTGGTAAAAGAATGTGGAGGTTAGATATGTTCCCACAACAGAAATTGCAAAGAATGAAGATATGCAAGGGAAAGTCAAAGACTTCAGAACATGATATTAAATTTTTATCAATATAACCACTTGGAGGAAAAAAATTAACTCAAAGAATAAAGGGTTATGCCTCTAGAGACACAAGTTCTGTATCAATATGGAGAATGAAGGAGAAGGACAGAAGCAAGGGGTATATATGTTTTTGTTTCATTTGTTGGGGTTTTTTTGTACCTTGGAAGACTGAGTTCAAATTTGGGTTTGACTGAGATAAATATAACAAATATATTTTTGACTTTTCCTTTCCCAAACCAAAACAAATGTTTTGCTCCAGGGTATTTTTGGAATGTACAATAAATCAGTAGAAAAAGGAAAAAAAATATTTAAACACTATCAAAGTATTCTTAAACATTCATTGCCAGAGAATAATGATATTCTAATGCTGCCACATAATGTGAAAGGAAAATAGGACACTTAGGGAAAGTAGCTTTTGAGATAAATTTGATGTATTTATTTTGGAGGGAAGAGAGAAGGTCATATGAGATTTTTTTATTTTATTGATTTGAATTTATGAGAGCTAATAATTTCTGCGTCATTACAGGAATGTGACATGACACAGTTGTTTTTTTGCACCTCTTGGAAGTAGATGGTGAAACTTGGGTGGTGGAGACAGATCCTTCCTCCACTGAACCAGTGGCAGGCATTTGCAATTGAGGCAATGAGATTTTGGTCCCTTTTTTTGGTTGGTTGTTTTTATGTTCAGAGCAGCTCCAATAACTCGCTAGACAGCGGTGTGTCATTTAATTCAGTCCCATGCTAATCTGACCAAAATGTGTGATAAAGGTTGTGTTGGAATGTGTATTTTTCTGTTCATCTTTTATCTGAGGGGGTGACATTTTTTTACACTGCAGGGACATTGCTAATTTGGTCTGTTTTTATAAGCATCACATTTCTGGCTAAAGGAAACAGAACAGGCTTCAGTAGGAGCTCTCACACTGTTGGGATCTGGAATCATTGCAAATTAAATGGCGTTATGTAAGTTTGCCCTTCAGAAATTTGCTTTGGGAATTTCTAAATCCAAATAAAAAAGTCCTTTGTTGCCAGTTAATGGAAAAGTTGCCACCAAATGATATAAAGTACATGCTGTTAGGTATTAGTGGACAGGCTCCACAATGTTACTAGGGGGCTAGAAAAGCTGGATTAGCTATCTTTTGGGAATTAATTTGTTTATATCACTAAGTACATGGTCAACCATACAGCAGTGTGATTAGCTGCCATGGATTTCTGTTGGCACGGGGTCACTTTTACTCTGTCATGTAATTATTGTATTTTAGACAGGTTAGCAAAGGAGAATTCTTAGCCTGTAGTTACTTACTCTCCACTATCTTTTGGGGAAAAAAAAAGTAATACCTCTTTCCACTTTTATAATCTCCCATTACAGCAAATATTCTCTATCTCAGCAAATATATAAAGACCAGATTTTGCCCTCTGGACGCCTGCAACTTAGTGGTCAATCTGTAAAGCTCCTGTTAAGCAACAGAGTGACTTCTCAGTGTTTTTTTGTCCTTCATCTCTGTTCCATTTTAAGGATAAGGATCTAAGTATCTGAGTAGAAGCAAAATGAACTACAAAATGAGCCATAGCTGATACTTTTGTTCTCTGAAGTCTGGATTAGTAGAACTTTGTTTGGTTTTCTCATGTATTATGGGCAATTTGTCAAGTAGATAACATTAGCAGAATTGTAGTTTTAAAACACTTCTGATCACAATCTATTTGGCTGCAATAGGAATGTGAAAAAAGTTGTAAATTGGTTATTACCCTGAGTGCAATTTCAATATAAAAAAAATCCTCTTAAAGTGAGACAGAAAAATGAGAACTTAAATCAATGAGAAGGTGTGTGCTGACTGTTACAAACATGAGGTCTTGCTAGTTTCTATGTTACTTTGTGTGGAGGATGAGAAGGATCACAGCCCATTCTCTTGCTAAATAAAAGGTCCTAAATTACTGAGCCTGCTCTGTCCCAGTGTATGAACTGCCTGCAGTAGCCTGGGGCTTGTTTCCTGCAGCAGGAGGAGGGAAAGCAAGGACAGAATCATTGATGATTGGCCAAACTCTCATCCCTGACAACATTGTGTCAGGGACACCATGTTGGAGACTAAAGCTTTATATATGTCTAATTTGACCTTGCCATGTGTTGAGCACAAAACCAGGTCCTCTCGGGTGTGAATTGTGTGAACTGTAATCCTCTTTAAAAGGACAAGGTGACATCTGAAGAACCAAGATAGGGATGTCAATGGAGGACCTACACATTCAGTCATTTGTTTATTACTGAGCACAGTGGAGTATCCTGAATATATGGTGTCCAGGGCTGCCTGAATTCTATAGCATATTGTGTGTACAGTATTCTGCACAGCCTGGCAAATGTTAGTGAATTCAGTAGCACTTCCGTGGCAGTAATGACATGTAACCATCTGTGATTTCGCACCTGCAGAAGCCAGTGTCAGCTGTTGAAGTTCAGCAGCCCTGGCTTTGCATGAATTTATTGCCAAAAAACTCGCTCATTTACTAGCCATGGAATTCAGATAACTCTTTCAGTGAACTTAAAGCTCTTGCATATTAGGTGGCAAAACAACAGTTCAGGGAGAAAATCTCTTCCAGGGTGTCTTTCTCAGTAAATACTGTTTGTACACTGCAGTGCTTTTATAGGGTAAATAAGTTTACATAAAGCTGGTAGCACTGCTGGTCCTGGGACACTGCTTAGTGCTCCCACTGGTGCTGTGGCCTTTTCATGCAGGTGTTGGATGAATGCACCCAGGGAGAAAAGCTCCCCTCTGAAATGTGGAAAGGGAAAAGGTAAACAGAGGCACAGAACGGTGAACTGGCTTTACAGGCTGTACTGCAGCACCATGGGGAATTCAAGATTAAAATCTCTCTCTCCATTTTCCCACCAGCGCCTTAAACACTACTTTATACCATCTGTCATGAAAATGAACGGGATTGGCTGCTTTTGTCAGATTCTGCTAGCAGGCACTCACACGAAATGATTTGATATAACTAACTGCAGAATAAATAAAAACTTTGTTTATTCTACTAGCAAGAGCAGTTCTATTAAATGGGAACAGATATCAGCTGTTTCTTACCAGAATGTGTGCTGAGCTTGGTATTTCTCACATGACTACCCAGATTCATCACAGATGTCATTGTATTACTTTCTATATCCTTTTACAAAAGACTTTTGTGGAGATATGCAGACTTTATGGCTGGCAAAAACACCATCATCCTTTTCACTTGAGTCCTACTGTGTGGGCAAAATATGCAATAAGGGGATAAAAGGTCTGTGGAATGATGGCACATGGCAGATCATTCAGTCTCTATGCTATACTTATGGGGCAAGTGCTTTAGATTTTAAGGTGGATAAAAAAAGAAAAAGTATTTTAATATCTTGCTAACATTTCCCATCTTCAAAACCTGTTTGCTTTGTCTAGAAAAGTTTTTGCTAGGAGGAACATGAAGTAAGAGGTTATTTTAAACCATAATTTTCTCATATTTTAAGTTTTTCCAGCATGCTAATAAAGTCACATCAGATACAGTCCAAAGTATTCTTCTTTCTAGTAGGACAATTAAAGAGGTTCAAAGACAATTATAATTTTTGAGTAGTGAATGAATCAAAAAATATTAGTTGCAAAAATTGGCCTAACATAATGGCAGTTTCCTACATGATGACAAATGTAATAGTTTTGCCCAACTTACTGACATTAGATAAATGATCATTTTTCCTAATTCCTGCTATTATGTGATTTAAAGAAGAAACATAGATTTCCAAGAACACACAAAATGAATGAATGATTTTCTTTATCGTGGAGACTGGGGGGAAATCAATTTGTTTAATAATAGTTGGGTAAAAAATGATAATGGTTTAAATGATGTTAGTCACAGCCTTTGAAGCTGTGCTATTTCAGCTGCAGAACAGGA
Source organism: Oriolus oriolus (assembly GCA_013400235.1). Lineage (NCBI taxonomy): Eukaryota > Metazoa > Chordata > Aves > Passeriformes > Corvidae > Oriolus > Oriolus oriolus. The sequence goes on from VXBT01004570.1 coordinate 1,684,186, forward strand.
AATGATCTATGGCCTCTGGAGGAGCAGAGAATGTAGAAGGGAAGAGCCAAGAGAAAGCCACATCTCCGTGCTGGGAAAATTCAGGCAGAACTCATGGAAAGTTAATTATAAAGAATCCACACTAACTTATTTAAATCTGTATCTGTTCCTTTAGCCCTAATTAGGTTGCTTGCAGGGCATGATCTTACATGTAGAACTATTAAAAATATGAAGAGTTTTGTAAACCTGTCAGAAGAACAGCCTCTTGGCTTTTAGAGTTAGGGAAATAAATCCCTTGTCTTGTGTGCTAGAGTATCGATGCACTTCTCTGAGTATGCTAATAGACCACGAGATTGGAGGCTTAATTAGTAGTTAACTCTGTTGATGAAAAGACTCATTACTAACACCTAAGAACTGGATCCTATTGACAATTTGTTTCTAGTACCATAAGTTATAACTAAAACTTTTTTCTGTAGTTATTACAGAGCTTCTTCTCCACTTCTCGAAGTAAAGATCCTAATGGATGTAATGAGTATTTATAGCTTAAACAGTAACAGTGCATAACCTCTAGGATCAATGTAATTAAGGGAAATCAATAACAGTAGCAAAATCTCAATGTGTCAGCATTGAACCAGGAGTTGGTAGGGCCAGTACCATGCAACACCTCTTCAAGACCACACTGAATCTTCTTCCGTGCTTGTGGTATAGTGGCCATTGTTTTGTGAGTGGCTGTAAGGTAAAATGAAAACCATGCTATGGTACTGTGAATGTATTTATTTGGTAGAAACAACATTGTGACTTTCCATACTGCATTTATTGTATTAAAACTGTGCAAGAGCTTAAGATCTCTGCTGAGGGAAGTCAAAGGTCTACGTAGCTTGCATTCTGAACACAACTTTCTAATAATTTATCTTTTTAAGGAAGGCTAGAACAATATGGTTTAAATACTTCAGCAACCTTAGTGTTTGCTGCTAGTTTTTCTTCTCTATGTAGTAGTGAGCAGTTTTTTCTTTATCTAGTTCTACTGTTACTGAATTTGGAGAATGTTCTTGTGGGGAATGTTCTGGATCTGCTTGCTGCATCTCACTTTGTGTCCTAGCCTTTTTGTTTCTTTCCATTCTTAACTTTTGTAATGTATATTTTTCATATTCTGTGCCATTTCTTACTGTGTTTTAGGTCATTGAAGTGCTTGGGATTTCCCCAAGCTTGTCTCTCACTAAAATGAGAACACCTCTTGCACATTGGGAAAAACTGCACTCGTGTCATTAGTAGTTTTACACTTGCTACCCGTGCTATCTAACCCTGCAGCTCACTGAGGTTATTGGTCTTGAAAGTAGGCCTTTGTCTTTTTTTTACTCTACTCTGCCTTTCCCTTCTCAAAAGCTGTCATCTGACCAGTGCTTCCTTTCACTGCCCTCTTCCTTTCTGTAGGTTTTAATGAGATCTCAGACAACTTTCTATGCATAATTTCCCCAAGTCTTGCTGCTCAACAAAGCTGTGTTGAGGTTTTTATTAGTTGTTTCACACTTCCTATTCCTCCTGCTTATTTCCTACAAGCCTTGCATTAGCATACACATTCATCTCACACTGAATTCTTTTTTGGCTTGAGATTCCTGGAAAGAAAATCATCATCTAAGTGCTCAACTCCCTTCTGGTAGTTCCTAGAATTTCATGTCAGTCTACATGATCACACAACTGGACAAGGCCAGGCAAAAAGGTTAGATTTGGAAGTTATTATTTTTCATGACTAATATACACAGTAATAGAAGTAACCTAATTCAGATGGATAAAAAAGAAATTACACGGTGCTGGGTTTTTTTAGAGGCAGAAAAAAAAATCGTAGTTGCTGATGCCTGTGTAGGCACTGACTTTTGGAAGTAACTGTTCTAAGTAGCAATGTCATCCCTTCTTCCTCTCATGTCTTCTACAATGGCTTCTGTGTAACAAGATCAAGGGTTAAGTTGAATCAATTATCATCAATTTTTTGTCCTTTCCTTAAATACTTCTTAGTCACTTGCTCTGAAGAGGAAGTCAAGAGCTAAACAGCTGAATTTATTCCTAGATGCCATGTAACAATTGAAGGGTAAATCCTTTCCTCATATTTTAAGCTTTCCCCAGCCCTTTACCAGAAGAGAGTATTGTGGTTATTCTCTAAGCCATAGTTATTTGAGATGAATAGTGCTCAAATAGGATATAAAAATAACACTCTGCAAGATAATGAGGTAATGGGAAAAAGTTAATGCAATGCAGTTGAACAAGTGATCCAAAAAAACTGGAAAAAATTGTTTCATGACATGACTCATGTAACTCATCAGACTGCTAAATATCCAGGTTTTCTTTCAAGCATCTCCAGTATTTACGGAAATAAAAATCATATACTTTTTACTAACACATGAGCATCATTAATATAACACAGATGTAGCACAATGAATTCAGTGGGCCAGTTGCAGGGCAGAATCACAAAGCACTGTGTATTTATTACCTACACAGGTATTTAACGTATCTGCTAAGTAAGGTTATCTCAAGTTTTCAAAAAGAAGGTATGATGAGCGATACAACCCAGAAAAATGCTTTCTTCATAGCACTGTCAACATGCACTCCAAATGAACACCAAAATAAATAGTTTCATGAAACCTTTCAATTTTTTAATAAGTCAAAATACACTTTTCTGACAGTATAATTGCTTTTCATACTGGGCCTTAAATCTCCACTACTATAAAAGAATAATGCTACAGTAGATCATTTGTGAAAACTTAATGAAAACTGAGTTAGTGAACCTCGGAGTCAGTAGACCTTGAAATTCACTTTCAAAAACTAATTTGCAGTAAATGTATGAGAAACATATTTAGACATGATAAACTTTCAGTCCTCTGTTAGCTAGGTGCAGAAGTTTATCTTGATTAACTATTTTTTCTTTTAATTAATCATTCATGGAGGTAGCCAAAACGTTGTGGGTTCCATGTCCACTAGTGACATCCATCCAACAACAGCAAATTTATTTATTTTTTCTTAGCTTGCATAAACAATATAATATGCCAAATCATGGTATGTCTTCAGTAGCCTTTGATTTCTCTATCTTATTGGTTACTGAAGATCCATGGGGTATCTTGATTATAATTTCTACAAGTCAAAAAACATAAACTGTGTTGGAAAACAATAACTATTTAAAAGGTCTAAGCAGTAATTTTATGTGGACATAAATGCTTCACATTGCCATCAATCTGTATATGGAATTGTAACAAATACAGTGGAGAGATCTTTCACACTCTTGTTTCAACATTCTGCTCCCTCTGGAGCCCTTGTGTTGGAGGGGAATGAGAAGGGAGCTGCACTGGTTCCTTTATCCATGATCATAGCACATGATTTCAGTACACCAATCTATTTTCCATTAAACAGGAACAGGTTAGCTCAGAAATGTTTGTGCTCATGAGTTCTGCAGTAATGCACCCTCTTAAATGAGCTTCCTACATCTGAAAGTGAACAGCACTTTATTTAAAAAAAAATATATATGAAATGTGCAATTTCAACTCTTCTTATCTCAATTTTCTTGTGCTCAAGGTGAAATACTCTAACCTGGAGAAGTCTGACTCTCTGACTGGCAACTGAGCACAAGTTTTCTGTGCTTCATTCTAACTGCTAATTCCTCACTTCCTTCCAGGACTTGCATCAGCTGCCCGTGCAAATTGCAAAGCATGGAGTGAAGGTTTTGCTGGTGTCAGAGGGATTTATCTCTGGTTCACTGGGAATGGGTTTCAGATGGGTTACATGGGGTTTAGCATGATAAAGTTCCTGTTCTTGGAATAAAAATGAGGCTTAGAAGATGCCATTGTGATTAGCTACTTATTTCAAGTTTCAAAATCTCTTTTGTAGTATATGAGAAAAATTTAAGGTCAAAAGACCCTGGAACTCCAGGTTTGCAGTCCAATAGGTTTCCATGGCAAACTTTCTGTGCATTTGCTTTCTCAATAGCTTTTCTAAGTGTAGGAGGGTGCAATCATTGGATTACCAGAGGAAGAGAAGGAAAGCACAGATATGTTAGTTTTCTTACAAGAAAATCAAGTTCTGTTTAGCTTGGCTCACTGATAAACAGAAATTATTAGATTTTATTGTCTGATCCATTGCAGAGCTTTCAGTTCTGATAATAATAAATAATGGTGAACAGTTACGCAGCCATTGCCATCAATAACTCAGCCCTGCCTAAAGACGAATAAAATATATTTAGCCTGATTTTAAAGATGGAGTAAATAAGATGAATGCTTTTCCCATGGTCACAAAGGAAGATAGTGTGAAGAGTAAGTTCTCAGACCCATTCCTCATCCACAAAGTCTTCATTAGTTTCTTGGTTAAAGCTGCAATATGCTCTAAGGTACTTTGGCATATCCAGGTGCAGCAGGTGATTTCTTGTTCTGCTGTAAGTCTTTGCATCTGTATCAGTTAACTTAAAATCCACTGATAAAGTTCTATAACCATCTTCTACTTACTCTTGTGTCTTACATTTCTACTGAGGAATTTCTTTTTGAATGACAGCTGGCAGCTCTTCCACTAGTCAGTGCAGTAACACACTGATCAGTGAGATCTTGTGTCCCTGTTTCGTTACAGTACTGGGAGGGTGGTTTGTAGCCCAGTGGTCCATTCCTGTTCCCATTGTGTTCAGTGACAAAATTCCATTGTACTGAGAGGCTGCAAGACCAGACCCCTGGGCTCAGGCCAAAAAAATATGTGAATATGTTTACCTTTAACATAAAGTTCCTCCTCCCTATCCCTGCATGCCTTTGAGGAGGTGAATAGAAGCTGGTTTAGTGAAATGAAGCTGAACCATCCCTGAGTAAAGTGCTTAATATTTGCAACAATAAAGCGTTGTGGGTGCAAGTCATTGCTTTGTAATAATAAAGAAGAAAAAGAGTGCACGCAAATGCATTACTTGCCAAATCATCCAAGACTTGAGTGTTCCTTTCTCTTTCTTAATTGGATAGATAATGCCCTAATCTGTTTGGTATTGTTTCACTTCTATCTATCAGTTGCTTAAAAATACTGAAACAAGGTTATCACAAAACTCCAGATTTGCTCAGCTTTGTAGTCCAAATGGAAATGATTTCCTGAGAATGCTTTTCCAATCATTGTTCTTTAAATGGCTCAGGTGGAAATAAATGACACGGATCAGTTGCAATTTTTGGAAACTTTTCAGTGTAAGGTATGTCGTGGTGATGAAGTGGGTATGATTGAGTAGGAGGTGTTTTAAATAACAGGTACCAGCAAGATACTACAGTGGCCTCCCTTCTCAGGCTGCCATGGAACTCTGCTGTCAGCCTTTGCCCGCTGCTGCTCACAATTACCAATGTGAGCCAAAATTATTTGTCCTATGAACTTCTCTGGGTGAACATTAGAGTTCTCTTATTTTTTTTAGTGGTTTATAAAAATACACATAAAATAGGCATTCTTTCTTTACTTTTGAAAAGTCTAATAACAGAAGAACAACTGCTTTCTCGTAATCCAGAGTTAATTTCATTGAAAGAGAAAAAATGTAGCTCAGTTCCTTACAAAAGACTGATTTATCTAAAAATTTTTTTCACATGCTTCCATATTATAAGCACTTCTTGAGTAAAAAAAAATAAAAAGGGGGGTTAGTCTGTCATTAATGTACTTTTATCTACTGATATTGAGGCATCATAAATATATGTATCCATCAAGGAGACATCTAGAACCATTCGAGTTTCACAAAGTTGAAGACATTCCAGTGGCTTTCTATTTCCCAGCGCTTGCACTTGGGTGGTTGCTGCTGCACTCAGCAGGAGTCCTGCGCCTCAGTCCAAGCAAAGAACCAGGCTTTGACCTCATTGTTCTTGGTTTCTGGAAGCATGTGGAAGAAAGACCTTCCCAGCATGCACAAAATAAAACAAATTAAAACCGCAATGGGATTAAAGTAATGCCTCTTATTGATTTCACCTATTTAAGTACAGATCCAAAATATAAAATAGAAATAGTTTAATTAGTTGGTCAGCAATCCATCACAGAAAAGAAATGGGATTATATGCTTAATCATAGAGATATTTACTGTCGAGTAGGTGTAAACTGCAAAAAGTGAGGTGAAGAATGAGGGTTTTTTCTATGACTAATATTGGTTGGCACATTCCTTGGTGGCACAGGAGAGGGATAATGCAATATATATTGCTTTTTAATCTTTTCATTTCTAAAAGAGCAACAATCCTGGCATTTGTACAGCACCATTAAATTGCATTTTCAGAGCTTATCAGACAGTTGAATATGCAAAGCATCATTTTATGGTTACCTGCTTCTTCTGCTCTCTGGTTTAGAGCTATTGACAAGCCTCCTGACATCCAGGGCATTTTTCCTCGGTTCTTTGACACATATAATACTGACACATCCTGGAAATCCTTCCGGACAGCATCAGCCATGACATGCAAAGCTGGCCTTTAGCTAGTTTCTCTTGCTATTTGACCTGGGATTTAAAGCCTTTAGACGTGGCATATCTCAGATTTAGAATAAGAGACTGGGTGTGACTGGCAACAGGGAGGAAAGCAGTTTCCTGAGGAGTAGTGCCTGCACTTGGATCCAAACCGTGTCAGTGTGATTTTGGATATAAAAAAAACTTTCAGCCCTAACTTAAGCTGTCTGAATCATCCTTCCAGATCCAGGAGCATAGTTTGCAGGTGTGGAAATTAGGCAGCTTGGTTCTTAAAATAAGATGTGTGAATGTGGCCTAAGTGCCTTAAAGGCAACTCATTTTGTTCATCACTGTTAATTGCTAAATGAATTTCAAGGTTCTTCATTGTGCTAATTACAGGATAGCAAGAAATCCCGGAATGAATCTCTGTGAATTCAGAGAGCATGGCTGTCACTGTGCGCCTCAGTCTTTAATTATGATAAAATTACAATGGGATTGCCTAATTTTGAAAGTTCGGTTTTTAAGGGGGAAGAAATTAGCCCCAGTTCCTGTCCCTTGTGCAGCAGTAAGGAAAACTACTGTTGTGTGGCAGCCTTGTACCAGGCTGACTCATCCTTCAGATGATCAGCTTCATTACAGATGAGGACAGATGAATCCAGTGTGGAGGTGGTGTTTGGCTCACATAAGAGTCCCACACCTCTGCAAATCCTCTTCTCTCTGTGGCCTACATCCACTGATGTACAGAAATAGATGGGTAACTCTTTCCCAGGATTAGTTCTACTGAAGTTGGAAAACACAAAGTATTCAGTTTTCTCTGCTGTAAGAAGCACACACTGAAGAACAGCTTTGGAAAACAACTTGCTTTGCATTAGAATGGAGGGAATCATAAATTTTGATTGCTGTGGAGAAGACATTTCCAAGAATTCAAAGAAATGGTCTGTGGCCATCAGCTCCTGCAGGCACATGTACAAACACAATCGAGTAAGGTAAATAAAACACTGTCCACAGATATTACTGACATTGCAAATTATTTTTTTCCAATTCATTCAGGGACCTTTTATTTACAGGAAGAGTCAGCTACATTTCTCTGTAAGTCAGTAGCCTGTGGATTAATTAAAATTATGCCATTAAGTTAATGTGGCAAAGAGAAAGAATCACTGCAAAAATAAAGTAGATTCTAACATATTCCATGATAATAATGAGGCCTGATCTATATTCCCTGTTTCGAGCAGCTGAGTAATAAACCTTGTTGAGACTTTGCTTGATTGATAGATGGCTTCTATCCAGTGACTCCAGATAAGGCAGTAGGGAAAAAGCAGCACAAAAACAAAAGGGAAAAAAGTAAAACTGATCTCAGGCTGTTATGGTCTGATGGCTCAACGTGCTACTGGTGTCTGCCAGCATATTGATTCTTCACATTTGATAGCACTAAACTGGCACTTTTACCAGCTGAAAGGATGGGATCAGGAATGACAGAGCAGGGAGAATCAGTGCCTAGTTTCCGTAGCTTCAGGGCAAACAAATTGCATGGCAACAATTTACTTTTGATAGGGATAAAGGAACCCAGTGAAGTTGACCATTGGTTACTAACCTCATGTGTTACAGGAAAACCTTTGAATGATTTTCTGCTTGTTGTTGTTACTCAGCTTTACAGAGATATTATAATCCAGAATGAACTCACACGGTTCTCTGTGTGAGTGTCACTGGCAAGTTTACCAGATGTGTGTGTTCATGTGGTGTTGCTTGGGCAGAGAAAAGCGTTATAAATCAGTATTTTCATATGTAAACAACACACAATCAGCAGTATGCTCTGCACAAATTGGTGACTATATTTGAAAGACCTATAGGACAAAAATGATTAATGATTTACCGAGTAGACCTCACAAATAATTTACAGCATGAATTTTGTTCAGATTTCTACAGGATTAATTTGGATCCCATCTCCCTATGTATAGAAACTCCTCTTCATAATTCTGGGTGTCCTATGCATGGAGAAGGAACAGAATATTACTGAGAGTATCTGCTGTGTAAATGGCACACTGGTTCATGTTCAGGAGCTGTAGTAGATATGAATGAAGCTCTTGAGTCACGTTAACTTGTCTTGGGGTTGTTTTGTGTGATTTTAATTGAGTGAATGTTGCTTGGAAAATGTGTTTAAATATTTTATCCTAGAAACTGTGCTGTGTTATTTACAAGGGGTCATTCCTTTTCCTGGATTTTAAAAGGAAATATCTTTGTCCTCCAATTATACATCATGATTAGCATTCAGACTAAAGATCTCTGAATTCTTCCCAGCTTTCCCCATGAACAGTTTAGTTTGCTGCTTATGAATGTATTAGACTCTTGGACGTGTAGTTGAGGAGGATGGAATCAGGTCAGAGATACATACACATATCTGAAAAAAAGCCATTCAGGCAACATTCCTCAGATGTTGCAAATAGTCAGATTTTACTATAAATGAGCAGTATCTAGCAGTGTGCAGGGAGTAATGTGGGAACATTACAGAAGGCTGTATTTCCTGTGTGTGGGTTAAAGATTTAATCCTTTATGTAAGATGAAAGGCACGGTAGGTTTCTGAAAGGGTATGTGCATTCACTGAGCCAGAGAATAATTATAGCACAGTGAGTTATAAAATTGATGTTTCTATGTTCAGTTTCATTGTCTTGTTGTAGCCTGTGTCTTAATGGATTAATTATCCCTCCATTAGTGTGTTTACTCTGGGAGGTGGAGCAGTACCTGCTTTCATTTATCTGACTTGTTTTTTAACTCTTTTATGAAACCTGCTTTTTATGAAATCATTTGATTGCGAAATTTTCATTTCCTAGATGAATAAAAGGTGAAGGGAAGAAGGAACAGGTACTTCATATTTGATTTATATCCAGTTTTTACTGGATCTGTTCAGGATTCAGATTTTTGTACCATTGCCGATGTGGGTATTTAAAGGTAAAATTGTAATTTATAACAGGGAAATGATATATGTAAGTTGGTTTACATTTTGTTATAAACACTAGCTTGTTTGTCTTGCCACATCCATTATCTCACTGACTCAGTCACCTAATGTTGCTTGAGACTGCCAGGTGCTGGGTTTCGTGGTGTCAGTCTCAGCAATCGTTATCTGATGTTTCAGTCTGTTTCTGCCTTGGAAACTTTTGAGGGCTTTGGACCTTGTTGAGATGATTGCTCTCTCCCCTTTGTCCGTCCTTCCAGGAGAAATACCATCAGAGTGAGATTGTCAAAACAGCTGCCTGAGTATTGATTCAAGGAATACAGGCAAGGCTTTAAATGAGCTGTAAGAACAGCAGATCTAAAAGGCTGAGCGTTGGTCTGCTTATCGAGCAGCACCAGCTCCACTCCTTTTTCCGTATAAGTGTGCTTGATACAAAGATGCAAAGAATTCTAACCTCATTCCAGCTTCTTACAGATTTCTTTCATTTCTTTGTACCTGCTCTTTCTGTTCCTTATTTCTGGCTGCTGGTTATATTTAGTGTTGGTGTCAAAGCCGGTCTGTGAATCCTACAACAAGGAAAACTTCCTTTCCTACGTGGAATGAAATAAAGACTCACAATAAGCTCCTGCTGTACCAGTTGCTCTAAACCAACTCTAGGTTTCTGCACACAGTTCTAACACCCTGCACTGACAACTTTATTAATATTGACATTAATTTTTCAGATTTCAGTTGCATGCTAAGATGAGGGGTTTGATGTGAGACTAGATCATGTAAGGGAAGATTACACAAGGGGAAACATTGATTGCTTTTACAAGCATTCATTTCTGCCAGGGAGTGAATCTTTGGTACCTGCTGTACACCAGAAGCAGCATTCCTTGTCCTGTGGATACAAAATGTCCACAGCATGGTTTACTGTGGGACTGGAAGAGCGTAGATGAAGGACACCTCTCTCACTTTTCAAGGCACTCTTTGGAGGAGCACACAGGTGAGCTGGACTCCCTCCTGGGACTTTTCCCTTCTTTGCACATCCACCATTTTTCAGATAGAACCAGTGCAGAGTGTGAACGAGGCTTAAATACTGTATTTGATTTAATTATATATCATTATATCTCCTTTAAAATAGGCAGGCTGTTGATAAAGAAAGAAGCATACATTCCATTATTTCTTTAAATAACAAGAATGAACTCTTCAGCACAAGTGAAAGCAGACCATATGCCTTCCCTTTGGGTATCCCTTGGCACTGAGGTTCTGGCATCACAGTCCTTCGTGTAGAAGCCAGCAAAAGATGTTTAATGGCTTTCAGACTCCGAAATGAGTTCTGCGGCCATGTGTGTCCCTCTCCAGTTGTCTGAGGAGATGAGCTTGAATTACAGCTCAGCCACTGCTGCCAAGTGCTTTCCATTATTCCAGCAGACCAGGTTGCCAAGCAGGATTTATGGTCCTTTTAACTCAATATCAGGCGATGGAGCAGCATTGTGTGATACAGGCTGTATACCAGATATTCTTATCAATGGAACAGGACTCTCTAAAATCAGGGAGATAATCAAGTCTGTAACTCTCACACTGGTAATTGGCACCACTTGGAACACAGTTAAATATAAAAATACAAACTAGGAGCTCAGGAGAAATGACTTTGTTTTTGCTGTCGATTAAGTTACTATGCAGATCATACAAATTGCTTTCACATTAAGATTTTCTAACCTCCTTCCTTGCCCTCTGTCCATGAAGTTTTGAATATGCCTGCAATACAGTAGCTCTTTTGATTGGGTACAATCTTGATAATTACAACTGAATATTATTTTTAATCAGTTGTGATCTGAGACAAAGCTGGCTTTTGTGTTGCTAATAGCGATGAAACTCTGAATATATTAAGCTTTATTTTTCATTCCTATGAACAAAGAGATAGTTATGATATAGAAGTAAACATTTACATTCAGCTGTAAAAGAACAATTGTTGGGTTTTTTTTGTGATATTCATAGTTTAAGACTCAGTTTTAGCACAAATAGAAGCCTGTCTTTCCAGTTATTTATAGCCAGGGGAAAAAAAAGGCAAATCATTTTAGAGTGGTCTACGTATATTTGCAGAAAAGATAAGCTATATAACTGCCTGTGCTGTTGCATCTACTAATTTGAATATAATGAGCAAACTCTCACCTCACAAAAATTGGGTCCTGAGGGTTAACATATTAGCTTTTTATCTCCAGCACTATAAAAAATGTCATTGCCATGCAGCTAATTATATTAAATAGTTACAGATATAAAATACATTGGAATAGTAGTTTAATAAGCAGACAAAAATAAATGGCATTGCAGCTATAATTTTCTTGATTCTGTTTTTCCCAAATATTACTGATTTATAAGATGTTTTGAACATCCTTGACAGGGATACAAGTAGCACTGCTGACCTTTAGTGTAAGCTCAAAAACAACAGCTGTAAACCACAGGAAAATTAGAACATGGCTTATGTCAGTGTAATTACAGTACCTTTGTATAACCAAATAAAAATAAGAAACAATAAACCAAAGAGCAGCACTTGCTCTTTACTGTTCACCATGAAGTATTCAAGTATTGAAGCAAATGATCCTTGTGTGATAAATAACTGCTGGTGGATTTTACTGGGTGTTGGACTTGGCTTCCAAAAACAGTTTATGCAGTGAATCCTTTAAAAATCTATTTCTTTTCCTATGTCTGTGCTAGACACAAGCTTCTATATCCTTTATGCTATATATGAATCTTCTCAGATTCCAAAAAATCTTTTTAATGGCATATCTGGTGCTCACTGTCATGAATACATGTATGTTTTTCCTCTTCTATTTCATCTTATTGCTTGAGAAAAAAGGCATTGCATTTATGTTATGAGGCAATCTAACTAATGGCTAAATTAGTGGTATTCAGGGGACACCAACTAAAGCTAAATTTGTATTGATGTTTACAGTTTCCATTGAATTTCTGATGACTAAAGAAACCAGTTATTAAGCTGATATAATGAGACCTGATATTCTTATGTTATTCTGCCATTTCAGGCTGTGCTGAGAGAAGCCATCTCAAGTTCTGGAAAGAAAAAATCCACAGAAAGTACACTCCCAACTGTACTAAACTCTTAGATAAATAAAACATGACTTGAGCAAACCTATACTGGAAGCTCAACTACTTTCTCACAGCGATGTCTGTTTTCATAGTGTGTTCATGGTTTGCTAGTAACTCCATTTTCAAATCTGTTCCTTTGGTTAGCTTTAGCTGGGTTTAAACTAAAAGAAACCCTGAAATAACCTGCAAAGAAAGACTATTTCTTCTTCACTTTATTAGGAAGGGCGCCAGAGCTGCTGCTTTCTCTCTGCCCCTTTCTCTGCAGCAGTGGCGAGCTGCATCTGTAAGGTTCCATTAGATGTTTGCCACAGTCGCTGTGGGGAGTGACTGCCTCACACATTTTCTGTGGAATGTCCTTTTCTGTCCTAAATTGCATGCATTTGAATCATTTGCTAGTATTTTTATTTGAAACAATAGAAAAAACAAGGTTCTGGTAATGTACGCTAGGGCTGAAAAGGACAGTTTTCAGTGAGGAAGTCTTTTGGGGATTTTCCTATTTGGAGGAATTAGGATTTCTTCCTCTATGGCAGCACTCCTCAGAAATGTAGGACTTCTTTTCTCAGTTCCATGGAGCCATTTTGGTCTTTTATGTCAGCTTCAATTTCCCTTCCAGAGAAGTTTCAGTGGTTAAAGGATGTCCTATTAAAGGTGATCGGGTGGAGGTTAGATAACCTGCCTGTAGACTTCGGAAAGTGATATGAACTTCTGCCTGGTGGTTTTCTTCTTTTTCCTCCTCTGCCTTCCTGGAGCACCTGTGGGTGGAGGACAGGCATTGAATTTTGTGCACTGCAGGGGATGGGATCATCTCCATCCTGGTCCCCATTCACTGGCAGAGATCCTTATGTGAACGGATTCCCATCCCCTCCATGGGCAGGTCTGTGGGAAGACCTGGGCCTGTGAAGATCTCTGGCTTTGTGCACACTATTCATTGTGCTCCTTTGACTCGAGGGCTGCTTTGGTTTGTGTAATTTTACAAGCTACTGAAGCAGGACCTATTGATATTTAAAAAATAATTAAAGCAGTCAGAGTATTGAGTATTAAAATGCTGCCTTTATGCAGTATCTACTTTTCATATTACAGCATAAGATTTTCACTCTACTTTTGCTATTATGAATCCATTACGTGTAAATGAATGAATACTATTGTTAATAACCATTTACAGCATACAGTGTTAAAGCTCCAAAGGAGCTATTAGAGTTTACTGTATGCTGTGAATATATATGAAGAACAATACACAGACCTCAGCTAAACCGTAATGAGTGCATTGACATCACATCAGCTCTGAAAGGAATCTAAGACTCTATAGCATGTGAATGGCAAAACAAAGAAATTCAGGGCCCAGAGTCCTCTTCTTTAAATGACCCAGCTCCAGTGCTGTGTGTGGGTATCATTACTGCTAACAGCTGTGCAGTGCTGCTGGTGATGGAGTGCACCCCAATTACCTCTTGTAGGGTTTAGTTCACTGTGTCAGCCTGCTGTAGTGCTGGGATGGTCCCCACATTTGGGTTATCCTTTAAAAATCTATATATTTTCCTGTGTCTGTGCTAGACACAAGCTTCTATATCCTTTATGTTATACATGAATGCTCTCAGATTACAAAAAATCCCTTTGATGTCCTATCTGGTGCTCACTATCATGAAAACATGTATGTTTTTCCTCTTCTATTTCATCTTATTGCATTCATACCAGCATGCAGAGTGTACAGGGACATTCACAGCTTGTCTGGTTTGGAATATTTTTGGTAGAACACAGTCCAGGTTTTGTGTATGTAGCTGCATTTGTGTCACAAGAGTGTAATGTGTCTCTGTAGCGAAGTTAGAGATTTGGTAACACCTTCAGTACAGATGCAGATCTAAGTTGAAACATGCAATAGGCTAACTTCAAACCACTGCAATGTGAATTTCTTCTGCTTCTAAGACTAATCTGAAGACAATTTTTTCAGAGGTGAGATACCTTTCGACTCTTTGTTGGTTCGTACTAACACTCCAGTGACAAACTTTATGGTACTGCCTCATTACCAGAGTGGTAGGGAACAGCTCAGTGGGAGCAACAAGAGCTCACAAATTGCTTCAGTTCTTACATCCATTAGCCTGAGCAAGGACTTCCAGTTCCTACTTTTTCAATTATATTTTGTGCTTTAGTTTATTGCTTTTGATTGCAGCATTAATCTGTTCTGGAGGAAATGTGCTGAAATTCTTCTTGTTCATTGACCACACTTAGGAATTACTGGAAATGGAAACTTAAATAGCTGTCCAAATTTGGTGGTAATTTCAATACCCTTGGCTTTTTAAACTCATTTTTAAAACTTTTCTCCTCGGTGATGTTTTACTGACTTCCCAAAATATGAACCAGATTATTGCTAGCTGGCACAGAGTTTCATGATGAAGGTCACTAAGGTCATCCTTTAATTTTAGATTCCTCTGAGCCAGTTGCAGCTTCTGAAAGTTTCCCAAGAGCCAGGAGCACTATCTAACAAGCAATCCTTGTGAAGTTAGAATCCTTGCTTTTCTGAAATGCAGGTGGAAGCAAAGTAGAAAGCAAAATTTTGATCTTTGGAATCCAGACACAATTCTCAAAACATAGACAGTTCCAGAGGGTAATGCTGCCCTGAACTCTCTGACTGTCCATAGCTGTGTCCTGCAGAACTGAGTTCTGAGCTCCAGTGGCTCGGTAAAGGCAATGGTGACATTACATTTGAAGCTTTAAGAACTGATTTTCCGTCACGTGGAAAAGGTAAAATTCTTCCTCTCATGGTGTCAGAACATGAATTAAACTGGTTAAGCCAAAAACAGATAATAAAATGCACATAAGAATAAAAAAAAAAGAAAAGGGAACCTCCCTCTGGTGTCAGTGATAAACCTTTTCAGGCCAGAGCATGAATGAAATGGGGGGGCCCTTCAGCAAGGCTCCTTTTCTGTTTGGGAATTAGTTGAAATAAGAAGGTAACAAATGTAGAAACAGAAACTTGCCATACCAGTCATTTATTTTTATAATTTTGAGAGGTATCAATAAGACATCTAAACAGTAAATTCATGGTAAGTCTGTCCTGTGCATTTTTGCTCAGTTGTATTGAAGGCGATCAGTTAAAACCCCTCGTCTCTGTAGTGTATATTTCTGGTGGAGCAGGGTGTGCTCAGACCTGCATGAACTCCTCTGACACACACAGAGCCGTGCAGGGCACTGTTAGAGACCAGCAGCGTTACCAGCCTTGGGCTGTGCTGCTACCCACAGAGTTCTAACAAGTAACCTGCCTGACAACCTCAAAAAATAAACACCTTAAAACTCATACTCTCTCTTCATAGCTCATCTCTAGTCCAAGAGTAGTCTGTTATTTTAGTATCTGTTTTCTAAGCACGTCTCCTTTAATTAGGTCCTGTGCACTTCTCAGATTTGTTTCTTTGCCAATATTAAAATGTTTTCTGTATAGCGAGCAGATTCCAAGGCAGATGTCCAATCTTTTTGGATTTTGCTTACTGATTGTAATAAATTTATTACTTCTTCCATGCAAACATAGAGCAAAATTCTTTTGTTGAGCAACAGACCTACACTGAGTATCTGTAAAACCACATCAACACAGCAGGAGCTCGGAAGCACTAGTGGTAACAACTTCCACTGTGGCTTTTCCATGTATTTTACTTCAGGTTTCTGTTTTTTTTCTCTCTTCCATTTCTTTGGCCAAGAATTTGGCTCAAGCTTAAACTTCGTGTTATATGCAGTCCGTTCAAAAATGTCCAAGGAAACTTGTTCAGGAGATTCCTCCAATAAACTCAATACCCAAGCCACTCACAGTTTAGAGTGTAAACTAAACGTATATCAATAAAAATTTAGAACTAGCAAAGGGCAGAGGTAGATTGGATTAAGTCTGGATTATTGGAGTGTAGTCTTTCAGCAGATTTACTATTAGATACACACAGAACCAGATTTTGTTTGTTTCAGACCCCAAACAACTCAAACAGGCTCAGGGAAAGACCAGAATGAGAGTAGACAGGAAGGATCAGGCTCTTGACTGTTATTTGGAAGGCATCAGGAACCTCAGAAAGGAATAAGCAGAGAATAAGTGCTGGATTCTATTTGAAGTTGGTGTCATCTGAAGAGATGGTTTCCCAGAGGTGCAGGCTGCACATCTGTACCTTGAAGGAGTCTCTGCAGACCCATCAGCCAATGCTGTACCTGTCAGCTGTCTGTATTGTACCTGGTTTTACATATTACAGGGTCACATTCTACATACCTTATAAAAGAATGCATGTGAGAAAAAATTCCTGAACTATTGTTGGATGAATCTGCTATTTTTCTAAATAGATAGAACCATTGTGAAAATCAGCTCCAATTTATGCCTTATTTATGCATCATAAGTCCATTCTTATGCATCATAAGTCTCTACTGAGTCTGTCAGACCTACTGGCCATACCTGGGGTCATTCCCAATGTATGTGCAGTGGTTTCACTGGCTTTGTCTCCAGGCTGGAGAGGCCTTGGAGCAGCACCATTCCCAGGGCCACCACTCTCCTTAGCACTGACCGTGCTCAAAGGGTCCATTGTGCAAATCCACAAATTCAACGAGCCTGCCTGAATGGATAGAGTTACACATGGGGTGAGCATGCAGGACCCTACTGAGCCCAGCCAGGTTGTGCTGCTGTCAGGCAATTAACTTCCCAAAAGAAAGAAAATAGAAATGTGTCATTTAGGCCATTCTGTGCATTGTTTGTACATACTGGAAAGGAGAACAAAGTACATGCTCTTAACAGCTAACAGGAAGGGTATTTGTTTGTTTTCTCTTTGTCCCTGTTAAGGCACTCTCAACATGCCAGAGCTGAGAACCTTTAATTTATCACCTTCCCGTGCTTGGGGCTTTATTGCACTCATTGCTTAAGCTAATGCAGGTGGTCGTGCCCTGCTTTGCAGCTGCTTTTGCTGCTCCTGATGGTTGCATTTCAGGTTTTTTTTGCTCTGCTTCTGTTTCTTAGACATAGAAATTGATGCTTCAGTTTATTTCATTTGCATTAATCAGTCTTTTATCATTTCATTGCCACTTCTCTGCTGTGGCTCTAAAGGAAGAACAGTGTTTATTCCCTTTGCCCAGCAAGGTTTAAAACTGATTCTCTGTGCTACAATTGTTCTTTGTTTCTTTATGATGCGGCTTCATCTACTGTTTACAGTGCATTTATGAGCAGCAGAGACTTGATGCCTTTTAGAACCAAATGCCTTCATTCTTTCTAAAAGTCTCCTTGTGTTTTTGTAAAGCACTAAGTATCCTGGTGGTGTTACAAAAAAGGGTCATGATTATGAGCACATCAGAGAGGAAGAAAACTGTCACTCTAAAAATGGTTCCTCTTACTCAGCAAATCCCCTCTCTCTGGATTCTGAGCCGTTGGATGGTAGTGGCACAGAAAGATTCTGGTAATCTTTATTGCACCTGTTCACACTGCAAAGTCAATATAACTCTGAGAGCTTAAGCTGGATTGCACTTTGATCACACATGTTGGAATCTATAGCTCCAATCTGGAAAGGAGCTGCTGCATGTAGAATACAATATTAATTATCAATTAAGTAATCTAGGGGCTCAGTTCTATTTTCAGACATTATTTAGGTACCTCAGGAACCAAAATCTCTTGGCATTTTCACAGCAGTGGGATTTTACAGAGGTTTTTTTGAAGACAGTGATTGTAGTCATGTGATGAAAGCATGTTGTTTACAAATAACTCACAGAGGGTTGGGGCCGGGTACCCCCACAACAGAAACTGTGTAGTGGTCATTAACAGGAAGGACTATGGTTAGATTTACATTAAATTACACTGAAGAAAGTAATAGCAAATTCCAGCCATTCCCATGCAAAGAGATGAAGGGTGAAATTAAAATTTTGCTGAAAATAATATGCTAATATGGAAATTCAGGTCATTAAATGAAAGGGAGTATGAAGAAACAAAACAATCAACTTGATATTAATTTTTTTAATACTAAAAGTTACAGCTTGAACACTCAAAGGGCTTTTCAGACATGGAATGTGAACTGTTTGCATTTTCATGAGGCCAACTTTAAAATAATGTCCTTCCTGATTAGCACAGTGAGCATCATTGCATTTAATTGGGTAATGACCTCTGCTTAGTGAATGTTATAAACTAGAGTGAAATTTGAAAAGAGTTACAATAGCAAGCTGCAGTAATCATGTTTCTATTGGTATTGCCAATTGAAGATCATGAATGATAAACATTAAACCACAACATGTAAACAGTTTTTTCCCTGCAGAATTTAGGCTCAGACTGATCACTTGTCTCTCTTAATATGATTTGTCCTGGCTATTGAAAACAAGGACTCCTCCCTCCCCCGATATCTCTTCTAATGTAATTAGCATCTAGTCAATAATGTTCAGCATTTCATTTTACCGCTTTAATTAACAAATTCAATTTGTTCAAACCGCTGTGAAAACAAATTAAAAGCCCACTGAATAAAAACCTTAGTGCCAGAGATGTGTCTAAGGTGTTCACCAACTCTTCCTCTGTTAAAAGACCATCTTCTGTGGTTTCTTCCCCGTGTGAAGATGATGGGGATTTTCAAAACTTGGTCTGATTTTTTTTCCACTGGAGCAAGTTCAGATTCGTTGTGGTGGGGTTTATCTGGATTTTTAATTCTGACAAAGATGGTTTCACACCAAATGCCAAGCCCAAGGAACAAAGCGAGGCTGTCCTGTCATGGTGAATACATTGTGAATGTTGAACATTTACTTTTAAGCATTTCCAAATGTTCATCACCTTGGCTCTTGCTGCGCCTCTCCCAGTCTGCACCAACAAGTGCAAGACACATTTTTGGTGCAAATGCAGCAGAGTCTGTATAGCCAGAGCTGCCTCCATAACAGCCTGTGTGTGGCCGGCACAGAGCTGCTACTTTCTGCTTCAGCTTTGGGGAGGTGGAGTCTCCTGAGTCTGCAGCCCTGGCTACCCAAGCTGGTCTCATGCCTCTCCTGTCACCACCCGGGAAGCCACCAAGGCTGTGACAGCCTCCCTGTCCCAAATTGTCGTGTCTTCCTTTTAGTTTTTACCCCCAGTTTCTTTCATAGATGACAGCATTTATTGTATAAACATTGTCAGAGCTCTGGAAAGGTTGAAACAATACAGATTGAGTTTAATAACTACTGTAAATGTCCCGCAAACTTGGTCAACAGACCAGCGTGTATTTATATGCACAATAAACACAAACACAGGCAACCCCCATACGGCTGTTTGGAGGTCGGCCTTCCCTTCCTAAAGAAGGTCACTGGCAACTGTGGGCTTTCTGCCAACATGCAGCATTTAGCTTTGCAATATTCATGCAATGGCTTTTTAATATTTACAGCTTTAGATTTGACACAGCTCTCCTTATGTATTCTGATTGCTTTGGCTTTTTCCAAGACCTTCCCGAGGTGGCTGTTTGAGAAACACATTTAAGAGAGTAAATGTTAGCTACTGAGCAGTGCTGGGGTTGGAAATTGAGGCTGCTGAGGTGAGTGTGGCACCTCCATCAGCCAGAGGGGCTCAAGAAAATTTGTTGGTTCGGATTTATTTTACAGATCAACATGGAAGCAATGGACTGTGCACGCAGGCTCCCTGTGGTGCTGGTTCGTGTGGGTGCCGTGGTGTGAACCATACCATGAAGTTTAGGCTGTGATTTTTTCCTCAGCTGTGGATGTAGTTTGAGTGTCTCTCTTTTATTTACCCCTGTATAGCCTGTCTAACTGCAATGTCGTAGAATCAAAGTCATGGAGTGGTTTGGGTTGGAAGGCATCTTAAAGATCACCTCGTCCCACCCCCTGCCATGGGCAGGGGCACCTTCCACTAGACCAGGTTGCTCAAAGCCCCATCCAACCTGGCCTTGGACATTTCCAGGGATGCAGAATCCCCAGCTTCCCTGGGCAACCTGTTCCAGTGCCTAAACCACTGAATACCAATATATCAATCACATGTCATTGAGAGATTTAGTTAAAGTTTTCTAGTGGGTACAGTGATAGAGAAGACTGACAGATTAGAAAAGATTTGTAGATAAACTAACTTCTTCAGGAAGCCAGGCTAAACCAGACCTTCAATTTGCTGTGCTTGCCTTTGCAGTGCCCTGTAGATGATTTGCTGTTTCTGAGTTTGGAAATATGTAGCCTTTACTACTCCCCTGAGTTCGTCTCCACTTTTATGTGCTCGGAAGTTCCTTACACTGCAATTGACCATCATATTCGAAATTTTTTTTAATATGATCACTACTAAAATTGATCTATTATTAGCTAGAACTTTACCTGTTCATTGCTGGACAAGAAAAATGGTAGTGTTTACTGCAAGCTGAAGTCTGGAGGAAGTGAACCACTGAAAACTGATATCTTGTGATGAGCGAGAATATGAAGTGAAAAGCATGATCATGTATTAATGTAAACAAATGGATGCAAGAGCTTTCTGAGATACTCAAATGGGGGTGTTTAGAAAATTAATGTTCATATTGTCCACTCTAATTTCTCCTCAGTGGAGTCACCAATCCCTATCTTTCATTTAAAATTGCCATTATAATATTTAGCGACACATACTGGTGGAGTTGCCTGAGCAAATCTGTGTCTAGTGATTGCCTCTCTGCTCAGTTATGTATAGCTCATGCCTCTCTGTCTCTCTCAGTTTCCTTTATTTTCTCTTCTCTTTTTTTTTTTCAAATGTAACCTCATGCCAAATGGTATAAATTATCCAACCATCTGTCCCCCTTCTTCAAAACCCTGAGGGAAAATAGATCTGAAGCGTAGCTCATTTTCACCAGAAATGCCAGTTGTAATAGATCCTGACTTTTGTGTCCACTCGTCTTATAACTGGTGGGAAATCCCATAGCCTTGAATTTTTTGGTAGCTATGTCGGACCCTGTAATTAGCAGGCGGCCAGTTGTGCCCCAGCTCAGTGATGGCAGCAGGTCCTGCACCTTCTGGTTTTTATCTCACCTGTGACCAGGAGAGGAGCTCCCCCTGCCTGCTGCATCTACAGCATTTTTAAGTGGATGAACCATTCACATTTTCCAGGTGTATTCTTTGAGGTTTAAATAATTTCATCTAGTTATATATCTGCCCCCCCCCCTTAATTTTCTGTCTTGTAAAATAATAATAAGGAAAAAAATTTTGCTGCATGAGTCAATTTGCAAATCAAGCAGCCTTTACGTTATTTCCCTGTCTGCTGAGCTTCCGCACCGTGTTTCGCTGTCTCGCATTCAGCTTTCCCCTACTCTGTCTTTCTGACTTGTCAGCTGAAGCTGAAATGCTAATTGAAATCGAATGGGCCTGTCAACTGTGCTGCTCTCCCCCGGTGTGCTGAGCTGGTGTGTTCACTAACTGGGAGGATCCAAGGCTCCGGGAAGATGCTCTTCTTCCCCACAGCATCACAATGAGCCAAACTTGTGGTCCTGTGCAAACTTCCTGCACTGGAGGCATCCTCCAAAGCCATGTCTATAAACCAGTCTTGCACTTAACCGCTTCCAAAATGAGTGTGAGTGAAGGCAGATGACCTTGAGACAGTTCTGAAGTCCTGGAAATTTCTTCTTTTTAGTCTGAGTCGTTGTTAAATGGGGAACCCATCAGCTATGCTTCCACCTTGCTCTCTAATATATTGCCTCGCCTTCTGATTGAAGAGATAAGGAGAATCAGATCTGAGATTAAGAGAGCTTCAAATGTAGAGATCTTTCAAAGATACTGAGCCCTGGTGGCACGATGATTTATATATTATCAGTAGAGCTCTGCAGCTGAGGTGAAGTGAACTACGTGGTCTTCCATACCTCATACATAAAAACGTTTTATCTTTCAAAGAGATCCATATGACTCTTACACCAGCCTTCAAAATCTATACAAGGTGTAAAAGAGCCCATGTTCCATTGGGGAACTTCAAGGAAGAGGTAAAGCACATCATTTCTTTCCCCTCATTAATAATGGCACTCATATTAGGTGAGAGCTTTATTACTGGGATTGTAGCCAATATTTTCTCATCGTTGTGTTCATTTTATGTAGCACTACATGAATAATACACCACCAACGGTACACTTCCAGAATTTGCTGTGGTCAGTAAGATCTGTCCTGGCTGAACCCAAGGGTCTTAATAAACCACGTCATTCTGGCCCATCCCCAGGATATGGATCTGAAAACCAGTTTTCATCAGTTTGAAGCTCACCTATTCACATTGCGCTGTCACTGCATTTATGCCTTCAGTCATCCAGTGAAGTATTATTGCAGCTGTGCACAGGAACACAGATGTTTTTTGACTTTCACTTCTGTTAAGCTGGCACTGTGATAGGTGTGCAGTCATGATAAAGTATATAAGCAAGCACAGAGAAATTCGTATGCGCTTTGGTATGTGAACCTCTGGTATTCTTTGAAAATATCTCCTTTGACTCTGTAGAAAGTAGGTTAGCTGGAACTGTTTACCTTGCTACAGAAAGAATTTTCAGATAACAAATTTTAGTAAAACAAATTTTCAGTCTTTGAGCTTATCTCAGTGTGACAGCTCTTCCATTTCAGACAGATTAAGATCTTTTCCAAAGTACTCTGGATTGGTGGCTATCCAAGCATATGTCATTAGGCAAAAATGAAGGATAGATATTGAAAGATGTATTTTAGCACTCAGGTATTTGATGTTTCTTTTCTAAAGGGGCTGGTTTCTGAAATAAGTTTTATGCTTTAACTAAGCACACATAGATAGTCTTTTAGCAGAACTGTTTAACCCTGCTATCCCACAGATCTGTTTACTGTGTCCCCTAGCTCCAACATGATAACCCCACCTCTTCCCCTCTTCACAAGATGTGCTCCAGGAGATCCTCTGGGCAGAAAACAAACTATGCCTTGTCTTGAGTTTTATGTTCATGTTGGCTATCAGGTATTGCTGCCAAATAAAAAGTCTGGAAAGTGTAGACCTTGATGCCAGAGGGACACTATGTTGGATCATTGCCTTCGCTCGCCTCCAGACGTCAGGAGGAAATTACCAATTATTGAGACTTAAGTTCTTTCAAATGTCACTGACCATCAGGTTCAAAAGCAATTTCATATGATCTGGATTATACCAACAGATGAACTGATAATTCTGCCTTGTTTCCACAGAAGGCCAGCACTTCCTGCAAAGACTGTATTTAACGCTGGCTCCGAGTGTTAATCTAGCAAGATGGGTAGACTGTTTGCCTTTAGTTTGATATCTGTAAAACAGTGGTAATGGTGCACCTCAAAGGTGTATCATCAAGATTAATCCATTAATTTTTATAAAGTTACTTTCAGTTTCTGAGATAGAAGTCTGTAAAACAATGCAAAGTATTATTCATACTATTATTATTTTATGAGTCATAACAAGACATTTCTTCCTCTTCATAAGAGTTCCAGTAAGATCGCCTTTCTTTATCAAGCTGAGACAATGTTTTAAGTTCTCCTATTTCCTCAGAAAATAACTACAGTCGCTGGAGTTGTCAGTACTTTTTTAAGAAAATGGCTCAATGTCCAATTCCTTTTTTGTTCTTAACCGTGTTGATTTATAACTCTAATCTGACAGACGCCCAAAGATTGATACCTTCCAATTACCTGTGGTTTGTAATGTCAACTTAATAATATTGCACTTTCTACAAGCTCAGGTTGATAACCACTGTGCTGAAGCTGAATAATTTGTGGATTTTTTTGTCTTCCAGCTTTGGAGAGATCCATAATAATGCATTAAAAAAAAAAAGAGAGAGAGAGAGAACTGATTACATCTAATTGATGTTTTATGAAGGTATCTGTTCTAATAACTTCAACCTGGGTAGAAAACAATACAGGCGTGTTAAAGGCATTAAAAAGTACAGATGCGGAGTTCCACGGGCAAGATGATCATTCCAAATGAAATGCATTAGCATAAATGCAGAAATCTTAGCTTGCTGCTTGCCTAACCAGTGCCAGATTGGAGTGACTTGTAGCTATCACTCAGAGGCAGAGGAAGGTGTTAAGAACATGTTTAAATGAGAAGATGATGGCAGCTCTACAAATTTTGACAGTCAGTTTATCTGAAGCACAAGTTCCTTGCTCTTTGTTCTTCACCAGTTCCCGAGGGGCTTGATTTTGAGAAGTGCTGAGCACTTGCAGCTTCTATTGACTTCAAGTGGAGTTTTAAGTGTTCTGCACTTGTGAAAATCATGCCCAACTGGATTAACACAAAGAAGTTTTTCTTTCAACATCGGCCAGAAATCTCTTTTCTTCCTACCTGACGTTTTCAGCAAAACACAGTTACTATTTCCTAGCAGGCAAAATTGTGTTATTATGTATTTCAGTTCCTCAGTGTCTTAGTGAATAAGTGTTAGACTTTATTATGCATTTGTACCATTTCTCACAGAGTCAAAGAAATAAGAGATAGACCTGCTAGGTCAGCTGCTCCATGCATGCAGTAGGACAGCATTGTTCCTTTCAATACATCTTCTTGTGTTTTGTCCTTCCTAAATGCTGGAGACATCTTTGGGGTTTTTTTACAGTGACAAAGGCTGCACAACAGTTTATCTTTCCTTCAAAAATAATATCTATACTTGTAAAGAAAAGAAAGAAGAGCATTTTTTAATCTTCCTTGAAAATTAAGAAAGGTATTTCTTTTGATTTGACAGACAGAGGCAGTTGCTGTCATTATAAATAGGAGTGTAAATGCAGGATGCCTTGCAGTTTATGTTTTGATTAAAAACCCCCAAATCCATGACTGCATAACAAAGGAGATCTTTGTCTTTCTTAATTTCTGCTCTTTTGCTCTTTCACGGCCTCTCTCTCTCATGATTTCTGGACGCTTCTCCACTTTGGCTTGTGACCAGGGAGGCAAAATACCCCAAAGAATACATTCAACAGTGTGTTTTTAGTTTCCCTTTCAAATATATATCTTTGGCCACCCTCTTCCGGAAAAGTCATTGCAATAGACATAATGGGCCATAACTCTGCCATTAAATCCAGCCTGATGATAGGAAGAAGTGTAGTCATTCCAGTAATAAAACTGACTGCCCAGTACAATATGGGCTTTCTCCCTCCCCATCTGCATTAAATATAATTATTGGAAGAACAATCTCTGGATGCATTTCAATAAAATACTTTCCCATAGTCCTGTTTTCTAGGGCAAAATAATTTGTTGTCTGTGCTAAATGCCCTTATGAGAAAAACTGTCTTGTGAAATTTCTGTTCTTTAGAGGATGAATCCCTCTACAGTTTCCTGATATGAAGATAATATTCACGTTCTTTAAATTTTCATTGTTATATCTATTTAAGATATAGTACCTGAAGATTTCTGCTTTTATTATTATTATTAAAATGACTGACTAAAAACTGAAGGAGGAAGATAACCTTTAATTTATACTCCTTCTCAAGAAGAGGTCTTTTTATAGTTACATTCAGGTCACTTTTTTTTTCCTGTGGATCATCTATACTATTAAATGGGGTTTTATTCCAATTCAGGAGACACTTCATCTTTAAACCTGTACTTACATTAACTTTTGTACATGGTTGCCCAGGCAACAATATAATTGCATGAAACAATGGCATTCTCCTATGTACCATTTATGGCAAGTTTGCATTTGAAAAACTTCTTGTCTTATCATCAAAGTAGAATTTGTAACCTTCTGACAGCTGAAGGAATGTTCAGGGGCCTTGATTCATATTCATTTTCCCTTGTAATTTTAATGGGTACCATCACCTTTCGTTTTCAGGTTATTTCTTTTTTCCCCCCTATGATAGTTAGTGTTTTAAATGAAAACCCTAGAGCAAGCAAAAGAGACTGTTTAAAAAATAGCTCCCAGAAAAGGCTGCAGGTACCATTCTTCCAGCTTGTAGCCTGTGAAATTGCCACTGTTTAATTGATCTTCTATAAGCTTATCTTTCCAGTGAGATGTACCATTATTGTACATTAATCAGTGCCTCCAGACATTATCACTGAGGTAACCAAGAGCTAATCAAGCAAGAATGGAGCTGGCAGACGCCAGGATGTCACAGGTGCCTTGCTGTGTACGAAGTCTGTCAGAGTTTCAGCTTCCAGAGGAACCTGTTTTCGCAGAGCTGCAGACTTTGTGTAACCTTGTCATAGCAATGGAAGAAGGGGCAAAGCATCCTGAATATCAAATAGTTGGGCCATGCAGGGAGCCAGAGCTCCTGGAATCCTCTGGACGGCAAAAAAACAAAGTGACTCTCCACTAACAACAACAACAACAACAACAACAACAATGATGCTATTTAAGAATAAACAAAATGTTGAAAACTTGATTAATTTTTAAATAGTTTTCTAGGGAAGAGAATCAAGCCAAGCAGATTTATGGTAGAAAATATTCAAAATATATTAATCAGTCATTGCAAAGTGCCACTAGAAATTGCATTCCTGCTTTTTAATTGATTTTATTTTATACCTGCTCATCTAGAAAAAAAAGACCCAAAACAACCACAAGCCACTGAATTTTCCTGATCGTGATTTCTGACAGCTAAATAGCATATTATGAAAATAACAGAACAGAAAAACGATGGAGAGGTGTACCAGATTCATTTAATCAATTTAACTAAAACTATGCTCATTCTTGCTGAAATGTCTGTGTGATGCTTTTTTGTCTGTTGACAAAATCTGTGATTTGGGATAGAATGGAGCCTAAATTGCGTAGGGAAGCAGCTGAATCCTTGTGCCACAGGTTCTGTCATGTGAGACGAGTTCCAACTGATGGCGTGTCTGCACTGCTTCTTTCTTGCTGGCACATCGATGCCTCCGTGGCATCCTTCAAATATTTCCTCCTTCCTTCTTGCTGAGGGTAGTAGAGAAGCCACTCCAGGGCAGGCATCAGCAGTGGTGCAGGGCTGACATTAATTTATGGGATGTACCCCAAAGACATCCAAGGACTTGGGACCAGCAACTGCACCCTCATTGTACCCCTTCCTAGATTCACTAGAAACCAGACAATAGGGTAAGAACAAGGCTTTTCCCTTAAACAGAGGGCAAAACCAGAGCCTGTGGCTGGTTACCCAGAACATCCAAGCTTGGTGTTTCTGATCGCCTTTCCTGCAGCCTGAAGCAGCAGCCAGGTTTTCTCCCCACACATTTGTAACTCACTGATTTTCATGCCACTTCCAGTTGCATTGGAGGAAGAGAACTACTTTTGGCAGACACAGCAAGCAAAGTCATTGCCATACAGTTTGACTTCTGCAGCTTTTTTCCTTCAGATTTTGATAAGTCACTATATTTTGCATGCCCTATTTTCTTCCCAGTCCCCAAGAAATTGTAAATTAAAGAAATACAGTGTGAAAGCATTAATAAGCAGATTTTACATAGTTTTCACTTTGTAATTCCACTGACTTTTGTTGATGTGTTCCAAATATAAACAGGTAACAGATCAAAATTTGCCCACTGAATACATATACAGTAAATGTAAAACACTGAACCAAATTGCCTGCTGGCGTGCATCCATTGACAAAAAGGAGTTTTGCCAGAAGGTACTTTGGCTCATTATAGCTATAATTTGAGTATTAATAAGTGGAAAAATATTACTAATCGTTGCTAAGCTTTATTGATGACATTCTCAAAACTCTATTACTTCCCTAAAATGAACCTGCCAGTGCTGCCTTCCACCTCTCTTGGATTTCAGTGAGGATTGTATATTCTTGATGGTTTGCAAGGCCAAGGTCATTAATGAAGATGTTTTCCGTTGGGTGGGAGGGAAGGATTGGTTTTGTTTAATTAAAAAACTCCATGAAATAGAAATACTGCAGAGGGATAAATGTTTCCCTTTCTGAATACAAACATCTTGGCATCACCTCACTGTTTATTTTCAAAAACTGCCTAAGTTTTGCTTCCATATTTATCTAACAGCAGGGGATCATTATCCTGTGACAAAGTTCTATTCCACTGACATTATCTCTTAATTAGAATTCATCCTTTTCTAGTTCTATGTAGTCAGCCTGTAGTTCCCACAAGTCCCATAAAGCAATGCACATTTTTGGAGGCAGAGGGAAGAGGGAAGGTCTCACAGACCATTAAGAGCTGTTTAATAAGCAGCCTGGTGTGGAAAGGGCTGCTTTTATTCTACGTGGGCATAACTGTGCAGCATTGCTGATGAGGGCCAGTCCCTGCCCGCCCTTACATCACACCGAGTGACTTGGACTGATGTGCCAGGCCAGGAAGGAGGGCACCGCTACAGAGGAGAAAATAAATTGCTTGTCTTCTTTAGGAGACAAGGAGAGGAATCTGCTCAGGGCTGTAATCACGCCACTCTTGGAAGGTTGTGGTGCTGATGGAGGTAAAGAGCAATGCTGTAAGGTGCTCTGCAGTGCACTGGGAATGTGCTCTGGGATCGTAGTCGTGAATGGAATCATTCCTATTGCCAGGGAAGGTCACTCTGCTGTCCCACGGCTCCTTTTATAGAGAGGAAGGCACTTGCAGCTACTAAGGCATCTTTCCCTTCTCTCAGGGAGCGTGAGCAGCATTATTCTGTGAGTCCCTTCACAACA
This sequence comes from Oriolus oriolus, assembly GCA_013400235.1. Lineage (NCBI taxonomy): Eukaryota > Metazoa > Chordata > Aves > Passeriformes > Corvidae > Oriolus > Oriolus oriolus. The sequence continues at coordinate 1,713,033 of VXBT01004570.1, forward strand.
GCAGATAAGCAACCTGACACCAGAACTATGTGTTTGGGTGTGTGAAACAAAAAAAATACAATGAAAATATTAATGTAGAAATGTTAAGGCCCTTGCTCCTACACCGTGACTTGTGGTAATCTATTGCAGTTACTTACAGCATCACTAAAAACATTTTCATGTTTGAGCAGAAAGCACTGAGTGAGAATACTAAAGCAGAAATTGCAAATAGAAATTCACAGCTCTATTTCCATGTCCTCTGTTTCGGTGGGTAGAGATGTGAATAGTCCTTCCCACTGGTGTGTGGACACATTGAATCTTCTGAACTAATTAGCATTTCATATCCTGGGTGTGCCTGTATGAGTGAGAGCTGCAAAGCTTGGCAAAGGTGATGGAACGCTCAGTAGCTGCTATACAGTGTCTTTACATAGTTTGTTGCAACAAAAATCACATCAAACAGACAAAAATCTACGAAAAACAATGGTAATCCACAGGGTGGCAAGAAAAGTGCCTGCTACGGGAGAAGTACCATGAAAAAATCCACTGTGAAATTCTTAGACGCCAGGTGTAACAGAGACCAAAAATACAGAAACATTCCCCTAAGATCAGCTCCTTGAATGCTTATAAAGAAAAGCTGGAGTTCTAATTGCCTAACAAGTTTCCCATAATATTAAAGCATATGCTTCAGCATTAAATTATTTCATTTTAGCGACTGTGAGGAGACCAAAGGGAGTAACCTTACAGCTGTGTGCAGCAAGGCTGTGGGACTTTTTCACATTTTCTTCCAAAATACAAGCTATTAGACATTGTTAAGGAAAGAACAGTGAGGAAGACTGGTCCATGAGATTCATTAATTGTGGCAATTCCTAAGCTGGCATGATTTTTTGAAATGGTTTCCTGATAATGTTTTGCTATGAAGTAGCTCAGGAGGATAAAAGAAATTTCCCTTAAGAGTCCCTAGTCTGTAAATTAGCCCATGTACAATTTCACTTAATGTTCTAAAGTGATTTTCCCAGTTCTGCTTTTCACATTATTGTCATCTTCACTTAGACCCTGTAAACTTGCTCAGATGTTCAAACTCTCTCTCTGTCCAGAGATGCAAAAAAGAAAAACCGCAACAGATACAAAAGCAAACTCTCCGCAAGTTTATTACATCCAGGATGTGGTATCTAATTGAAAAGTTTGCTAAATTTATTTAATGATGTGGTGCTACTGAGAGCTGTTATAACTTCATTGCATTGAGTTTTGCAATATGATACTCCATTGTCAAATATTTCCTTTATCCTCATTAAAGCTATGATTCATGATAATATTACATCATTTAGACAAGTTCCTGAAGCAGTGTTTTATTATTATTTGTTAATTTATGAAGCATAGTTTCACTGTATCATCATACTTTATAACAATAAGGGAGGATAGAATATTAAACAACAAAATGCATCAGATACTAAGGGATAAGTCAGTTTATAGGAGACAGCATGTGTGAGGAGACAAAGGAGATGGATTACACGCCGTTCAGGAACATCTGACAGTTTTCCTAAATGGAGTCTCTCCTTTTTCATGGGCTCACATTCCTTTCAGCTCTTTGTCAGTGTGTTGCTAGGTATTTAATGTGAGGGTTTGCGTGTCTTGCAGAATCCTTTGATTCTGCAAACTTCAAGGAATCTTCAGCCATCCTGGCTCTTTTCTGTGGCTTATAGAATCACAGAATAATAGCAGGGTTTGGGTCAGAAAAGCCCTTAAAGCTCAGCTAGTCCCAAGCCCCCTGCCATGGGCAGGGATGGTGCTCACTGGATCAGGTTTCTCAGGGCCTGATCCAGCCTGGCCTTGAAGTCTGAACTCGACTTCCGCTCACCAGAGGAACTTTCCTGAACCATCCCAACTAATCCAGTTGTGGATGTGACCAGGGCATTTCTCTGTTTGCAGAACAGGGATGCAGGAGTGCAGGGTGGGCCTGGACCCAGTCTGGCAGGGTGAAAACGTGGGATGGGGAGAGATAGAAAAGTGAGATTTGTGGCAGAGGAATGTGCTGCTTCTCCTCTGGTGTGACTGATGTGACTGGGAAAGGCAAGGCGCTCCACGTTCCTGATGGAGACACTCTTGGGGAGCCTAAAGCTCCTCTGCCAATTCATTATTTCCACTGCTTTGTGACTGAGGAAACAATTTGGAGTGCAAAACTATTTAGCTGAAGTTTGGTGCCTTTTCTGACTTCTGTGATTCCTGAAGAAAGGTATGAATTTCCTGATTGCAAATAGAGAGGAAGCCACTTGCCCTCCTCTGCATGAGTCTTTCTCTATTTTCTCACTGAATTTAAATCAAGATATACTTTTGAAGAAACATAATTACTGAACAATGTGCAACTTGGTCAATTTCTTTTTTTAATAAAAATAAAAACCTTACAAAGAGAAAGAACCGCCTGATTTGAACCTTAAACACCTCATTGTCATAGAAATCTTCATATTAAATTCACAAATTGAAAATATTTATTAAAATAATATATAAAATAGTATAGCACAAAAATGGTTCTCACATATAGAAACTTAATGGGTCTTCCAAGAAAAGAGCTGTACTAGTTCGATCTTGTGTGATGCATTTTGCTTTTATTTTAGGGAGGGAAATCTAAGTTTCTCAGCGAGCATTGAGGTCTGTGACTGCGTATTCATCACACAATGCCAAACAGCAAAGTGCTTACAAAAAGTACTGCACTGAACATAGTGATATTTGTCTCCTTTCAAACGCTGGCTGGTCCTAAATTCTTCCAATTCCATTTGTTATGAAAGAGAAGTATTAAAAGCTCAGACTTTTTTTTTTTCTGTTTTCAAGTTCCCCATTAATGGTCATTATTTTCCTGCTTTTGTCCTGTTTTTCCCCCTTGCAATTTTGCTGTGAGTGATTCTCTCTGTCATCTTGCCGTAAATTGATTAATACTGCCCACTGATGCAGTGCACCACATGGCTAATATATCAGTTAAATGGAAACAGCAAACACCACCTGCTCCTTCAGGCAAATGGCACTTTGGAAAATGGAATGTGTAATCAATAGAATTAAACCTTAAGCAAAGCACTGCAAACAAATCCAGGGGCAAGGTCCTCGTAACTCTGTGGTATGAAAGGTTTCTCCTTTCCTTTTTTTCTTTTTTTCTTTTTTTTAATTATCTCTTTGGCTTCCTTTCAGTTTATCAATTCTCCATGTGAGATACAGTATTATCACTGTAACTGTTGTCATACAGTTTGATACTGCTTGGATCAAAGGTGATTTTTCTTATACGAGAAGTTTTAGATGGGTCTGCTTCCCTTTGTACGTTGGAGATACACAGGACCTATTCTTGTCAATGGCAGTGATAGGTAATGGGATAAATCCTTCCCATTGATGGTGAGATAAATGCTGCTTGAATTTAACTTTCAAATCTGCTAGAGACTGCTTAGCATTAAGGCATTTTCCTCATTTGTGAGCACTTTAAAGATTAAGGATTTGAAGAGCAGATACAAAAGACACACAGAAGCTCTCAGCTGATGTTAGAATGATCTTGCCCTAATAAATATTTTTTAGAAGCAGCAGCACTGCTCAGCTTTACTTCCCCAATGGAAGAGTGAAATTTTAAGATGGCTTTTTACAGGGAAGGGCAATAAATACAGAGGATGAAAGAAGAACTTTTGCAATTTGCACACAAGGAGAGAAAAGGATAATCTGTGCCTGAGATCATTTGAAAGTATCGTTCAGCTCCTTTGGGAAGGGGAATCATCACTGGGGACATTTTAGGCTGCCTAACAGTGCCTAATAACTGTTTTAGCTCACCAGAGAAATACGGAGAATGAACTCTGCCCTTAGAGGTAGCCTCCCACGGATCAGAGAAGGCCCCCAGCACACCTTCCACATCCAAGGAGTGCCAGTGGCTGCAGACACTTCATAAATCTGTAGATGAAAGCTCACGCAAAGCCCCTCTTGTGCCATATTCCATACCTGTAAATTGCTACCCTTGACAGATCTGTGTTTGTTTAGAGATGCATTTTGTCTCAGATGAAGCCTGTCAAAAACACGAATCAGGCCAATCATTAGCGCACCCCGCCTGACAAACAAGGAGCCAGCTCCAGCCGCATGAAAATAGCCCGGGTCTATCTCATGCCTGCTTCTAACAACTCACAGCAGACTCCATTCTCTGTTTGTGGTGTACCAGTAATTACGTTCTCGCTGGCAGCGTCTCGGGTTTGGTTGCCAGGGCCCAAGCACCGTGTAGCAAGTGTTTTGGTAATGAATAAAGACGGCAATCAGCAGCAACCTGAGAGCTCGCTGAATGAGACAATCTGGCGGGCACTGAGGGGGTCCTGCTGGCTTGCTCAGATGGGCAGCAGGCAGGGATGAGATAATTGATAGGAAAGGGTAATGAAAGGAAAGGAAGTGGGAGTGGGGGTGGGGGGGAGAGGAGAGAACAGATTTAGAAAATAGACAAAGACTTTGACCTTAAAGCTAATAGGCTACTTAGGATATTATTTTATAAAGACCAGGATAAAATGAGCTGGCAGCTGAATGTCAGCATAAAATAATCCTTTGTGTTTGTGTGTGTGTGTGTGCCTGTGTGTGTGTGCCTGTGCACACACATGCATGTGTGGGGGGCTGGGGAGGCAGGAAATCCCCATGCGCAGATCTCAGATGATTTCTAGGAAATAATAGAAGTGACAGGAATGGTTATCCATAGGATCCATAGGATTGCAATGTCCTCTTACCTACACAGCCCGGCTGGAATATTTTGAAGTCAGGGAGAAATTCAAGGCAAGGGAGAGATACGACCTAGACAAATGCATGTAAATATGGAAGGGTTTCATATTTCAGAAAATCGAGTCCTCCTTTGAGACATATTGAATTCCATAAAAGAGGCTCACAGATTTTTTAAGACCTTGAGCTATCCTTACTTTGAAAAACCATGTGAATATTTGTCTTGCCATCATCAAAATTATGAAAACCCTATTAAAAAGCCCAGCACATTTTCAATTGTATGACCTGGAAAAGGAGAGATTTTAAGAGTAACAAATGAAGTTGTATACACCTTTCTTTGCAAATAAATACTTTTCTTAGGCTGAACTCTTGCAATATCATTATTCATTTAGCCTTCACAGGCACCGAAAAAAGAATAATAATACCCAGAAAAAATCCATAGTCACAGGAATCAAACTCCTCCCAAGACACAAGAGACAGATTTGTTTTTTGAGAGCCCTTTCTCTGTAATTTTGCATCCTTCTGACATCAGGCATGCTTCCTCCCAGCCTCATGGGCATAGCAAACAATGACATTTTTGCATCGTTGTTTCTCTGCAGATAGATAGATAGACAGATATTTTAAGAATGGGCACAGAGTTCAAGGAAGACAAGGTAAGAAGATGGCAGTCTTAACCAAGTGGAAATATTTTATACTTGGTAATAGGGCTTTGTTTTCATCCTCTTCCATACTTCAAGCATATCTTTTTGCTTAATATTGACAAGCCTGTCAGAGCCAGGCCCTTGAAGATTTCCTCTTCAGCAATCTGTTTCCTTTGGGGGTTTTTGTTGTTTAAACACATTATGGGTTTTAACACAGGTCATCTTTCCTAGATACTCAAGTAAGATTTCAGGAAGGTTTTTGATAGTTTACTGACTCTGTTAAATAATGTGGGAGTGTGAGATTTTGCTGTGTCACCTGGACTGGAATCTTTTCAGGTCTGATAATTCAGATCATCTTGATCTGAGGTAGTGCTTTGATAGGAAACCTCGGTATAGGGCATGGATTTCGAAGGGCATATTCCTGGTGATTTAGTAACTAATGCTCCTCTTCTGAACTTACTCTAAAAAAGTTGTTACAAAGTGCTCAGCTGTGCTGGATGTTCTTGGCTTTGGACAGAAGGAAGCAGCACCTCAGGATGTTTGCTATTGAAAATGTACTGTGCTAGTTAGAACTTACCCCTAAATGCAGCTTTTCCCTGCCCAAATTTCAAACAGAAATGGTATTCTTCACTTTCAGGGAATCTGAAAAATTCCTTGCTGTGCTGCTGTGTAGAGTTCATCAGTGCACTGCTTTCTCAGAAATAAGGGAACATGTTAGTGATAAAAGAAATTACTCCACGTAGAGTTTTACAAAGTGCTCTGGGATCCTTTTGATAAAAGATATTATATCAGACATTATGATAGGTAGTACTTATTAATACCTGTCATATTGTGACTTTCTCAATCACTTTTATTCTGCTCAGAGCAGTCTCAGGAAACTGTGTTTTACCCAATTTACCATAATTGTGATGTGACCCATATCGTACCCTTCCTCTTCCCAAGACCTTTGGAAATATATTATAGATGCTCTCAGTGACCTTTCCTAAAAGCTTTTTAATTGAAATGCTGTCATGCAGCTTCCATATTTAAGGTAATTTCATATTTTGATGGCCTTCAAGCACAGGCTGAAGGAATATTGCAAAGAGGGAGGAGGGTGATGGAGTTGGTTTTCATGTGGGCCCCATTTAGTGCTTTGCTGGACCTGCCAGGATGCTGCATGGTCTAAGACACATGCCAGACTCATCTCCAGCTTTTCATTTTACCAAATAAATACCAAGGCTGCAAAGACTTCCTGCAAACCCAAATTATACACAGAGAGAAGGTGACTTGTTGCAGTAAAGTATCACAAAGTGTGTTTGCTTTTACTGCTCCGTCCTGCTTGGATGGAGGGCTATTCTCTTCTGCTCTCTGGAGTGTAGGAGAGGTTGTGACAGGACTTCTGTGTTATTATTTTTGTAACTCTCCCTTTGGTTGGCATTTGTGCAGTGCATAGCATAAAACAGTCCTATTTTCTTATTAGGACATTATGGTACTACACATTATTATTAAAAACTGTAATATTTGTGGCTTGGAAAAATGAGCTTTGTGACTTGATTAAAATTATTGTCCAAATGTTTATGTCTGGTTGAGTGAATACCTGTGTGGAGGCTTTTGATCTCTACAAACGCTTAGGTTACAATCTTGTAATCTGTAAGGTAGTTCAAATATATTTTCTTAGGAATGTGGACCCAAAAATATTGGCTAGGGGTCTAGACTGGGTAAGTCCTGTTGAAGCAAGAGGAGAGAAAGCAATATATTTAGCAGTGGCTTCATTTCAAAATAAACATTCGAGCCTATTTCCTTTTGTACCTAACACAGAGGACTATAAAAATCAGCACAACAAGTAGGCAAAAGAAAACTTCTCCCCTTTTCTGTAGGTAGGTATTTGTTAGATAGTAAATTGTGATACTGTTCCATCACAAGAAAAGTCACACCATCACAAAATTCAGAAAAGAATGTTATTTATTATAGTAGGGCAAAATACTGTTTTACAGTCCAGAACTGAATTTATTCATGGAACAGCTTTTGTTGTATTGGGGTTTCCAGCAGTTTCATCTTATGACCTTCCACAGGTGAAGAAGCACAGAATATGCAGAAAAATCAGTCACTGCAGGTAAAAAATTCTGCAGCGTTGCTTGGACAAAGGAATTATTCATTGGGCCAGATCCTCTGTTGTGTAGTTTTCCTTAGCTGTATTGAGTTCATTGACTGATTTTTATTGACCTTATTTCTTTGACTTCATCGTGGGTATTCTGATTTACATCAGCTCAGGATCTGGCTCTCGGTACTTAATTTGCACAATAAATTTCAGAAAGTCTTTTGAAATGGAATCTGCAGTGTAGTTAATGAGAGCTGATGCTCAACGCTGGATCCTTTCCCAATAGCCTGTTATGTGGCACTAAACATTATGGGCCAAGTACTGATTTCACATTTTTAAGCCAAATTCCTATTGACCCCAACAGGAGTTTCATGCGAGAAATGATAGCAGGATATATCCTATTATTTCCTGAGAAGGTTAGTGTTCTGATAAAAGTGGATGAAGCTGTCTTTTTCATAGCTGTCAAGCAACTTGGCTTAATGTAGTGATGGAATCTCACCACGATAATAGAAACCTGGCATGCCTGCCTTGGTGCACCACATTGTAGCTGACCATGAGTCCTTGTCCTTGCTTTATGGGATGGCTGAAATTCAGCCCTTCTGAATGAGATATTAGTTACTGGAAGTGTGAGCAGCTCCAGTCAGAGGAAAATGTATGCCTCTCACACCAACACGTGTTAGCCATTTATATTTATAGTTGTATTAATTCTTTGCTGAGTTTTTACTCCTGTATTTCATGTTCTGTGCATGATGAAGGAAACCCTTGAGTAGATTTTTTGATCTCAGGTAACAGTAGCATAATAACTGCAATTCAGACACTGAACAGCACTAGCTGACAGAGAAAAATCAATCCATTGCTGACCCAACATTTGTTCTACCTCTGGCAAAGAATAAACAAAATATCCTCTGAATTTGTTATAGCTGTTATTTACAATATTACAGTTCTGTGGCACCTCCACTTTCAGTCTGTGCGTTTTGTCTGCCTCTTGATCTCCCAATTTGCTTTAAGTGTGCTTGGATATGCTGTTTTGACTGTTTTGTGTTATTGTGCAAGGAGACTGCTTGGCCACATAAACCACCAGAGGAGGGTAGAAGAGTGTAAAACCAGAGCCATAAAAAGCTGGTTTATGCCACGTTCTCCCCTGCAGGGTGGCTCAGTGTGCTGCTCCACGCTGGAAGAGCATTTCCCTGTCGTCTCCAGCTATAGCTTCCTGTGTAAGAACTGAAGCTTGAACTCTTTGGATGTCTCTCTCCTCTCTCCATTTCCAGGCTTTCCATTTGCCCTCCCACCTGCCAGGCTCTCAGCCCCTGAGCCTGCACTCATTGCTCTTCCTCCCTGCTGCTGTGGATCTGCAGCTTGGCCTCTTGCCACAGTGAGTGAAGGCTCAGGCACTTTGGCCCCATTTGGTGTCTTTTTGGCCCAGTCTTTATCATGATTCTGTATAAAAGCCTACTTGTTTTTCCAAACCACTTTTTCAAGCCACTTTTTCAAGGACTTTGATGCACTTCATATGTTCCTTCTAAAAGGGTTTGGTCTTGAAGCTGAAGTCATTTCTCCTTTCTGCCTTTCCCTGCATATTAAAAGACAGAAGGATGCAGTGGCTTCATAGCATTCCCAGGACTGCCCAAATCCTGTTTTGGGCAGAAGATTCAGATGCTTCTGTCCTGATTGCTCTTGATCTCCTTTAGTTTGTATTTCAGCTTCTAAAGTTCTGTGTCAAGAGAACCCTTCAGGTGAGCTCTTGGGGGAATGACACATGGGGAAAAGCTGCAGGGTGCCTTCTGTGGCATTTAAAATTTTTTCCTTTCCTGAGCAAAACTCAGAAGGAGCTTGCTGCACTGTATCTTGTTACTCAGCAGGACAGGAAAGGTCAGTAACTATTATTTAACTTTTTTAAGTATGCATTTTGGGATGCCATAGATCACTTTTGGGCAAAAACATCATGAATCTCAGTATCTCAGTTTGAGAACTGGAGAAGCGATGGCCAGTTTTGTATTACTGTCTCCTGAACAGAATTGATGCTATTTGCTGTCATGTGTATGAACAGCTGGCACGTGCTAGAAATGTCAGTTCCCTAATATAAGTGGGGGATGAGGAACACCATCCACATCATCAGGGCCTTGGATCAGGCTCATTTTGTCCACTTCATCAACACTACACTGAGGCCAGAACACTGTGTAATGTATTTCCCTGTTTACATATATGAATAGAAATATATATATGAAATATATATATATATATATATGACTAGAACATACATCAATAGAAATGGCTAAAGGGGGAACCTTCCCCTGTTGCCATTGGGGAATGGAAGAAGGCAGGTGAGTTTATGTCAGCTTTGTCCTGCATTTTCACTGATGATCCAAAGTCCTTTGCATGCTTTGGTTTTCTTTACAGAACAAGGAGTTTTCTTTAGTTTTCATTTACTGGTGTAAAATGGGAGTAGATATTGTTAGTGAGCTGTGATAGCTACTGGCTGCCTGGTTTGGATTAAGGTATTGGTCTGCCTAGACAGACATCTACAGCCCTAACTGATCCTTTTTTTAGCATTTTGCTGAGATTTGCTCTAAGCTAGGAGCTTGATCTGGGGCTTTCTCAGTAATCAGAGAAGAAAAAGGCACTTCCATAGAGAATTTGATCTTAGGTTGGCTGAAATGCTTTCTGGAGGTGTCTGTTGCTCTCCCTTAGCTGTTTAGGTTGCTTAGGGTGACTTAACTCCTAAATAAGGTGCATCAATTCAGTTACAAAGGCATGTGACCTCCTTAACCTAATCCAGGTTAGGATAGAGCAGTGTAAAAGAGAGGGCGCCAGGTTTTCTTTCCTGGAAAGGTACCCTGATTTTGAAAAGTACTTCTGAAGTAGTCTAGATTTTTTTCCCCTTTTAGAGGTGTGCTCTACGGCTGTAATGTGTTCCCAGGCTTAGGAAGAGGGGAATGGCAGGGGTGTTTGAGGAGTGGTCCTGTTCGGGTAAGACTTGATTTTGGACAAGCTTTGTTATTTTAAGAGAGGGCTTCTGAAGTGAATAGCACAGAGGCTTCTGTATTGGCTTCCTTTTTGGGGAACAATGATCCCATCAGATTGCCAGTATGACTCACGCTGGGTGTTTGAATCATTTTTATTGCACTGCTGATGATGGCTTGGAAAAGTCAAGTTTTGGTCATCAATTCATTCTACCTCTTTTATATTGACTGACTCTTGTATATCAGAAACATGGTCAGTCAGACATTTTTATGAGTCCGAGGAAAGATGTTCTGTGTAAATAACATATAGTCAAGAATAAAAAGCCAAATGTGCACATAGGACCTGATAATGGGAAAGTATGAAGGCTTTAAAAGCTGTATTTTGTTTGTAGTATACTAAATCAGAGAACTGGGTAAAGAGATTGCTCAGCTGACAGAAATAAACATTATGTTAAAGGACTGAGAAGTTTGAATATTACACAGGGCCACCTAGGTTCCGAAACAACTGAGAACAGACCATTTCAGGTGAAAAAAGTATTTAAAAGCCCACCAAAAAACCCCAAACCCAAGTAGCAAACCTTCCCCCTTCCCTTTCTTTGTTTGTTTTCTGTCCTGGATTGTTTTCCAAATATTTCCATCCTGGTTGTACAGAAGGTTGGGGTGGAGAGGCAGGGAATCAATTATATTATTTTAAAGTAGGTTTTTAATAGCTTGGCAATGGTTTTACTGCTTAGGCAGCAGCTTAGCTTTGCTTTAGTTTTTCCCAGGATTTATTTTTCACTTTATAGCTCTTTCTTTGCCCATGTTGCAACTATTTAACACCTCTCTCTATGAATCTCCCACCTGATTCCTTTTCTAAGTCTCAGCTACCCTTTACAACTTATATTTTCTTTACCTTGAAGCGTCAGCTGAGAATGTTTGAGAATATCAGGCGAATATGGGTTTGGGAGCTGAGAAAGAATAAAAAGAGAGATTTCTCCCCACAAGTTTTGCAGATGCTGTGTGACCTGTCAGGGATACCTGGCAAAGGGACCTCAGTGTGGGCTGAGCACCAGCAGAGCTAATGCGGAAACTGATGAAGTGTCCCTTTCCCCATCATCACTCTGATTTACAATTAATTCTGTTTAGAAGCAGAAAGTAGTTAAATTTGTGGGTTTAGACCTGAAAGATCACATGGCTTCTTTTGCAAAAGGATGCTAAAATATATTCTATTTAAACACTTCAAATACCTATACATAAATAATATATTTGAGGCTTTTTATCTTGGCATAAGCCAAATATCAAGATGTTTGCACTTTCCAATGAAAAAGAGGTTTTTTCCACTTTGGCTGTACTTTAACCACTACATTAGACTGTGTTTTAAAATCTCAGTAACAAGCCTCAAGAAATGCTCCAAGAAAACCCTGCAGTAGAGTCTGAGTGTGTTTATCTCATTTCACATTAGTTAAGGGTAAGGCTTGATGTAGTCCCATTATAATCAGTGGGACTACTCCCATTAGTATGGCATGCAGGATTTGGCCCTTTGTTTGTGATTACACATTCTCTGCCTGGTCTGTTAGACTGAAGGGTATAATAAAATTAAACTATTGGATTAGAATGGTAATTTCAAAACACAAATCAGCAAGGGAACATGATTACATTTGCTTTTGGAGGATAAAGGGAAACATTCCTATTTCTCTCTTGGTGTATCTAGGCTGCCTAATGGAAGTAATTGTGTGTATCCAGAACAAGATAGTGAAAAACTGCAGAAATATGGAGAGGAAAATGTGCTCCTGAAAAGAAGGAAAAAAAAAAAAACCCACAAATTCTTCAGATTCTTCTTGATGTTTAGATCAGCAAACATTTCTAAAAGCTACCAAAATCATTAAGGGCTGCTCCTGAACAGATTTTATCTGGATAGGACTGAGAATAGTCTTTTCTGTATAAATAGCCCTCTTTATCCAAAGAAAGAAGTCACCTTTTTCTTTTCTTGATGATCTAGGATGGTGACTACAACATGACGTGCTCTGGAAGGGGAAATTACTTCCAGTTTTACTTAGTGTTAGGAACTTAAAAGTTCATCCATCCCTCTTTTCCTCCAGAAGATGATAAGATCCAAATTTGTTTGCAAAACAAATGCCCTCATTGAGCGGCTTGCTGTTAGACCTGGTGCTCAGTGCTAAGAGCTGGCTTTCACAGGGCATCTTGGAAATTATTGAAAATTGCCTTATTGAATTATGCACATTTTGGATCCATCTCCCAGAAATTTGCATTTCAGCTTCTACAAAATTCTTTGAAACATAACAAATTAAGCTTCTGTGTTTTCTGTCAGGATAAATAGCATAAACCTCATTTAACAGACAAGCAGAACTAAGGCCACAAATGATTCATGCACTTCCATCTGCACTTGGGTATCCACCACCCTTTCAGCCCTAGGAAAACCATTTTCCTGTTGTACTTCTGGTTTCCATTCCTCTCACCCCTGGTCCCTGACACTTCAGATTCTTTTGCACTGTAACAGGCTCCAGTATCCTTTCTCTGTAACCCCCTAAAACATGTCATATTACATTTTTTGCTCAACTTATCTCTTTTTATTTTTAAAACTACCATGTAAAGGTGCAATCTGCACATCTTTCAGAGCACATTCACTTTTGCAGAGTGATATAGAAACATCAGAAAGGCCCTGCTGAGGCAGGCAGGGGTCTGTCTAGCTCAGGGCACTGTCTCCCACAGTGGCAGCAAGAGATGCTCAATAAAGAGGGTGGATCAGGCTGGCCACTGCCTGCAGTCCCTTCCCTTCTCAACCTCTCAGCAGCCACCAGCATTGGATTAGGGGTATTAAAAAATACATCCTCACTTATTCACTTTAGGATCTGTTTGTGGACCTGATGTGCCTGGAGTTCTTTTTAAACTTGCTGGAGCTCTCTGTCTCCATGGCTTCCTATGGCTACAGATTCCAGAAGTTCAGTGCCTGCTATTTAAACACTATAATTTTGTCTGGTTTAACCCTGTGTTTCACTAGTTTCAGTAAGAATAATGGCACCTGGTTTTAACTGGGAGACTTGGTGAGTAGCAACTCTGTTTTCTGATTCCATATCACCCACAAGCTCCAGGATTTTGTAAACCTCTATCCCATCTTACAGACTTCTCTACAAGCTGAAAGAAAACCAGCATTTTCAAAATCCCCTCATTAGGTCACTTCATCATCTTGCTCATCTGTAACCCTTCTCTGTACCCTCTCTCCTTCTGCTATGTCATAGATTCACAGAAATACAGAATCACAGAATGATTTGGGTTGGAAGGGACCTTTAAAGGCCATCTAGTCCAACCCCCTGCAATGAACAGGGAGATCTTCAACTAGATCAGGCTGTTTAGAGCCCTGTCCAGCCTCACCTTGATTGTTTCCAGGCATCCATGACCTCTGTGGGCAACTTGTGCCAGTGTTTTACTGCCCTCACTGTAAAAAATGTCATCCTTATATCTAGTCTGAATTGATTCTTTTTTAGTTGCAATTTTTTCCCTTTTGGTTTCCCCCTTGTCCTACAGTTACAGGCCATGCCAAAAAATCTGCCCCCATATTTCTTACAGGCCCCCAGTAAGTACTGAAAGACCACAACAAGATCTTGGCACAATTTTCACTTCTCCAGGCTGACCAACATCAACTCTCAGCCTTTCCTCATAGCAGAGGTGATCCATTCCCCTGATCATCCTTGTGTTCTTCTCTGCCTGGTCCACATCCTCATGTCCCAGAGCTGAGTGCAGTGCTCCACATGTCCTCCCTAGAATGCAGGAACCAAACAAGGATTCAAAACATTCATGTTCACAAGGGTGTGTATAGCAGTAAAATCATTCTGGCTTGTGTGCAACAGCTTTCCTGGTGGTTCCCAACATCCTGTCGGGGATTTTTTGGCTGCCATTGTAGCAAATACAAGTGGGCAGTGAATATTTGACATGGTTTTTCTTAACATGGATGGGGAGGAATGGAAAGAAGTAGTTTACTTAAGCTTTAAATTTTTCAGGATGGAGTCTTTAAATAATCATTTGAACACAAGCTACAAACTGAGGCATTTGACATTTTTCTAGTTGTTTTACAGGTCAGGGATTTTCTCTGCTCACAGTTTAAGAAAGCGACAGAAATGTAGTTCCAATGGTGATTAGGATGGTTTATGGTTAATGCCAGAGGTTTATGGTTAGGAATATCCAATAGAGTAGGTTATCTTTAGTCTGCCTAAAGCAGCTTCTGTGTGGTTTATTCTTGTTGTTTTTCAAATTAACTGGTACTGAAATGGGACCAAGATTTAAGAAAGTGAACAGAGAACGGGTGGAAAATGTCTACTCCATTAAAATAGTACTCAAATATTCTAAACACTCTGTCATTCTAGTGGCCTATGGAAGGCATATCAAACTCCTTGCAGACCAAATAAAATGATAAATATCTTCCCTTTGCCTGATCTGCTTGCAGCTGTTGCAGGCTTTTGGTGTGATTTACTTACAACACAAGGCATTTTGTTAGGGCAGAGAGACACAGTAAGGACTGCAGGATTAACCAGAGATGTGAGTGGAGCAAAGGGAACCCTGCACCCGCCCTTGCCCTGACCCAGGGTGTCCAGGATGTGCCCCTGGACACACGGACTTGCCTGGAGAGGCAAGAAGAGATCTGAGCTCTTTTGCAGAGAGCTGGCCTTCCCACAGCAGCTGGAAGTCGTGTATTGCTTCAGCCTGCTGGGATCCCTAAATAATTTGCTCATGGTCCTTGCCTGACCTAAGCAAGCAGGATTAGGTGTACAACAAACACAGATCAAAAAGACAAAACTTTGTGTCTTAGTAGTTTGCAGGTCATGTTATATGGTATGACCATATTTTTCAGCCTCTCAAATGACTGAAATGAGAATTGCCCAGGGATCCGTGTTGTACCCTAATAGAGCAGTGCATGTACTAAGGAGGACAGGTAGTTGGGTAGAAAAGAATGTTCCAATCTCTGTTCAAAATTGAGTAACGTAAATTTTATGACAATTTTTTAATATAAAGAATGCTGAAAGTGCATTTTAATAATCTAATATGTTGCTAAGAAAATAAAAGAAGACTATTCAAAAATATATTTATTCTCATGGCAACCCCTTTGAGATTTTCAAGTGTTCTCAGGTGAAGCTGTGTAACAAAGACGTATAGTTGTCTCCCCTTCTTGCTAACAACTCCCAGTGATATTCATCCTTCAATTTCTTTGTCACTAAGAGAAGTAGGTAGTTAGTAATTAAACACATTGAAAAAAGAAAATGAACAGAAAATATTAATTAAGGATTAGGTAAAGCTTGCTTAAGTGAACACGTGCAAATACTGTAGGAAGGAAACATGGAGTTGCTATACAGAAAACGACCTACAGAGTTTGCTCTACTCAAGACTCACAAGGAATCGTGATGGAGGAAATGAACAGGTGGGGGTTATTCCCATCAGGTATCTGGAATTTATAGTAATATCTTTTTAAGCACAGAGTGGTGAAACTTAAATTTCATACCTTGTGTTAGGTTGAAAAGATATATAATTATTTTCAGAAAATGGAAGAGAGAGCTTGAAAGTCTTTTAAAACCATACTGGGACAACATTTTGGTGTTGTATGAAACAGCAATTCAAGCAAAGGCAACCGATTCAAACAGGATATAAACCAGTCTTACCTTGCTATAACCCACAGCATTCCTTAAGTCCTTCTGGAAAGAGAGCCAACAGTAAAGGAAATACTTTTCTTTTTATGACACCTGATACAGACAAATTTAGAAATCTCACGGTAAAAGCCCATCTGCAACATTCTCAAATTTCCTGAAGTTTCGAGGAAGGCAATGCCCTCCGAGCCCCAGTGCCAGGGGCGGGTGGTTCGTGGCAGGACGAAGCGCTACCTTACGCTCATCTACAAACACCAATAACTGCTCAGCTCTATCTGACAAACAGACCTGGAAATGAAAACTACCACGATACTTCAGTCCAGCAAGGCACGAGTGGAGTTAATGCATTTCAGCTGCATAAACTGCAAATATATATAACATGGCATGTATAGAAAGGCCACTGAATCTTTAAAGGGAAACAGGCAGAGCTAATAGGTTTCTTTGAATATAAACATCAGTATATATTTTTGTGACTCAACTCAGCATATTCTATATGGGTTGTAATTTTAAAATTAGTGGTTGAAGGGAGAGATAAGCACCATCAATAAATTAAACTGTAACCCAGCGGTTTAGTCATGAAAGGTTAAAATAAACTTGCTTGATTGATTATGAATTTTAAACAGTTTTTCTTCAATGTAATCAGTGCTCTACCAATGTCATTGCTCATTAAAGAAAAGATTTTCATTCCAACATTTGATTGAGGATGTTTTTTCTCATTTGCATTTTGCTTTCTACCGAGTAAGCATCTTGCCTTCAGAATTATTAGATTTTTTCCCCCCTTGTCTGTCCATAAAAGCCGTAAAGTGGGATGGAGCAGTGATTTAGAGGGATACTACATAAAGATTGAATGAAGATATTGACTACAGGCCCTAATGCAAACAGGACTGTCTGATGGACTGCCTTTGACAGGATGATGGAAGGGAGCCTTGTGGCCTACTTAGCTGCCCTTCTAATTGGCCTTTATGAATATTTAATGAAATCAAGATGAAATTCAATCAGAGCTTTTACCTGCTGAATCTTAGGGAAAAAAGCGGGGTATTATTAGATTTTCCTAGCCCTTGTATACAATAAAACTGTACTGAAATGTCTGTGTGTTAGTCAGGTGGCTGAGATATGCTTTTTATCCAGGGACTTGGTTTCTTCCAAAGGAATTAACCTTTTTACCACAAAAAGCAGCACGATTTTCCATTTGCATGCATCACTGGTATTTTATTACTGGCAGAGTATAATGTTTAAGCCATGAACAAGCAACAGCTATTCCCTTTGAAAACATACCCTTAGCAAATTCTTAGTCTATGCCAATTTGAAGCTTTTTAGGGAACTTTGAGGTCATATAATAGTTTCAGAACTACATAATGCTGTAGCCTAATATTTTGTGCCACACTGGTTGATTTATGGGAGAGAATTTGCACGATCTCATTTCTCAAACATAATCTAGGTTGCATCAATAACATTAAATTATAGCAATGAGGTATAAAACAGTCTGACAGGCTCCTGCTGTAGTACACTCTTACATTCATTTAAATGTAGATTTTGTTTTTCTGAGTAGAATGCCAGAAAAGCTTTTCATAGAAGCACAATGGACAGATTAATCTATAAATGGTAAATTCAACAGTGAAGGAGGTTTTCCCCATTTTTAGTTTTGTGAATTTTATCTTTCTCCCCCAAGATAAGCTGTTTATTCACAGTATGTTGCTTTTATGCATTTTCAGTATCATTTTTTTGGACAGAAAGGAGTTTGGTACTTAGAGATAAACACAGCATGTTAATACTAAGCAATGCATGAGTAAAACCTTACAGATGCGACTAAATAAGAACATTTCAGTATCGTTATTTAACGGCTTGCTTTTTCTAAATAAAACTAGTTTTGTGGGCATCAGGAATGCTCCCTTGGGTCACTGATGCTGATGTCACCACGTATAGAACACATACTTGAAAAGCAGACAGGTGGAGGTGCATGGAGGAATGGATACCTGGCTTCCCTCAGTTTGTAGGTATTTGTAACTCTGTCCCTGAACACATGTACAAATGGTGAAGTTGTTGGGATTATTTTTACAGGGCTGTGCATGAGGACAGCGTGGTAAGCTCCCAGGTTCTGTAAGCAGCTTCTATCACGGTGCTTTTACTTCCATGTGACTGGGCAAATATCAGGAATAATTGTAAATAATGAAATGACATTCATTCTGGGGGAGACCACGGGCCTGTGCTTTCCAGCTCCTTGCTCCAGCAGTGCCCAGTGGCCAGGACTCAGGGGAAAGTTTCCTGAGTGGATCCCTGATCCTGCTGAGCTACCACCACCGATCACTGTTCCAGTCTCCCCCTTGGGGCAGGGCTTCTTCAGGGCCCTCCCAGGGACTCTGTGGGCTGCTGTAGGAGCGATAAGTAGTCAGAATATAAAAAAACTAGGAAAAAAGAGAGTGATAAATGTTACAGGAAAACTGAGCAGAGGGAAAGCTCTGCTGTTTCTGTTGGTGTCTCCCTGAGCTGTGCCCGGATGTGCAAACGCCTGACTCTGGCTTTACTCTGATGACCTGGGCTGAGCTGACACCAAACACACCTGGCCATGAGGAACCAGCTACAAAAGCTCAAGATTAACAGGAATGTGCCAGCACTTTCCTGTTCAGCTCTCACACTGATACATACTTTATCTTCTAATTGCACTTTTTCTTCTCCCTTTCAGTGTATGAGCAGTGAATTTTGGGAGTTGGGAATTCATAAGCAGGATCTGAATTCACAGAGAAAAAGCAGTTCTCCCCAAAGCCCCATTCCTTCAGGTAGCTCTTTACCCAGGGGACAGTCATCTAGTGTAAACAGCAGCCTACACCCTGATGACTAAAACCATTTTAGAAGCAAACTAAATGAACTTATATCAGCATATTTTGCTTTTTGAGTCTTCTCAGTGCATACAAAAAATTTGAAGGATGGATAAGAGGGCGAATGCTTATGCATGTATCTGCATGCATGAATGCTGAGCTAAGGAAAATAAACTTGACAGTCTTTCAGAGGCTAAAGGCTTTGTATAAAGGCAAGTATGGGACTGGCAATGAGAGCATAAGGATCTCCACATCAGCCTTAATTTGGATTTATGTCAACTGTACACACGGGTGAGATATTTCAGCCCACTGGTAAGTGGAGTATGTTCTTTGCATCTTATTGTCCAAAGTCTTTTTGTAATCTCCCCATTTGGAAGGTGTAGGTGGCACATATCTTTTCAAACACCTGAGAAAAGAGAATTCACCAGACATGGTACCTTCTGCAGTGTTTCTCAGTAACCACACAAATTATTTTGTGAAGCTTTGTTTAAATGGACTGTGAATATTCATGTCACAGATTTACTGTCAGTAGATTGAACACATCAGTTTGTCTTCAGATCAAAGAGATGTGCAGTGGATTTCCACACAGAGACTGGATTGCTTATTTAAACACAAGTTTTAGTGGTGATAATTAAAAAGAAAATAGGGTTTTGCCTAAAGATGATCAAAACAAAGTAAATTTTGATGCATACACAGAGCAGTGCTTAGAAAGAGAAGTTCTACTTGCTTTCTCAGAAAACAAGATACCAGTAGCCTTTGGACCATGAAAGCCACGACAGTGAATGATACTTTTTGAATGTTTTAGAGTTCCCTCTGTTAAAATCAAAATGTACATCCCTTTTTAACATCTCACTATTCTGCACTTGATGTCTTAGACTTTCATCCAACTTTCACTCTTTCTTTATCCCCTGGTGGTGACCTCAGCAGGACTAAGGCAGGATATAATTTACCAAGTGAATGATACGGTCTGAGGCTGATAATTAAGTTTATGTTCAAGTCAAATTCAGCTCTTCATGGGGGCTGCATTCCTTCCTGATGCTGATCAGAAATGAAAACAGATGCTTTAGATTTGGGGAGGATTGCTGGCAGTAGTGGAAGTGACATGAAGGTGGTAAAGTACATCACTACATCCCAAAACATCTGAGATGAGTGAAGTGTGTCCTGCTTTAGGCTTAACATAATTAAATAGAAAATTAATTTGTGACATATCTCTATATATTTCTGTTCTCATTATTTCCTGGCACAAACTTCTGTTACTGGAGAAACTGCTGGTACCTAAAAATGATGGGTTTGATCTGAATTTCTATTCACCCAGCGCAGAAGTTCAAGTTGCTAATTATTTTGTGTCCAGTTACCAGAGTGTGAACAGGCAATAGAAATCAGGGGTGTTAACTGGTGTTATAGAAAAAATATTATTTGCTAACACTTCTGAAATCCTACAGATTTAAAAAGAAACTGGCATTACTTGCCTCTTCAGGTATAGATTTAGAGACTCAGTAGCATTGGGGAGTTACTTTGGAGGCTGTGGCAAGGCTGGGACTGATCTGGGGCAAGAAGCAGGGGCTTGGAACTACAGCATCGTTATGGTGCCTTCCAGCCCAAACCCCTCTATGATTCTGTGATTGTCCTCTTTCTCTCTGCCCACTGTGGACTTGGGGAAAGATGTTTTAGGGGTCAGGCAAGGTGCAGGTGGAGTCAGCAGACAGCCAAGGGCAATGCATTTCCCAGGACAGGAAGCAGCAAGAGCAGTGCAGAGGCTGCAGAAGGCACATTCCAATACCCACTGCAGGAACCAGATGTGCTGTAACACTTTGTTTTACTGAAAGAGCCTAAACCAAATCCAGCACAACTTCATCTGCAAAATGATTAGAATGTTACTTTGTCTCATTGTTTAAAATATGATAAATTTAGATACTGTGTGTGCATTCAGATAAAAAATGCCTCCTCCTTCCAAAGTTAATGTGCATTTTTTCTCTGTTGAAGAGGTCTTTGTTCCTTTATTTACAAAACTGAGAAGTGAGTAGTGTCAACTTCTTAGCTGTTGGAGCTGAGATACAGTCTCCTGGGATCTGCTCCCAGTTGTGTCACTGATTCTCTCTGTCACCTCAGGTAAATCACTCCTACCTCACTCCAAGCATTTATGAAAGAGTAACCACACCAAATCAGATCAAAGAGCAACTTCATCCTGTAACCAGTAATGAGCTGTAACACATCACTGAGAGTTCCTAAAGTGGGCAGCCATGGAATTACATATTATGGCCTCATTTCTTCTTAAAATACCAGAAAATGGTTAAAGTCTTACTCTAAGCAAAGAGCTAATTCCTTTACTTCTTTCTGCCCAAAAGTAGCCCTGAATATTCTCATTAGATTTACAGAAATCAAATAATTCTTAAACCATTTCTTACTGGTTTGTGCTGGAGTGTTTCAGAGATTAGCTATGCCTATTGTAAGAATTATTCATATAATATTTCAAATGTTCAGCCCTTCTGTTTCATTGAATTATTCTTGTCTCCTGCCACTTAATAGTGGTAAATGTCAGTCAGATTAATTCTTTTATACCATTTCTTACTGTCTGTGTCTTTTTGTCCCTCTAAATGAAGAGGGGTCAGCCTTTGCTATGTGCTCTGAGCTGTATGTCCACACTTGTTTCATCTGTATCACTTTGAGATACAGTGACCAGAACTTAATGCAGAAGGTAAAGAAACATTTTTCAGGCCTGGAGTACTAATGCTGTCTGATAATCAACTCCCATCTTTCTGCTTTACTGAACTGCTGTGCAGCTCACTCCATGTAATACATTTTCAGATCATTTGAGGATAGATACTACCCAGAAGCAAAGGACTATGAGAGTATTATCTGGTGCTTTGTATGTCCAAGAAGCGAATTCCATTTCCTGGATCAGACAGAAATGAAACCAATATCCGAGCCACTGTATTATCTATACACAAATTCAGAGTGCTCTGGTCTCTCACCCTCAGAACATGACACAAGATCTTTCCTTAACTGTTGCGGTATTAAGTTGATTAGGGATATTTTATCTAAGACTATCTCTGGACTCCAAAGCTCAGCAGTTAGAGCTTTTGCCCAATTTCATTTACTTTAATCCTGCTGTTCCAATAGAACTTCAGCAGAGGGTCTTCTTTTTCTCACATTTTGTAGAAAATAGAGCTGAGCTGTAAAACAGCATTTTATCCCAGCAATTCAACCCCAGTCCAATTCACTCGATTCCAGTCAAAATTGTGTTGAACAGTGATCAGCAAACATTTCTAAAAACTAAGCTGTAAGCTGCAAATACAGCATGAAGCCAATAAAGAGAATGCTTTCCCTGTGCATTGGATCAGAGATTTTTACAGAATTAAAATTTGTGGGCAGATTCTTCACCTACACCTTTCTTCACACACACTTTTCTTCAGCAAACAAGGAGGAAAAAAAAGAGTATGACAACTGCGCAAATGGTGCTGATCAAGTTGAAGAATTATCACAACAGTCTGAGAACTGAAGTGAAACACAGTTTGAAATGAGGTATGAGACCTTCAGCTGGTATAAATCAGCTAATGCAATAACACCTGAAGAGCTGCCCAAACATCCTTGGATTAGGATAGGATAAAAATTTTTGTGCAGAATTTCTAGCAAAATGGATTTCTTCACAGCAGCTATTATTAAGAAAAGGACAATTAAAGGGGAGGAGTGGCATGATAATATTAATAATATATTGTAATACAATAAATATAAATTAATCCCAGCATATAGGCTATAAATGTTTCATTGCAATGAATCTGGGAAGTAGGATGCATTTCAAGTAGAATGCATAGGAAAAACAATTACACAGATGCATGTACATTATTGCATTGCAAGGAAGTAAATGAAAACCTTAAATTATTACTAAATAGCTACAATTCTTTCTCCCCTTTTTTTTTTGTTTTGTCAGGAATAATGACTATGTTTATGTCCCAAAGGAAGGCAAATATGTATTAGTCAGACTGCTGGTTCAGGACTGAAGCCTATGACAGTATTTTTAATAAAATACAGACTATTTAATATCCGCTTTTTTGTGTCTGTACAACTTATAATTATTGCCAGCAGGCAAAAAAAGGAGCAGTATGGGAAAAGAAAACAGTGAAAAAATCTTTCCCGATCACTAAAAAATGGTATGAAAAGATAGGCAGGACATATTAGAGACAGTGCTTGGATTCAGGTGACTGGAGTGAATTGCACAAATACTGTGAGACAGTTAAACCTCGAAAAAGTCTTACAAAACCAGCATTACCTCACAGGAGATGCATCACTGTAAGATCTAAAACCTAAACCAAAACCAGTTTCAGCCTGCAGGCCCCTTTGGAGCCTGGACTGTGCAATTACAGGTACTGCAGATGGTGGGAAGCTGAAGGCACTATTTATTTTTTGGTGGCAGACCAAAAGTACTCACACAGATTCAAAAAAAGAGCGCCTCTTATTTGCTTTGGTCTCTGTGTGCCCTCCAGAGCACATTCTGTGGTTGCTTGGAAATGGACAGGTTTTCAGAAAACTGACTCCAAGTTCAAGGGCCAAATTCTCTGTTGGCGCAACTCCACCAACACTAATGGTGTTAAGCCAGCAGAAAATTTGGCTCCAAATGCTGTCTGATCAACTGGTCTGTCCACAGACTCCAAGAAGCCCAGAAATTTTCAGCACAGTTTAACTCAGGGTAGCTGGAGTGGGGAGTATGGGCTGTGGTTTTCATCATATAATCAACATTTGAGGTGCTGCAGGCTATGGGGTAGAAACACGTTTATCTGTGTTACTAACCATTCCCTGCTGGAGCACTTGGCTCCAATTTGTAGGAGCTATGGAGTCAGGAGTTTAGCAGCCAAGTGCTATTTCTATTCCCTTAAAATAGACCCCAGAAAATCCCAGTCCAAGGAGCTCCTCATTGCACTGCGGAAGTCTCTTCACATGACATTCCCAGTTACTCCAAACCAAGGCACACTGACAGAGCTGTGGCAGGGTGGGAAACCTGCAGGATAATCTGCCCTTTCCATTTCAGGTTATATTGCCAGACTAATTTATTTCAGAAATACTGCTTCACTTCTTTCAGGGTTTTTAAGGAAAAAGCTTGTTGGCTCTCAGTACTCACAGATGATTCAACAATTGGTATTTGTCACTTTAGTGTGCATTTTGTTTCCTTTCAGATCGGTTTAATGAGATGGGTTAGCTTCTGTTTTAATTTGATTATCATAAAATGTACTTCTTACATAATTAAAACAAGAATTGACAAATATATTAAAAAATGGCCATTTACAGATTTATAGACAGTAACTGGAACCAGTTTAATTGGCTGGCATTGCCTGTTTTAGTTTGCTGGATACAAATGGATGTGAACCTCCTTAATGTAGAGTAAACAAGTCCTCCAGTATAACTGACATTGGATATTTACTTGGAGAGACATCCTGATTTAAAAATTATTCTCAACAAATACAGTTGTTTCCAGATAATTGAGACTGCAAGTTGCCACCCATACTGTTTATTTTGCTCTGCCTACAAGTTCCTCATTAAAGAATGTTGCCTGTGTAGATTGATAACCTTGTCCCAGACCTTTTAGAGAAATTCTGTTTCCTTTCCTGGTTTCAGTGCTGTCCAGCTTTTCAGTTCTATCTACCATTTCTATGAAATCTCTGAGCTCAGTTTTCATAGAAGCAGAATAAAGGTTTTTTGGTTCTTTAGGTTTTGTTTTTTTTAGTTTTTGGGGTTTTTTTACTGCTACAGCCACAGGCTTAGAACGTAATTTATAGAAGCATTGGTAACCCTCTCTCCAACTAAAAGCAGGCACTGCTTCTCTCACAATGTTCATGCCGATGTGGGCACACACTCCAAAGGCCTCTTTACTAGAAGGACTGATGTGAGAAAAGAAAAACTCAGTGGTTTTCACAAGCAAGCCAGAGCTGGCACGCTCCCAACAAATGCTTTCACTGGCACTGGTGCCCCATAAACACTGAATTCGTTTTCTCATACCAGGCTATTTATGATTCTCATGTGAGGCATGGCAGTCATTCATCTTTCTCACAGGACAAGCAAACAGGGCAAGACCAGTACTAACACTGAGCATGTTGTTACCATTACTCAGAAGTAGATTTATTGGCATTGTATCTTTCAAAGTAACAGGAGGTAGCTCAAAGCCTTCCTCTACAGCAGCTGTTTAATAAAACTACTCTGTGCTAGTTGCTTTCATATTTTAATCCCAAATCAACCATAGTGGGGTGAAAGAGGAGAAACAGCACTACAGGGAATACAGAGTTGCCTGGACAGCGATGAGATGGAGAGCTGATTTCATACCTTTCAGCCACAGCCAATTTTGTTGACACTGTCTAGCACTATAGGGATCCAATTCTGCATTCCCTCCCTCAGCCAAAGCTGCTCTTTATTTCTGAAACATATCTGTGACTCCAGGAGAACAAGCTAATGTGTTGTCTTACTGGGGAGAATTATTCTTGTCTGACCTTATCAATTAGAGTTGGATTTCTTCAGGAATAGATGAAGACAAAAAAAGCCCCACATCTACAGGGGTAGATGTACTCCATCCTGAGCTTGCTGTTTACAATAGATGAGACTAACAGGCCTTTGGAGGGGCCTGTTTCTCTTATTTTAAGAAAATCCCAGTTGACCAGTTCAGTTTTGATGCCTATCCTGTAAAGATAAGTGAGATGGATCCCACACAGCATGACTTAACAGACTGCCATTTTCAAAACATGTCTATTAAGAGAAAGTTCTTCTGCAAACTTAGTGTTTGAGAGACTAGAGATGGCCAAGAAATGGTGAAATCCTACTGACTTTAGAAGAGCACAAATCCTCAATTTGTATGGTTTCCCTTCAGGTTTATCTACCTTCACCTCTGACTACACAAATTGCAATTAGTTTTGTGCTAGCATTTGTATTTTACTGATATCTAGTATCTCCGAGCTTATTTTCCTGATATTTCTTCTTTTTAGTATAATAACCCAGCAGAAGATATATTGGTTCCAGCATGAAAATTCCATGGTGGAGATACAGAACTTTTGGGTTAAAATGAGAGAATGCTTTTGCCAGAAATTAGCTGAAAATCCTGTTCTGTACAACAAAGTCACTTCATCCCTGCATTTCTTGCAGGGGCTTTATTTACAAAGAAGCTTCCCCACCCCAGCCTTTATATGGAAAAAATTAACATTGTGCTTGCCATTGCTTGTGAGCTGCTTCCAAGCAGATTGTTTTCTCCCTATACAAGTGCAAGCGTAACTAACATCAGGCACACCTAATTCTACTAGTTGAGTCATGGTCTGGTTTTTATGTTTCTGGAAGCTGGATATATATCTTTGTGTGTGTATTTGTTTAGGCTTATGGTGTGCCTCTCTCCTGGGTCAGTCCTGACTGTTCAGTGTGATGGAGCTTTTTTCTTTCACTTTGCACTTGTTCTTGTGAAAGCAGAACAACACGTGAGGCTCACGTTGAGCATGCATGGACCTGATGACTGGAAGGTTATAGCTCATTCTGTCAGAGTTTACTCCTCTGTCTTGTTCTCCACTGTGACTGTTTTTCCCTCAAAGCTGCAGAAGCATTATGACAGATCCACCTTCATAAGTCTTTGTCAAAAGTTTTGCTAGTTACTGAGCTTACAAACTTATGCTGTGCTTGTAGCACACCTATATTCCAGTACAGTAGCTTGGGTTTTCCTTTCTTTTGGGGGGAGATTTTTCCAACTTTTTAAATCACTAACAAATTGTTTGTGTGAGATCTGCTTATGCATCTCAACTTTTCTTCTTGCCTGCACATCCAAGGAGCACAAAGGAGCCCCTAACCTCAATGCTGAGCAGGTGCCACACAACAGAGCCCCAGCAATTTTTAGATGCTGGTGCTAATGAATACAGGTATCTGGCACAGGCAGCAGTGCTGGATTTCAGGCTGCTGGAGGTGATGACTTTACAGGCACAGGAAGAAGATCAGAAATTACAAAAATACTTCCATTCCAGACTGTTGCGAAGGACTCTTGTTTCTTTCATGCCTAATTCAAAGAATTTACCCTCTTGGATGTGTGGCAATGTTTGTATCAAGAGTTCTTCCTGTTCCTTCAGGAGTCTCAATCCCTTACATTTCTTCAGATGTGTTCTTCAAGCTTTGTCTTCTCAAATACCTGAAGTTAATTGGATTTCAGAGAATAAACAGAACAAAATGTTCAACCCTTAACCTCCCTTCTTTTTGTTATCTCTCGTAGAAGTTATGTCCATTAATGCTAACTGGCTTTCTGATTCAGAAAATCAGCCTTCTAGAATGGTATTATTTACAAGGTTATATTTAGTACCATTTGAAATTCATCTGACTTGTTTTGCTTGTTAGTTCTGCTTATGTAATGTGATTTAAGTATTTCAAAACTCCTTTCCTTATTTTTAGATTTATCTTATTCTATAGCATCTCTTGCTAAAGGGACTTAAACTAGAAATGGAAGTTTCTGCCTCCTTTCTTTACTACTGTCTTGAGAATCTTCCTACAAAGATTAAGTTTAAAAATCCCTAATCCAGAAAGAAGCATCAGCAGCTGGGTTGCTCAGGGAAGTGGCTGTCCTCATGTGCCTTCCAGTCTTTACAAACTTTAGGGTGAAATTAATTTCATCTGATGACAAACCATAGTTAAGACCTTGTTTGAGCTGCCAGTTTGGGCTCTTTCTAAATTGCTGGTGTGTGCAAGGAAACTCTAAAAGATGATTCACTCTTTCCTAAGACATTTATCCAAGAGAAGTAAAAAGATTCATCCTATAGAAGAGATTTTATCCATCCATTGATATTAAAGAGAGACAAGATAGCTCACTTACATTAGATTATTAGTTTCTAAATATCCCAGGCTGTGAACTTCAGTCAGTCCTATGGCACATGGAATATTCACATACAATATTACAAAAGTTGCTCACAATGCAAATGTGTGCACCATTATGCAAATCAGTGCACCAAATTGTTTCTGAGTAAGAAATACAGCTAAGCTTCACTTGGGCTGCCTCACTAATTTTCACTAGTTTTCACTTCACTGCCTCACTAGTTTTCAGTGGCTCTGGCATGGCAGAAACTTTTGAGGGAGAAGTCCAAGTTGTACCCTTATCCCAAGCTCAGGAGCTTTAGTCTCCACTGGACATTTTTCCTTTGCTGAACATAGTTTTCCACCCATGTAGAGTTCACTGTAAAGATGAACAGAAAAAAAAAAAGTGTTGATTCCTGAACGATGCTGAAAAATCTTGGCACTTATGTGTCAAGCCTGGCTGTGCTGAGGCATCCTGGGAGGCTGATCAGCTCGGGATGGCTGCAGGTGCTGAGGGTGGCCCAGAGCAGGGCCTTGGGTGTGTTCTGAACTGCCCCCCAAATTGTCTTTCTTTGCGCTGCTGAAACTGGAGACTGGCCAGCTAAAAGTGAGCCCCTAAAGCCAGGTGCTGTCAGTGCAGCAGTACAGCTGAACTCCAGTTCCAGCAGTGACTGGATTCATCATTTGGTGTTCCTGTTCCGAAATTGCCTGTAATTCGCAATCTAGGGGTACAAACTTTGGGACTTTGTGGGTCTTGCTTCTAGGTACTTTCTGAAGATGCAGGTCTAGAACCATTTATGTCAAGTAAGAATTTCTCCTGCAGTCTTTAAAGAAGAATAAGGACAATTTATAAAATGTTTATTAAAAGTAGGTGCCTTTTTTCCTTTTTATGCCCAAGAAAATTCTTATTGTTCAATCTCTTTGAGTAAGTATTTTTAAAATAGCCTGGTTTTAATATATTCTATGTGTACTTGGGATCAAATGCAATTTCTTCTTGGAGATTTATATGTAATTATTTTATCCAGGCTCCTTCCCCCTTTAGCAATCTTAACAGTGCCCAAGGTTACTTTAGACCAACATTGATAAAATTCATTCCCTGATTAAAAAAGAGTCCGATATCAAAACTCTATGTACACTGTAGACTTCTATTGTTATAGAGTCCTTATTGTCTTGGGTTCATAGGCTGCAGTCTTTGGAATATTGAATTACTCTACATCTTTCTGTATTCCCTTTCACTCTCTGCATTTTAAAGAGTGTTCATAAACCATCATTTTATTGATGCCATTTGAATACCAAAAAATTTGCAAATTCTTCTAAAAGCAGTAGATACCAGGAATGCAGCTATTGCTCAAAGACTTTCTTTAAGGTTCCCCGGTTGTTAGCAAAGAAAAAAAAATAAACTCCTTAGTGTTTTGGAATCATCTCTCCTTTGAAACACTTAAAAATATCCTACTATCTGTTCTTGCCATTATATTTATTAAGGAAACCATATAATGTCTAGAACAGGTAGAGCACAGTGTGAGGTTAATTCCTTTAGGTGGTAAAATAGTAACTTGCTGAAGATTACACAAGAAGTTTATAGCAAACCCAATAACAGATAACTGATATGTTAGACATGGTATCATCTGCTGCTGATATAATGAGCCCAAAGTGTCCTGTGAGGGAACAAGGATATTTTACAGTCAGAAGAAAGAAAAAGCAAGGACTGTTTCTGCTATTTTATGTCACTAAATCAGGAATCTCTTCATGCTGCATTGTTATTAAATTTAAATGAAACTAATTATTAAGAACTGCAAGATATTTTTTTTCTTGGAATTTAATGAAACATCACTTAACCAGCCCCACCCACAAAAGAACAACCACTGTTTTAACAATGCTGGGAGGGAAGCAGTCAAATGATATTACAGATTTAAAGTGCAGGATTGAAATTGGTCTGGAATTTTAGCAGACTTCAGCACCACTAATACATTTACTGGGATTTAATGTGTGAGCACATTAAAGAATAAATGTGCAAAAGAATAATTCAGTCACAGAGAAAAGGACCAAACAAAAGTTATCAAGAAGTTGCTGAATTTCTTAAATGGCCAGTCTGTGCTGAGCTTCCTGTTGAATGGATGAAGTAGGTCCTTAAAAATTCCCTTCCTATGACAATGCTCCTACCCAGAGAACTGAAAACTTGCATCAAAGTGTTTTGTTGCCACTGGACAGATCCGTGGAGGGGGAATTAAGTGCTGAATGCATTGAGAAAGGGACTGGATGCCCCCACAGATGTGCAATGCTGCCAGCTGGGCCACTCACAGCATCTCTGGTTGTGCAGTAGGGCCGTCCCAAGCCCTTGGGACCAAAGTTCTTTCTAGGAAATGAGGAGGATGGCAGGAAGAAGAGGGTGCTGGAAAAACACCGAAAGCAATTTCTAGCAGGCGGAAGGGCTGAGGAAAGCAAGCAGCTATTGTTAGAGAAAGGAGCAGCGACAGTCAGCAGGAGCCTGAGAAGCACTAATCACTGCTAAATCACTGGAAGATGTCCCCACTAAGCAGAATTGCCACCCCTGCTAACCAGCAGCCATTGACATTAAATATTGTGGAGCTGAGCTCGGCTCTCTCAGAGGCATGCTGATTAAAAATGCCCTGATGAAATGGTGTGTACAGTAAGAAGTGGTACTTAGTATTTTGTCTTCATAATGCTTTAAATTGCTCTGTATCCCCACAAGGTGTTTTGCCATTCTCCATTAAAAATGGGCAACTGAGTTTCAGAAGCACAGAGCTACTGCAGGACTCCACTGGCTTCATTTTGGATTTGAGGATGCTCAGATAATTTTTTAAAGGGCTTGAGTTTACACTGTTTGATAGGCAAAAGTGAATTCTTTTTCTTTATGTCTGTCGTCAAACCCTGACAGTGTCTCTAAGTTAGTCTTAATACTTCTTGCTTAACATAGACTAGAAGTTATATAAAAGACCAGAAACTGTTCCTCCCACATCAGTGCGAAATATTATGGTTCATTGTTTTGCCCATGCTGATTTATGATTTCACAGCAGTAGCTCCATTAAGCTCTAGGATGGATTTTCACATCATAAAAGCACACTGTTTTAAAATTCTTTGTATTTTAGGACAATTTAATGAAGTAGTTAAAAATTATTCCAGACTGAAAATGTTTTCTGCAATCAAGAAAAAAAATAATCTGGTGCAATATAGGAAAGCAATTAAAAAAAAAAAAAAAAAAAAGAAAGAAAGAAATCAAAACAGCTCACTCCTGATCATAGAATGATGCTTCTGAAAAAGAGGAGCTCAGTGGGAGAGTTTTCCTTTTTCTTTCCTACTCTCCCAAATGTTTGTGATGTGCCCTGCAGTAATGCCACTTTCTTTGTACATTAGGGAACTTTTAGAGGAAATTGAAAAATAAATAAATAATGGTCTTTTTATGCATTTTGAAGAAGGTCACATTTTGATTTTGCCTGGCAAATATTTTGAAATAGTGTGGGCCAGGGACAGTCCTTTATGCCAGACATTTCAGAGCTTTTATCTAACACTGCAGTATCCAAAAATCTTTCATGTGAAGTGAATATCTGCAGCAATAGCCATAACTTATTTGAGAGAAATGGAAATTTTCCCTTTTAAGCAACAAGAAATCTGCCTGGGCTAAGATGCTGGGGAATGGTCTTGTTTGTTTATTCCTTTTATTTTTGTTGATATCTTAGATTTGGAGAAGCTTGTGGAGTCCACATGGTGAAGGGGGCATCCAGATCCTGGTACAAAACTTCTCCTCTGAGTGGTCCAAGAAAATCCCCTCAGACCCAAAGCAGGATTGAGAGTCCCAAGCAGGAGCTGTCTCTCTTCAAAGTCACATGTATTTTGTTTCTCCTGAATCTGCAGAGAACTCCCTGAGGCTTCAAAAGAGAGACAGGGTAGGGGAAAACATCCCTCATCCTCCCCATCACTTGCCTCCCTCACAATGTTATAGAGAGGCTGCCTCGGGAAGAGCAGCGCTGGAAATCAATATTTGATCAGATCTGCTTGTGTTTATTGACATAAAAGAATATTTCATAGAATCATTGGGGTTGGAAGGAACCTTGGGAGATCATCCAATGGATGCTTAGTGTCATTAAGTGTTTTCTAATCTGATTGGTCCTTCTCCATATACAGGAAAGGTAACTCTGGCTGCAGGCAATGACAGGGCTGCTGAGGAGCCTCTGGCAGCTGCTCCCAGTAGTGCTGGGAGAGAAGCACTGGTTGGCAAGCTCAGCACCCACACTGGCACTGGAATAACTGGGTTTAGAGCTCACTTTCCTGGATCTTACACGATATTCACGTGGGGTGCACAGCAAAATTCTTCTCCCCCAATATCGGGGTTTGTCCTAATGGTTGGCAGTGCAGAGAACAATTGTCCATGTAATGAATCGAGGTGAAATATGACATTGTAGCCATGATGAGTGAAATCTTGGTAAAATGGGCACTAATCTTCAGGGTGGTTCTTATCACATTACTTTAGTAAGGCCTCTCTCTAGCTCTGGAATTCTTGTGCAGCTGTTGTCAGATTTCACAGTTTACAAACACCCAGTTCAGTACCTGGATGTTTGAAAAACATATTTTACTCTTGAATAAAACCCTCTTTTCATTATTTATTTATTATTCCTAACTGGAGATCCCGTTCCAAGAAAGAGGTGCGTATTCCCACCCCCCACCATGATTTTGCTCTTTTGAGAGCTTGTTGATACACAGTTTGTAGGTGGCTCAGAAGGTGACTCATGCAGAGCGTTTCTTCTATCTCTAGAAAAGGCCAGTGGCTTCTAACCAGGTTTTGGCTGCATACCTCACACAGCTGCTCAACCCCACTGCTGCTGCAGGATGACCTGAATTTCCAGTGTAACCTTTTTTTTTTNCCCTAATTTCCCTTTTTACCTTTTTTTTTTTTTTTTTTTTGTTTTTTTTTTTGGTCTTGCAAACCCAGTCATTACTACTATGCTTCTACCTGGAGTAACGCTCTGTATTTTGAGATGATACTTGAGAGCATTTGTAAGCAGTGAAGATACATAATTAGATATTTTTTTATTTTTAGGGATTCATAGTGTTTCTTGTGACTGTGTATACATTTGCTTACAAGTAATAATTATAGTAGATAGTAATAGTGCTCCTGTAGTAGTTAGTCATATTCTAAGTATATTTCCATGAGTACATTACACATTATTGTCTGAATATATCTTCTCTGCAGTCAAAGCTGCATTGCCAGCTTGGGTAGAAATATCCAGTCTGGCTTCAAACTTTCTTGAGTAGCAGGAGCAGAACGGATCTCAGAATGGGCTGGAAAACTTGCTAATATCAGGATAGCATTTCCTCCAACAGGTTACAAATTACACTGTTCTGGTGCTGTTGAGAATGGGGAATAATTCATCTCTCAGAGCTATCACTGCATATTCGTTATCAAGTATTGCTATAGATAGGTGATTTCCATAACCCTATTCATACCCCACAGAGTCGAAAATGAGTTTATCGAGGCATCTGTAATGAATATGTGAATGCTGTGGGGAGGGGCGAGACAGGACAGTGCTGAAAACAAAGGAAAAAAAGACAAATACTCTAAGCTTTGGATGGTAAAATGCCAAATGATAACAGAATATTACATGTTTTGTTACCAGAGGTTTTCTATGAGTTGCTTAATATTGGGGAAGGGATTAGATAAGCACATGTGAGGGAGCAAGGATGACGAGCAATAAAGCAGAAAATAATAAAAAAAAAGGGCTTGAAGAAGCAGAAAGTTGCTTGAAAACTGATTGCATAAAATATGTATAGACACCTTAAGAGATCAAAATGGCTGTTGAAAGTGAAGCTGCAAACAGGAACCCTTCAGGGAGGTTTTTCTACATGCCCAGATTGCCGTGGCTGTTTTCTCATTCCTGTGCCATTGCTGGGGAAAAGGCTGTTGGGTGTCCGGACACTCAGACAGGGCTGCTGTGCCTGCACAGTAAATCCAAAATGTCTGACGTGCACTGCTCTGACTGCAGGGAAATAACTGTACATTACAGGCTGCTTTGGAGGATGGGATTGCTTTTTTTCCAACTCATTGAACAAATGTGTTAAAAGAACTAAAATGTGATGCTTTTGTGTTTTACCAAAACTGCAGGGAAATCACATTTTTCCCCCCTTTCTTGTCATCAACATATTTTCTTTATTCATGTAACAGTAGGTGTCATTTTTCTTTAATTATGCCCAGCTATCATATGTTGCTTTTATTTGTTGAGGATGTTAGTTTCAGGGAAAATAATTTAGACAGTTCCATTTTTCAGGCAACAATACACTAAATCCTGTGCTTACAAATTGCAATTAGATAAGAATTCTTCTTTCCACAATCAAATGTGGCAGTTTCTTACTGGAAAGTAATGATGAATCAAACTTATAGCGTAAAATGGGAAGATCAAAGCATTCAACGAAAATGTAATGAAGAAAATACACTTTTATGGCTTGGCATTTTAAATGTCCTCTGTTATATATCACCGTGGCAGCATACAATGGTGTAAGTCTTTCTTTAGGAATGAATACAGATTAACACAGCCCCATTTTCTCTGCCAGAATTTCCTTCCTCTGATGATGATATTTCTCTTCCCCCCACCTCCCCCCACACACATACCCCTCTCGTCCCACCCTCATATTTTGAACATGTTTAGCCTGTCAACAAGCCTTTGCTAAAGGTTTTTGTAGCCTTTGGTAATGACTTCTAATTTACGTGACTAATTGTCCCGGGATAAATAGAGATGAGGTGCTGTAGGATAAGGCTAATCTGCATGTCTGCTGGAAGCTTCAACGGTGCATTTTATAAAGATACAAAACTCAGCAACTCCATGAAATTGAGGTTGTGACAAAAGGCAGGCAAATTCCAAATGAAGGCAAACACTTCTCTTCCTGAGCTGCCGCAGTTGGGTGCAAGAAAGGCATCTCATGACAAGAAGCACCACTCTGGATTCTGGAGGTTATTCAGGTCCATACTGAAGCCTGAACACATTTTGCTTTTTCTGTTTGTACAGATATATTTTCATACAGAACTGCATCACGATTTGCCTGTTTTCACCATCCACCTTTTTTGCATTTGTGTTGCCTTTATTCTTTAAATCCTAGTGGTTATCCATCTCTGCCCACCTCCCTCTGGTTCACACCACAGGCTAACCAGGCAGGGATGTATGTACTTGTGTACATCCATACAGCAAAGGACAGCCTGAGCACAAAAACTTAGTGCAACACCTCAACACTGCACAATGTTTTCCCAGATAGGACAAACTTATGCTGGGAACAGAGGGAAAGAGAAAAACAAAGGAAATACAGCAGCCTTTTTGCTGAGCTGAGCGGTTCAGTTTTCAGAAGAGCACTTGAATTTAGAACTTGACCTCCACAACACTATGTAGAGTAATGCATAAGTACTTTAGGTAGTTTAGTCTCATTTTCAGAAGTGATTTGAGGTGTCAGACTTCTTAGGATGCTTTTCAAAGCCAGTTGCAGGCAGGTCTAGCGCTGCTCTAAGGCAGAGGGACTGGGCTCAGCACAGCTCTGCACGTTTCAGAGGTCTCAGCAGCTCCTGCCCAGCCTCACAGTTCCAAATGACTTCACAGCCATGGCTGGTTCTCACCTGCCAGGTTAGACATGGGCACTGCTTGATTGTCTCGGATCATGTGGCCATGCCTTCCATCCCTCCTGGCCACCTTGCTGAGCTCGTTGAACCTTCTTAGTCCAGGATATTAGAAAAGGCCACAATTCCAGGATGTGCAAAATGTAAAAAATAAGACTTGTGCTCAGGAATGTACCCAAAATGCTGCCTTGCTTGCAGAAATTGCTTTTGGAAACATGATGTCTGACTCTTTTAGGAGCCTACAATGCAGTGCTTAAGACATCCAGAGCTAAGTTGCCCAGAGCAGGGAGAATGACAGATTACTCAATTCCCTTTTCAATTACTTAACCACAGGATCATCATTCTACTTCACTCAAATTGTGGTATATTGATTTCTGTTGTGACTCAAAAGATTTTAATTTTTAATAAAAAGTTAGCATGATATTCTCTTTACGTGTATAAATCCAGAATAATCTGCCTTTTGCAGACAGGGTATTTAAATTGAAAGACCCCATAATATCTGTCATGTTTATAAGGAGCTCTCCCTGAGTTCACACAACCAGCACCCCCTTGCTCGATTTCCCCACAGGACAGCAGTAACACAAAAGCCTTTGAGACAATTATAACATAATGAACTTTTACATTTCAATAACCTCTACCAAAAGTCTCTAAAAAGCTCCCATTGTAAAAACTTGGAGTTTCAGAATATCAGGTGATGTAAATTACAGAGAAGCAAAAGGAAAAAAGATATCCAAAGCCTTCCCTATTTTTATTAAGTATATGTCTATATATTTATGTGCCTATCAGGCCAAATTAATGTGAATGGGTCTGGGGTTTTGGTACAATACTAAAGACCTTGCCTTAAGTTGCCCGTAGGTTGTGCATACTGACCCCAAACTCCATTTTACTGAGAAATGTGGTAACAACTCAGGTGAACAGATTTTCCTTCCTTGGCCATCCCAGCCCCCAGGTAACTGCAAATTCAGGTGTAGCACCTTGCCAGTGCAGCCCCCACTCAGGGCAGGGCCCCTTCCCAAGCCATCAGCAGCTCTTAGAAACCCTGTGTCTGGGTGAAAACCTTTTATACCAGCAATCTCAATAGTGATAAAAAATTTCTAGATGTTTTTCCATTGGACAGCTCCCATGGAAAAGCTGCACAGTGAAACCTGGCCTGAGGAAGTTTCTTGGGGACCTTCTGTACTTTCTGGCACACTTCCCAGGAAGGGACTAATCAGAAAAAGCCATTTTTCACACTTGTTCTTTGGCCTGTCCTCTGTGACCTATTTTCTTGGCTAATCCTCTGATTTTTATCCCAGCCAATGCCAAATTGCTTCTGTTTCTGTCTGCTCCTGGCCAGTCCTATAACTCTTAGCTCCCAGCAAGATTTTGCTCCCAACAAAATGAAGAATTTTCAATGGTTTCTCTTGCTTGAAATACTCTTCAGAATCAAGGGACAGTATAAGTAACTCCAAAATTCAAGACCAGCAGCATTCTCTGTATTGGCAAATACTTTTGGGCAGCTGAGATCTTCCCTAGAAGATAAAATACAGTCAGGCCAGGCCGTGTGCGTGTGAGGTTTGTACTCCTGAAAGCAAAGAACCTCTTGTGAAAAGCTTTTGCTGATGATCTGCGAAGCTTTTGTTTTGTTGCCAAAAGAGGGAGCCCTCACAGAATTCTCTCTGCTTTAGCAATAGTTTTACTTTTGGGATCTGCTCTTTGAAAAAGCTTTGAATTTTGTTTTTCTTACCATATTTGAGGCCTTTTAGGCTTAGAATAAGTTTATGGCACAGATAATGTGAGCTGTGAGTTTTGCCCCCTTTGATTTCACAATGACCTCAGGGTACAAAGGGAGAAAATAAGATTTTCATTTTCAGAATTATTCAGCTGGCTGTCATTAAGCACACAAATCAGTTTCATTAAGTACCACATTTTAGCATTCCAGTGTTAGAAAGAATAATCCTGCTAAACTGGACAATGCTTGCTAGGCACAGAACTTATTTGAAATGGTTCATGATTTTGTGTGTTGTAATTTGGGTTCCATGTTGCCTTCTGTTTATGTGAGCTGGAATTGTCAAAACTGGTTCGTGATTCACCTCTTGGCCACCCCAGAATGATATTTTTATTCTCAAATACTGAATTCATTCTGAAATTCTGAATGATTGAGATGGATGAGTAGGATCTCTTCAGTTTGCCTGAAGATATAAAGGGTAAATTAGTGCTGGGTTTATTTGTAATCACTTGTACAATGTAATCCAATAAATTCTGGAGAGATTTTAAGAATTATGCAACTTGCTACTGGTTTTTACCCGTGGATTAGGTCCAAAGCAGTGAGAAAATACAGACACTTTTATTAGTGTTTATCTGCAGGGGGAAAGCCTTTGTCTCGAGTTCTGCAAGAGACTGCAACAACAAATAATAAGTTTACCAGAGAGACTCGGTGAGTGTTGATTCATGGTTCACCCTTACCTCTTTCTGAGCTTGAACTGGTTAAAGGAACTACTGGCATGAGAAATTGCAAGTATTTTAGCTGATCTCTGCCATCTTTTCTGAACCTGTACTGTTCCCTAGACTAGTTCCCATTTGAAGAATTTATTTTCAATGTAATGGTTCCTCTGACTCTGTGGCTCCAGTGCCCCATTTGCTATTTTCTCTGTTTTGCACAGCAGCTCTCTCTTCCTTTGGGATGTAGGCTGGGTGGATATGACAGCCCAGCCTTTCTTATCTCCCCCAAATCAAAGCCAAACTTCCAAAGCAAAGCCAATAACTGGGCAGTAGGATTTTAAAGAAGACTTTTATTTGATAATTTGAGATTTTTTGCCTTGCTGGTTTTTTGGCACAAAATCAGAGGCTCCAATCTGACCTGTTTTAGTGAGATTTTGATGCTTAGAACAATTCTCAAAAATACATTACTGTTTAAAAAGTATTTGGGTGCATAATTCACTCTTAGGTCAGTTGTTCTTGAAAAATGTCACATCCTTTCTCTTGGCAAGACCTGGAGCATGATGTAGCAGGACTGTTAAATCAGAGCAAAATCCCATTTTGAATGCATATTTCTGATTCGTTGTTAATCAATACTGTGTTAAAGTTGCTGTGGGATTATTGTACCCTAATAGTGGTGAGATCCAGAATAAGTCCAAGGAATAGATTGACTCAGGTAGGAAGGATCACATTTAGATGATCACTTCTTTTTCTCTTTTCCATTATGTTGTGGTTGTTTTGAACACTATTAGCATTCCCAGGGCTGTACAGAAATGCAGGGGAGATTTAGGGAAGGAGATAAGTTGACTGCAATCAAATTACATGATAAAACAGAAAAATAAACCCAGAAAGAATTTTAGGCATTTTATTTTTAAAAAAGAACATTCAGAGTTAAGATTGAGATGGCCAAAATGGGTGTTTCTGACATTTTATGGATGTTCTGCATAGGTAGTGTGCCTCCAAATATTGGATGCTCTGATATACCATATGTGCTGCAATTCCTAAGCAATACAGCAGATGTTTTAGGTGATCAATTCAGAACTCACTGGCTTTGTTTAGCTCTCCTCATTCCCAATTTTATATGATGTGAATGTGCCTGTCATCATAAGTAGAGGAACAGTTCCATATTTAAAAATCCGTGCATAACTCAAAGTTGACACAGTAGCAATACTAAAACACTTCCCAACCTAGAAAATCTCATGTTCCTCAGAGTCTAAAACACCTAGTTAGGGAAAGCCGTGGCCAGCAAAAATTAGCTTTGTGTGGCTTGAATCAAAACTTAACTATTCTTTTGAGTTCAGGTTTATTGTACGAGGCAGATGAAAGCTGACAGTTCTGATTTCTTTGCTGATCAGAGGGCTGGGGGAGCCGGTTTGTTTGCTTACTTGGTTTTCAGAAAAATTGCATCTTATTTCTATGTAATCTGCTCCAAAGCCATCTTTCTAATGGCACCTTTTTATCTTCAGTTCTCTTAATATTTTCTTCTCTGCTGCCCCTTGCTTTTCCAGCTCCTTGTATGCAAAGTGCCTTTTCTGCCCTAAGATCAGCTTTTCTTTCTTTTTCCTTTTTTTTTTTTTTTTCTAGGAGCTTTTTAACAGTAATCCCCAATGATTTTACTTAGTTTTCTGCTCATGTGGGCTGGAAATCTATTCAGGCTTCATGAAAAAGCTCATTTGAAAGTACTGATTCTATTGCATTGTCTGAACCGTTTAGTTTATTTATTTGGGGATATAAAAGACGTGAACTCTCATATTTTTTCCAGCTGGAAATTAGCACAGATCTATTTCTGGTGGCTGACACAGTAGAGAGACTTTCTTCTGGAGTGGTCTGTGGGGAGTAAACTTCCTCTGGGGAGGCTGGGACTGGAGAGGGCAAAGCTCAGCTGGGCTCCTGCATCTCCTCCATAACCCAAACCTGCAGGACCGTGGCAAGGGGAGCCACATTTCAGAAGGAAAAATGTTCTCCGTCTTCAGTGCCCAGAAGAAAAATTTAAGCTCACTGAAAACAAGAATGAATCTGACACCTAATTTTGCCACTATAAATTATAACATTTACATTTGTGTTGATCTTTCAGAAAAAAAAAATTAAAAATCCTGAAATATAGCTGTCTGACACAATAGAGTTCAGGCTAAGAACAAGGATAAATTTTCCTGGCATTTTCACCTGTGGAAACTTTGTTCACCTTTCCTGCAACTGTGAAATTGGTTTGAAATGATGGACTGATGCTTCCTCCTGAGTTATTCTTGACATACCACAGCTTTTTGCTAACTGAAAAATAGGTACTCTTTGGGGAAGCAAATTGCTTTTCCTAACACAGTGTGTAAATGTTGTTGCAAACATCTAGATAATTAATTGTTAAGGTTAATGCTCAATGGATGTTTGGAAACCACTTGGATTTCTTCTAAAAGATGAAGAACATAAATAAAGGCAATGGTAGCAATTAAAATACAGAATTATCTATTTCTAAAAAAATGGAAACTACAGAGTGACTCACAAATCATAGGTAAACATCCACATTTCAAATTACCTGGAGAAATATACTTCTGTGCAGCCCAAAGGACAACTGCTTTGCAGTATCTCATGGCAGAGTTACCACATCCTTGGTTAAATGTTTGTTACACATGGGCAAAGCTCAGCTTCTGTCTTGTGGGGATCTGGTTCTGAGGGGCACGATGTGCCTCCAGTGACTGTCTCACCAGGGGGAACTGGGGAAACTCAGCCTCTGGCTGGGCTGAACCCTGAAGCATCTCCACATTTGTGACGCAGAAGATGAGCAGTTTCATGTTAAAATTGGTTAATAGGGCATTTGGTTCCCTTCTCTCTTCTGCTGGGACCTCATGCTCAAAGTAGTCCCCAGTTTGCCAGTCACCAGATTTTTCAAAAGTGTGAGCTCTGGGGTTTTTAACCACCACTAGATTTACATCAAGTAGCAGGTCCCCAGTGAATTGCTTTTGGAACAACTGTAGAAGAGAGATAATTTGAACCAGTTAGCAATGAGGCTAATGAAATGAGGGTTTCAGACCTCTTATCTCTGTTCAGTGGACAGGACAAATGCTGTCCTCTACTTTATTAGTCAGAATAACCTGACATGGACTGAGGAGAGGAACAAACTTGTAATATCTGGATGGCCTCATTTTCTTACTCAGATCTCCATTCCAGGTTGCTCTCAGGCAAACTAATTCAGCTCATTGATTTGGATGAACCAAACTTTTATTTTCTCCTTTAATATAACATAACACATTATTTACAACATACATAACTCTCTTCAGCTGCTGTGAATAAAAATTCCCCTGGAATGGTTTTCACAGTTTAAAGCACCTGGGTGAAGGATTGGGGCTGAAATGCCAAATTTAAAAACTAAGATAAAACTGTCTCAATTGAGATGTATAGAGTGAAATGCTGCCTTGGCTCCAGTAGCCTCCATCTGACTTTTTATTAACAGTTCTAGAGACACCACCCATAGATTAAACATGAATTACACTGGATAGTGTACAAAGGCAGAGTGACCCTGGGAAAGGCTGTAAGGAGTCCCGGAGCTGCCCTGTTAGCCCTAAGGAATTTTGATAGCAGTTGCAGCCTGAATGTACCTTGTTCCACAAGTTCTGAAACTCAAGATACTCAGTTGCAGGAATTAGCAATGATTTTAGCACATTTCATAGGAAAGTACCACAACATTACTTCAGAAACAAATGAGAAAGTGATGGGTCTGTTTGGAAAGTCAGATCGTTCCTTTTACCTTCAGAGGAGCCCACGCTCGTTTGTGCCATTTGACTTCTCCAGACAG
The DNA here is from genome assembly GCA_013400235.1 of Oriolus oriolus. NCBI lineage: Eukaryota > Metazoa > Chordata > Aves > Passeriformes > Corvidae > Oriolus > Oriolus oriolus. Next base: position 1,754,486 of record VXBT01004570.1, read on the forward strand.
TGCTGTCACGGGCTGTAATTAAATAGGCAGGGTTTAGGAGAATAGAGATTGGGATGCTCTGAATCATTTGTTAAAGTGAATATGACAAGCTGTGGTCTGGTTTGGAAAAAAAACACCAATTTTTTTGAGCAATAGAAAAACAAACTCACTGCCATGGATTGTGAAAGGAAACAGACTCAAACTGAAATTAGATGAAAATCTTAAAATTAGATGAGACCAGAATAGTTGGACATATAAATTTATATATTTGTCCATACATAATAGATTCTAATTTCACTTTTTGCTGCAATTTTTATCATGTTGCCTTGACTTATATACAGTAATCAAGAGACATTACACAATATGAGGGGGTTGGGGAGGGGTTTTCAATAATCCTCCTAATTTAAATGTGGAAACACAGAGTTATTCCCCCTTCCCTCCTGCTTGTCCCTATTGCCGAAAAGTCTTTGGCTGTAGTGGTGCCATGACAGACTGAGCAGGGCTTGGAGGGCTGGAGTCAGTCACTCTTCCAGTGAAAAATTCTCATGTTTCAGAAATTTTCCCAGCATCTTCAGAATCCTAGGTGTTTTTGTTTTCCTCTTCTCATAGATTTCCCTTTTTTTCCAAACTACTGATGCCTTTGAACCCAAGTCAGTCTTCTCCCCACCAGTGTCCTGGCTATTCTGGCATGATGGCTAAGTTTATTAAACTTAGTGTTAGCTGACATGAAGAGAATAGAAAACTGCTACCAAACTGCTACTAGCTGGTAGCTAAACTGCTTAGGTCAGACATGATTTTTGGAACTTTAGTCCCAGTTTGAATAAATATTTATTTAATTATAGAGAGCAAAAGAAGATTTGGGAGAAACGATCTGCTGGTTCAGAGCTCAGTCTCAAGGTCCAGATGGGCCAGAGCAGGGACACGAACTCCTGAATTTATGTCTCCCTTATGATGTAATCACAGGCTCCTACAAACGCATATTTAGTTTAAAAATTGCCTATGTTGGGGGTTGATCTGTTCTGTTATCTAAACCAGCCCATAAACAATGGCTGGCCAGTCAATATCCCATTACTGGTATAGGTAGATATGCTTTGTTTCTAATTAAACATTCATTGAACACTGTTGCTTCTCTCCCCCAGCCCCCCAACAAATGGTGAACTTTCAAAGTTGACAGTTGCTTTCACAAATGCTGTTCCTTTCCCTTGTAAAACTTAATGTAAGACAGGAATCACAACTAAAGAATGGCAAGGCAGTGCCTAAAGGGATCTGTGTCATGGATGGATTTTGGTTGTTAATGGCACTGTGTGGGGTCTATACAGTTTTTCCTGCCCTTGTTTACTCTATTTTTCAAAATAAATAAATTTTAAAGGGAAGAGTTTATTAGCTCCTGCTGCTTACTATGTACTTTAAAACATAATCCGTTGTTTGTGGCATTACAATAATCTCTATGGGCGTTAAGTAGTTGATGTCACAAGCACAGGATTATAACCACAGCTCTGCAATTTACATAGTAATACAAGAAACTGTGAAAAACCTGCGTGGCACTGTTTCACCAAAACAAACCCCTTGGAGTGCTGAGTTAAATTGTGGAATGAGTGGATTCTGAACCCTTGCTGTGTAAGTACATTTAAAACATGCACAAACCGCCTCTTTTTTTAGTGCAGCTAGAAAAAGGCTGGATCCCAATCTGGATGTGGGGCCAGACCATGGGGAAATGGGCCTCTTCTCTTCCTTCATTTCTTGCAGGCCCAGAGCATTGGGGAAAGAGCAGAACAAAGGTATTGGCTATATCATCCCTTCTTTTCCCTCAGTCAAGAGGTTTTCTGTTGTCATAACTATTATTGTCAAAGTTAAGGACCCATTAATTCCAAAGCAGTTCATTCCTCCTCCATTTCTTCCCAGAGGTGAGATAGCCTTAACAACTTTCTGTTGTGATTGTTAATATTTATAGTGAACAGAGAGGCGCCTTTTTTTTTGGATTCCTGGTGGTTCACTATGAATCTGGGCACTGCTTTATGAGGGCTGCATATGTAAATAAGGCACCCTATAGATGAAGCACCAGTAGATGTCACTCAAGAATATGCGGACAAGACCATGAATTTGTGGGACCCGTCAAGCTGAGAGTGCCCATTGTCAGTGGCTTCACTGTGCAGTCACTGAAGGACCTCAGCCTCCCCTGGCTTGGGCAATGATCTACAGCTTTTGGTAGGAACCTCCTCCTCAGGGAGCTGCAACCTTGTACTTCTGCCATAGGTACTTCAGAGTGTTGGTATGTGTGCTAAAAAAATGGCTTTTCCACCTTTCCTTAACCTCTGTTGTATTAATGTTCATTCTAAATAGCTTTGGAGCACAACAGGGCAGTAAGAACATTATGTGTGAATCTTCTGTTCCCGAGACAAATAGTTCAAGGGGGAAGGAGAGGTCTCAGCTGCTTGTTTGGCAGTGCTTTGGGGAAATAGGAAGGTACCATGCATAGTTGGTTTTGGGCAAGAAATAGGCAAGTGTCAGATATGAAGTAGGGGAATATGTGCACTGGAAGAATGAGTAAAGTAGCTTAAAGGTTTGGCACTGCCTTTCATTAGTCGGACTTGGTTTTGATTCTAAACCAGAACTGAGTTACCACATATTGCAGCGATCAAATATCTGCAGAGGTCACTGTCAAAATGGTTTAAAATGCTCATTATAGTTCTTAGCATGAGCGATAACATATCCCAAACCACTTTATAAATGTTCTTCCACACCTATATTATCAATAATTGATTCCACAGAGTAGGCTACAGCAGATGCAATTTGCTAAAATCCCAGTCAAGTGTCAACAAGCTGACTGGTTCATTTTATCATGATACCAGGAAACTTTAGCAGCTAATCATAAAGGAAGTACAAAATGTGAGATCTTGTTTCACTGTGTGAACAAAAGCCTGTGATTTCAAGATGGAAAGAAAAGGTTATTGCTCAGCATAATGTGGAGAAAAAAAAAAAAAGCAGCTTTAAATCATCAAATTATCCATTTTTACAGGATTTGAATTAGTAGCTTTTTGGGATCGTTACTTAAATCCAGAGTTTCTCTTTGGAGGTAACTCTTGCACTCTGAAGGCAGGGAAGTACAAGTAGTGAAACTTGCATTTGAGGAACTAGGCAGATGTGAAATTCCCACTTTTTTTTCCAACACCTTCCTTCATCTAAGCCTTCCTTAGAAAATTTATCCAGATGTTGATCAGCCCTGAATATTTCTTAAACTGTCCAACAACAGGTGGCAACAAGGAAGGGTGGGACACAGCCTTTAACCTCCCCCTCCTGCACATCGTCTCTCCCCTCTGCTGTGAATCCCTCCAGTGCACAACCATGGTGGTGCCTGTGGGCAGTCACATTGTGCCACCCAACTGTGCCAAGCCACACATTTGGGGTCTCTTTGAACCTTTTCTGAACTCCTGGGTCCTTTCGTGCCGTAATGTGAGAAGACAGCTTTCCAAAGCACTGACATTACAGAATGTGGTAATAATAAAGGCTACAGAAATGTGAAATGCACCCTTCAATACATCCTCAGCTTTATTTTGTGATAAGATACAATGGTTTCAATTATTCTTGTGTCAACACAGTTTACAGAAAAGAAACACTAGTTTTGAAGTCAAAAAGAAAAGGCGCTATTAGTGACAACTTGTGGCAAAGTTTTCAGGGAAAAAAATAACAACATGCACTGTTTAGAAAAACCTCTGCTGGTTCCTGGGATGTGGATGGCTGGGAAGCTGAGGAAGCTTCCAGCACCACGTGTGCAATAGTTCCCTGAACTGCTCCTGCCACCTCCATCCCCACTTACCTGCCCTGCTGGGTGTGGAGGGCTTGGAGATGACGTGCTTGGGCAGAAGGCAGGGGATAAGGTTATTTTTTGGATCATGGCTGGAGGAGGAGTAGGAAGATGACTTTATAATTGCATTTTTATCACTCTTTCTGACTATATTGACTTTATACTTGACACAGCTTTGGCTGGCAAGTAAGGCCCAGATACATTCAGAATTAGATATGACGAGGCTCATTCTTACATGAGAAGAAAATCATCGGTTGCTACAGAAACAGCTCCATATCAGTCTCGTGGGGCATCGTTGCATCTGGCTTTTTTTCCTTCTCTTTTGCTAATCTGTAGATAAGAGTCAAAGCAAGTGCAGCACATCCCACATCCATATGAAAGGTTGGAGGAACTCTGCAGAGAGCAAAGTGCGAAAGAACATCTCATAGATAAGCTAAACTTGAATGAATGAGTTAATTTACACTCCCCCTGCAATTTTTTTCCTAGTTTTGCAACTCTTGCTGAGTTAATTGAGGTGAAAATTAAATGACACCAGTCAGCAAATATTTTAAAGACCTCCAAAACAAAGGGAGAGAAAGGAGGTACTTAGAAAAGGAGTTACTAAGAAACAGGAAAAAATCAGAGGGGTGAGTTAGAATCTGTGTCGGAAAAATTGCACCTTGCAATGGAATAATAATCCAGACTCACTTTCAGGCAAGTTGTTTAACTTGATCAATTAAGGAATTAGTTAAAAGTAAGTGTATATTATGGGTGAACAGGGACCATTCTGCACACTGCAGACCAGCTCACCAGCAACGTTCTTCAACTGGTTTTCTAAAATATAATGAATTCTTGATGCTTAGTAGATTAATATTTATTGAGTGAATCAATGCTTAATTTATTTAAAAATTGCCTTCCTTGTATTTTAATATGATTTATTACTCATCAGTGCTTATTGCATTAATTAAAGATTGTGTTAATTTTGTGGAAGTGAGCACGATCTGCTGCAGGTTTGCTCGGAGCCCTGGTGCACTGTAGGGACTGTGCCTCTGGGCAGTGCCAGTGATGGAAACCGCTCCAGGTGGGGAGCAGAATGAATCACCAGTGGCCTCTTCCTGCCCTTGGGATCTCAAACAGCCAGCAGAGTGGGAAAGAGGATGCTGCCCCTTAAGGGCAGGACAGGATTACAGCAACAGCGATACTGCGATGATGCAGGGAATATTTCTGTTTGCCCCTTATAAATTATGGCTGATGCTGTGGGGATCATTTCAGTGCTTCTCATGGAACGCCCTTTTGTCAACGCAGGTGAAATCCAGCCTCAGAGACATGGGAATCTGTCACCACTTCCCCGACCAGGAACGACAGTCATTGCATTTCAGTGCTCAGATTGTAAGAAATTCTCGGAACAGTAGAGAATTTCTGCCTGAAGATTGGGATGGTCCCAAGCATCTCAGCAGGGGCAGGTGTTTGAGAAGTGGAAAATTCCTAAAGGCAGAACAAAAAAAGCCAGACATCTTGTGAGCTGAGTCTTTCAAGAAATCTGTCAAAACAGGGAGAGGGTGATCATGCTGGAGGGGGGCCACAGCTGCAATTTGCATCTTTCAGCACTGAAGAAAGAAGCAAATATATAAAGCCCCACAGCCACGATTCTTCTGATGAAATTATTTTATTAATGGGTGTGACATTTGTAATGTCTCTCTCTTTAAATTCAAATACTGCTGTTTTTATAGCTACTCATAAGTGAGTCTGTCTGGGTTGTTTTTTTTTTCATATCCATCTAGTTACTAGGCTGCTTGCATCCAGCTGAGCCCTGGAAACGGCAGAGAGCTAGCCCTGAGATCTGAGAGCAGGCTGGAATTTCCAAAAACTGATTGCGTCCATAATTAGGGCATTTTTGCATGTTTAAATGCACAGTTCTGGAATGCACTTTGCTGTTTGCTTCTCTGCAGGGCTGGGGTGAGTGTACACAAACTTCCCTTGGTGAGCTAAATCAGAGAAACCTCTTCAAGGTCCAATGAAGGTCAGAGCTGAGAATTTTTTCCTCCCTCTGTCACCAGGCAGGTAGGAACCACGGAGCTCCAGCCTGGAGCACTTGGGTGGAGCCAGTGCCAAGAACCTGGTGGCATTTCAAATTCCTTGCAGCAGTTAGGTGTTAGATGCAAAAGATCAGTGCTGCTCCACTTGAAGTCAGAGAAACAACTTCAGCTTAAAGTTCAACGTATACACAAGGATTTCCTGGATCTGGAGTTAATTTGGTTTTTTCAAGGTCAGCTTGAAGGCAGTATTCAAACTGGAAAAAAGTTACAAACTGAACATTTGACTTGTCATAATTTCATTTTATTTCCCATTTGTTTAACCTGTCCTATTTGCCTTTGTTTTCCTGACGTATCAAGCAAAGCCATTTTGGTTTTTATTTAATGTTTATTTTTATCCCATTTAATAGACAACTGGGGGCCAGTTGGGCTGCATGCCTTTCTCTCTGTTCCACTTCTTTACATTTTCCAACTTTCCTTGTTGCAGGATATTTATATTCCACCTTTTTTCCTAGTAGAGAGGCTTTCACAGAGTATAGGCTTCGGATAGGTATTTTCTGCTCTAGCTGTTCATTAGATATACAGCATTTGGAGTTCCAGTTGTGCTGAGAAATGTAAGCAAAGCTTTTGGCCCAGTGGGGGCTAAGCTCTGGCATTTCACAGCTTTGTACATATGAATCAGGATCAAGGTGCAGGATCTATATAAAAATTTAGCTCATTAGGAGATGTTTGGTCTCACGGCTCCCACTGGGAAGGTGGGTCCTGTGCTCACACACAGGATTTCTTATTCTGCTTTGCTGCTCCCTGAGAAAGGAGGGGTTGAGCAGGTGACAGAAGGCAGGGTATTGTACTCCCTTTTACCCTGGCACACCTGGAAAAAGGTTTGGCACACACTGGCCCAGTATTTTAAACTAAAGCAAATGTGCTCGAGCACACTGCTAAGGTCACCCTTAGCAGAATGACTTAGCAGAGTTAAGAGAACAAGGAGTACCTCTGGAAAAAGACAGATAGGAATTTTCTCTCAAATATATTTTGTGTTGTGCCAGACGTGAGGAACTGAAGGCCAGGAAGGTTTCAGAAAATGTGTTTTTTCCAGCCTGACACCCCACTTGGCTTCCCAGCAGGCCAAATTTGCTGTTGTGCCCAGCATAACTCAAGTGTAGTCAGTGGATGACCAACTGTGTCCATGCACTTCAGCCAGTGAAGCTTTACCACAGGGAAATGATGGGCTTGGAAAGGAGTTTCATCAGCCATGATTTCCAAGGAAGAGCGCTCAGGGTAGGGAATACCAAGTCAATGTTTCCTCCTCAAGGACTTTCAGCTGTCACAGAGGGAATACAGTGAGTGCAGTGATGAGAATTAGATTAGAAGAAGATCAATAGGGCTGACAATAAATGAAAGTAACACAGACATTATTGAGCAAATTAGGAGAGAGAAATTAAACTGGACAGTATAATCTTCAATACCTGCCAGACACACGGATGTTGGGCAAAGTTAGGGAGAAGACAGTAAGAAAGAAAGTGCCATGATGAAGGGGCAGAAACAGTCTGTCCGTGAGATGGGGAAAGCCCTGCTTGTGATGGAAAGCTCTGAGCCCACAGAAAAGTGGAAAAAGATGATAATGGTCCAGGAGCACATGAATTTAAGTGGCAAGCTATGGAGAGACAATAGTGGAGAGACCACCTAAGACCAGGAACATGGAGTAGGCAACAGCGCTGGCTACACGTTATGGGAAAAGGGAACCTCAGATGCACCCCACCATCACAAGTGCTTTGGTGGGATAGCTTGTTCCAGGCCAAAAATTTTCCTAACTTTTTCATAGTATGGGTTTGTTTACCCTGTGAAGATTTGCAGCCTTTCCCGAAACCAGTCCTCTGTGTAAACTTGATTATTTGCCATATTAACTCCCTGTATTTTGCTATCTGTACACATACCCAGTGATGATCAAGTCTGGCAAGCTTTTGGGGTGAGGGGATATCCAGTGGCAACGAGATCCATGGGCTGACAGTGCTCAGCATGACAAGAAGCTTTCCTTTTATCAGTCTTGAGTTTGTCTAGATCCTCTTACATGTCTTTGAAAGGTTCGCCCCAAGGCAATACAATTGTGTTTGATCACATACAGGCATTGAGTCAGTGATTGATATGAATAAAGAACTTGGAGTTGCTTGTCCTGGTTCCATGTCTTCTTCCCTGTGAAATCAGAAATCACTTTTATAAATATGTCGGTCCATCTGTGCTTCCAGCTATCCATTTCAAGTATACATTCCAAAAAAGAAATAGTAACACTTTATAAGCGCAAATAAAAACACATTAAAAGGACCGAGGAAGGGATTTTTTCTTCCTCATAAAGTACATGTGGATCTCTTCCAAAAGTGTTACTGTGAGCCATGTAACTTGTAATTAATTCTGCTATAAATGTCAGAACACTTACTTTGCAGGTCTAAGCTGACCCACTAAAATTAGTCCCCTTTTAACAATTGCTTTTATAATTTGTTTTTCAGCAGAAACGGCGGCTTGACCTCCTGACGATAACCAGCCCCGGTAAGTGAGCTCTCTTTCTTAAAGAGATGGTTGTCTAAATGTGTTTTTTCCCCAGTCTCTGACATGCAAAATGAAAAACACTGTTCCCCAGAAAATCTTTCACCTAATAACAAGTGACAGCTATATTGTGCTTGGCAAAGCCCTGGGCAGTTATCCGTTCACAGAGCTGCCTCTTCAGACCTTTACTCTATGAATTGGAGTGCTGATATTTCTTTAAGCCTCCTGGAGTTACAGTTAGTGGTATATCTGCAGGGCAGATGCCCTCAAATTCACAAAGTGTGTTCAAATATCACAGAAATGCGAGCTTGACTTTCCTTGGTGGCAAACGGGAGCAGTTTGGGGAGTCGGGAGATGGTGACACTCTGCGTGTGGTGAGAGACACGAGATCCAGGCTCAGGGCTGAGAACCCCAAAGCGGATCAGAAAATATTTAGTTAGAATTAAAATGCCTTCAACTATCTGCTTCATGATGGCTTTTGTCATTTGCCTGTTGAGGAGATAAACCAACATTTGTTCTTACCGGGAAAGTGTGGGGCTCTTGGGCAAGAGCGAGTTTTGAAGGTCTCAGCACCATGGTTGAAATGCAGGTTGGTTCAGTTATGCTCCTCTGTGGTCTCAGCCCTTAAGGCTGGCTGGCTTTTAAATTATTTCTGTTTGCCTGGCTCACTTTCTTTCCATTGGCTGCTACAGAACTTTGTTGCCCACCAGCTTCAGATGAAGCTCAAATAGTGCCATATTTCAGTTAACTTTGTTCATTTTTCAGCTGTGTGTATGAATTTAGCTTTCAGGTGGGCTTTAACTGGGACTAATGAATTCTGGCCTTAACTGGTAATAATGTGTTAGCAGAGTGAACAGGTGTTATGGAAGTGAACAAAATGTGACACACATTTGCTTGGATAACAATTTTGCATCAATAATTGTTCTGACACTCTGAATGTAGATATAATCTGTGACATGGTTTCTCCTTCACTAACCTTGTTAAAATAATAAGAATTAAAATAAGGAGGAGGAACACTTTGTTGGGACAGATGTTTGAGGCTATTGGCAATTGCATCACATTTTTGCATGTTCACTTTTCATGCAGTTTGCAATTATGTTAATGTATGCTCAGGGCACTTGCTGATAAAAGCAACAATACAGTGTGATACAGCCATTGTCATTATTCTAACTGTAACTTCAAGGACAAACATGGCACATTTTTCATTTTCCATATCTTCAGCATTCCCTGTTTCTAGAGGAAAAAGAAAAAAAAAGATCTCTGAAGGTCTTAAACATAGCACATGCTCAGATCTTGGATAAGGGCACCGAAGTCCACAGACACTTTTTCAATAAGAGAAAAAGAGGGTTGGGGACCAGAATGACTTAAAATGAGACTTTTCTGTAAAACAAACTTATGATACCTTCCTCACAACTTCAGATACAGTATTCACTGTGGAAAGGTTGACTGGGCTGAGTTTGTGCATAGATATGATCACACTAGGCAGCTGTAGCTTCAGATCTCTGTTTATTAAATCAATCTACTAAATGAACACAGCAATTAGTTGGAAGCATCTTCAATAACAGTGTATGTAGGCATGCTGTACTAAAAGAGGGAAAAGCTTGCTATGATGCGCATTTTTTCTGAAATGCAAGTTTTACCCTTTGGTATTTAACCAGAAATCTACCGTAACTGGATACATAGGGAAAAAAAATAATACTTGTTCATGATTACATAATAAAGTGCCTATAGGTTTGCTTTCTGTAGGGGCATTTTCAAAAGAAGCTTGGTGCTGGATCAGGCCAAACTTACCCAAGAGCCTAAAGCTGAGGTTTTTCAAAGGGGTTGCAAAAGTTAGGCACTCAGTTCCTAGTAGGATTGGAAAATGTCAGCCTGTAGATTAAAGGGTCTAGTTTCAGCCCTACAAATACAAAAATAAAATAAAATAAATCATAGCCTTGGGGCTTTTATCTGTCTTTGGAGACTGCTACTTTAAAATATTTAATTCTTTGAGTCCTAGCTCTAAGATCTGACATTGACAGTCTGCTTTTACAAAGTCGTGATATCGGTTATGATGGCTGAGATCAGCCATAATCACTGTCAGCCCTTAATTTACTGATTCAAATGAGGGGCTGAGCTGTTTAGTTGCACCTGCCAATCCTCTGGGGCTTGTTTCTGTTCTCCACCTTGCCTCGGGCAGGCAGCCTTTGCTTCTGGCAGAGGTCACACAGCTTTAGTTAGAGTAGTGAAAGTCCTCTGTGTCCCACAAGGGGTGTCGGTCACCAAAACCCTATTGCTTAATTGTAAGAATAGACAAAGGGCTTCAAAAGAAGAGGTGACCTCTGTGATTTGCACCTCTGTCAGGATGAATATCATCTCTCTTTCTTGTGTGTGTGTGTGAAGCTTTTGAACCAGTTTTTCTACCTTTACTCAAGAATTGATGGTGATCCCTTTTAGGTAGTAAAACAGCTGTTCTCTATGTGCCCCTAAAACAATTTCCAAAAACTGATCAGCCAGTTAATGAGATTAATTGCAAGGTAAAATAATGCCATTAATGTAAATTAAGTGTTGCTGAGACTCGGGTGCCAAAACATTTAAAGAGAGTTTGTGGGATCACAGGAACCTTAATGTTATCTCATGGCGGTCACCCCGCTCCCCATGGCCATGGCTGTTGCATGATTCCCCAGGAATCACCACACAGTCAGGATTTGTGCCTGTTTCTTGCTCCTTGAACCTCCCCCCTGCCCGTGCTGTGCTGAACCCACACCGAGGGTGACCCAGCGCTGCCTCTTGCCCGGCTCCACATGGCTTCCAACCCCCAAGCAATGAGTGCAGGGCTTCCTGAAACCTGGCTGAACAGGTTCTGGGCTTCAAAGCACATCTGCATGTTAAACTGAACAGGTATAGACCATTAATCTATACCTTGGACTGAGAGAAGTCTGGGCAAAAATGAAAAAAATAAAAGAAACAGGAAGAAACACAGACAGCTGGAGCTGCAGCTCCAACTCCACGGTTTGTATGCACCATGCAGGGCTCACCTCTTCCAGCACCCTGATAAAGCAGCTGTGGAAAGCTCCACACTGCGCCCCAAACTGGAGGAAGTCTTTGCTTTGCTGTGGATCTCCAGAAACAGCCAGACACAAATGATGCATAAGCTGGGAGCAAGCCAGACTCCCTCGTGCTCAAATATATCCCTTTGAAGTAACAGACACCCCTGTAAAATGTGGAGGGGAGTTCACTGCTGCTGAGTAGCTGGAGGAATGTTAAGTTAAATTTATCAATGCTTTCACCACACTCCTTTCTTCTTGCCCCTTGACATGTGAGGTACAATTAGAGTGCAGCTGTACAGTTCAGGGTGCCCGAGTCAGAGCTGATGTGCGCAGTGGGGTGGGGGAAGGATGTTAAAAATTCATTAGGAGCTGGCAGGGACATGCTGGCAGGGAGTGGGACATAATGACATTTAAGTTTTGGTAATTTAAATTTTCTTTAAACCCAGCTTTACCTCTGAATTGGATCCAAAACATTTCCTTAACACTATTCTAGTTGTCTTTGAGGTTTAGGACCAAAGCTTGAGGTAGTTTAATTTGGCCTTGTTGCACAAAGGGGATGAGGATCTGCCCTTCATTTCTGTGTGATCATGCTCTAGTAGCACTTTGAACATGCACATGCAATCACATCACATTTTGTGGTAACCACTCAATAGCTGCAAATAAGATACCCCTGTTTCCATAGCTTTTCCATGGAGACACAGCTTTTTGCATCTCCTGTGTTTATGATAATAATACAGCTTTCCAATTTCTCTTCTCAGTAAGGTAAGTTCCTCTCCCACTGAAGTATTTTTTAATTATTGATACCATAAATGGAAGTGTGTTGGAAACTATTGGCTTTGAAAATAGCTAACATGTGATATAATCCAAGAACCATCAGGAAAATTCTTTTGAAATTCTCTTTGATTCAGCCATCCTCAGGGCTTTATCCTTCTCTACCAGTCTCTCTACTGCCAATTTAAAATAACATTCTCTTGAAATCAGTGCAATGTCAGGAGAAATTCATCAGCACCGTAGGTGCATGTTTCCCAGATGTATATAAACCTACTACATTTGGCAGCAGTAAATTGATTGCATTTAAAAAACCTTGGATATTTGAATATTCCATAGTGTCCATCTTGGCTGCAGCCTGGAATATAAAGTAATTTTTTTAAGTTTCTTTCAGCTCTGTTTTAGGTGGAAAAAAGTAAGTGCTGACTCCATCATTCCTGCCTTTTGATTTACTCAGATTTTCCTAATGTGTAAACCACATCAGAGGTTTACATGCAGGGACAGAGTAAAATAATCCTAATCTCCACTGAGATTTGATCAGAAATGTTAATGACTTGTGCGTGCTTCCTCCTAATATTCAAGCTCTTACACTTTTAAACAGGGGAAAAAAGCTTGATTTTAGAAGTATTTATCAGTCTGATCTATGTGGTGAAATATCCTCCCCCCTTTAATATCATCAGTGCTGCATGCTCTAAAAATGTCTCCATTTCATTAATTTGTGATATACTGCTACCCTGAATTCTTTTAAGGTGGCTTTAGCTTCTGCCATACATATTTTACTGCTTTAAATTATAGATATAGGACTGTTGCCTAGTTAATTTCCTCTGGTTAGGAAAATATATTTCTGCTCTCCTGGCATTGCATAAAGTGATATGTGGGATTTGCTATATTTTTTAGCTGATTAAGTTTTGCATTTCTACATATTACTGCTTATGAGACCTCAAGTAAAAGTACGCAAAGGAAGGAGAAGTTTTATAGTATATTTCAAAGTTTCATTTAACTATAAATTCCACCACTAAGCCCTGTTACAAGACTTTTCCATTACCTTCCTGGATAGTCTGGCTATCAACTTCTTTCTAATTGAAGCATGAAAATAATATGAACTCAAAGTCATGAAGCTATGAGACAGGTATTAGTAAAAATGATACCGACTAATAAAATGTGACAGAAAGTTGTTTGCTGCTAAAACTCGGGGACTTTTTTTTTTGCAAGTCCTTATTAATTAATAGCACATCGATTTTTGTCTAAGTGTGTGTCAAAGGATGGCACTGAAGATTTTAAACAGCCTAACATAACCACTGCTCATGTTTGTTAGTGAGGCTTCACATGCTGTTTTACTTGCAAAGGTGGTGGAGAAAAGAAATTACTTAGAATTCCAGTAAAAATTGAGTCTTTTAATGCTCAGTGAATTATTTCCTGTATCACTGAGACACTGGGTATTAATCCACCCATTTGCCCACAATAATATGAGATAACTGAGGGAGTCAGAACCTTGTTGCTCAGCAAGGCAATAGACCCCAAATGGTTCATATGAACACACAGTACAAGAATTACCCTACCATAAAAATAGAATATAAATGCTAAAATCTCAGCTCAAAGTGAAATCCCCATGCTGTCTGTCTTAGCTGAACCATAAAGCTACAGAAGAAGTTTGTTCCAGACTTGATGAAACTTTAGCAAGATGATTGTACCAACAGAGAGCAGAAAGAAGACGTGGACTCTTTCTCCTTTTTTTGTGCCATTAGGTTGGCTTCAGCTGTCCTGAGGCTAATTAGGAAATTTTACTATATCCAATTTCTCATCTTTACAGTATCTGAAGAGCTGTAAGAATTTCCATTTGCTGTGATAAGGGGAAATAATATTGTTGCTTGTAATTACTCATTCACGCAGATCAGTACCTTCCTCATTCTCAGTTATACCTCTCCATTTGCCAGAATAATAATCACAGAGATGCCTCCTGCTCACTGTACTGACTTTTCCCTTCCCTCACACCATGTCCCAAGAGAATAAGTCCTCCCTGATCTTTCTGCCTATCCCCTGACCTATCCCCACCTGTGTCTCCAAACATCACCCACACCCATCTCAAATATTCCAGTTTTGAGTTCTACTGAAATGACACTTTTTGATTCAATAATGAAACCAGAAGTTTATCCCCATTTGGTTGTAGAATGTTTACTTTTAGTAAGGCTGTTTCATCCCCACCTTTGCATTTAAAAAAAGTGACCTTTTTTTGGATACATGTAGAAGAAGTGATATTTGCAAAGTCAAAATAAGACTGCAGAGAAGATATTCTAAAGGCTAATCCATTACTTTTGAAGAAAAATATCAAGCTTTTCCACAATCCCTTATTATTATTCTGGGTCACCATGGTGTTGCCATGCACCTTGGCATGTCCCTTTAATTGGATCCTTACATGGGAAGGTCCGGCACAGCTGCATTGAAAGCTGACATTTCTAACTAACTGACCTTTTCAGGCCCAGTGACACTCCTATAATGATTATCCTCTAGCATTGTTTGGACACAATACCACATACTTCACAGCACATAAAGAATATGTTCTTTGAGAACTATTCAAAATGCCCAGTCTCAAGTTAGCAAAATGAGAAAATTGGGTGCAAACATTCATCAGAGTGTTATTGTGCAGGTATCGATTTGAATGCCCTTTCATTTCTCTGGGAAAAAGTGTTGTATTATAGAGCTCTAAATTAACTTCTGTTCCGTTTTTTTCCCCCAGTAAGTATAAAAAGGTCAAATTCATTCATAAGGCTGAATAGATTTGCAGGATATAAGCAATAAGATAGCAATCAACCTTCAAATAACCTTTAAAGAGACAGTATCTTTTCTTTGAACAGTAATTGATCCGCTCATTAAGTCACCAGGTACTCTTTAGGGCTCACCTGGGCAGAAATGTGTAAGACCTGTGACGAAAGGATGTCACCTACAGCAAAACAGGAACAAATCCTCATGTGGAAATCTAAACATTTTACAGGTTTTGAGGGGTGTAAAGTTGATGAGAGGATTGATATTGCAATGTGAATTCTTTGACTTTACTCTTATAAGGGTGAGTGGAAAAGGCATAGGACAGACCTGAAAGTGTGAATTTGGTATTTGTGAGGACGAAAATCATAGCATGTTCATACCTGTCTGAAACCTAGATACATCTTCAGCTTTCCCTCTGGATTTAGTGGCTGGTGCGGGAGGGTGGCCACTGCCTCTGGTCAGTCCATGTAAAGGAGGTGCACATATAGGAGACCCTGTGTTAGACGTGGGATACGGCCGGGTGTTGTTCTGCTAAATTCAGTCAGATTGTCAAATAATGGCTTTCTGTGCATCATGAGGGCTTTGGGGATGAGTGTGTGGGTTCATCATCTCTGCCTACACAGACATAAAACCCATGTCCAGGTGGCTGCAGCACTGACTCCCTGGGTGCTGCCTCCTGTCACCTCCAGTCCTGGGCTGTCGCTCTGCAGCTCCTCCTGTGTAAGCAGGAGCTCCTGAAAGGTTGCTGGAAATTTCTTCAAGGGAACAGTACTTAGCCAGAGACTCACTCAGAGTGCCAGGACTGCCAATTTAAGATAGCAATCAGAAGATTAGTGTTCTGACCATGTCCATATTTTGTTTCTGCATGTAAATCCACGTTATGTTTTTGCACATCCACGTTATGAATTGCACATAGGCTGAGGACTATCTGTGCATAATTGATTACAGTGAGTTGTCTTGGTTCTTATCTTTGATCAGAATTTTCAGAAGCAGCAAGTATCCCAGGTGATGAGGCTTTTTATGCTGTAAATGTTTGCACACAATGCTTTCTGTTTTACTTCACAATGTGCAGAATGAGCATCTCGCTCGTTCAGAGGGACTGAAAATGAGCAAGTCTGTGCACAGGTGTATTGTGCTCCTCTTTTTGTGGAAGCTCAGGGAAAACTTAAAATAGTAACTTTTTTTCTCATAAACCCCTTATTTCTTCAGTATCAGATATTTTTAGAAAGGATGGAAAGCATTCTTCCTTTTTAATGAAATTTTAATTTTCAAGGTTACCTGTCACTTCACTTAGGCACATTTCTTCTCGCTGAGTGACCTGAACAAGACTAAGCAGAAATCAGTGTATTAAATATCTAGAAGGCAGCAGAGGATTATATTGACACTACAAAATAGAACACAGTGCAGAAATGCATGAGCCAGCAGAGCCCTGAACAGCAGAGCTGCGCTGCAGACTCACCAGTGTGGGGCCAGATGCCTCCAAGCCCTGTTGCTTGGGTGCTGTGCCACAGACAGATAAGCCCCAAGTCCTTTTTTTTCACTGGCTTTAGAGTGCTGTCATTCCAGTGCAGCTGAATTGCACCTGGGCCTGAATCTTAGCTTGTGACTTCTTTTTAACCTAGCCAGGCACACACAGCAACTCTGCTTCATTTCTATTTTAGCAGCATCCCCATACCCCAGTCCACAGGAGTGTCATCCTGCTGGATGTAGTGACACCAAGCTGCTCCTGAGTAGTTGATAACTCAAGCAGACAAAGCTCAGGGCAGTGGATGGGAAACATGGAAAGAGAATGTCAAAAATAAAATATTATTTTCATAGAACTGTGTCGCTTTGCTTCCCCTTTCCTCCAGTCTCTGATGTAATAGAAAATGGCAATACCAGTGGTGATTATACAGCAACAATGAGTGGGACTGAGGAAGAAGGGAGCTGTAACTGCACAAAGGACTTTTCCTAAGCTCATTTGTTTCTAAGGATTGCCAGTGGGCTCATTTCTTTTGTATGCAGAACATTTCTGTTAAAGCGGTCAGCCAAGGTCACAGGGAAACCCACAAGAAAGGATAACCCAGGGCCCTTATTATTATTTTGAGCTTGTAACAAAGGAATTTTTAGTAGAGATTTGAATGGGAAAGGTGTACTGGTTCTGTGAATTCAGAATGAATTCAGGTTGAATGGGGAAGGTGTGCTGGTTCTGTGAATTCAGACTGTAAGTGCAACATAAGCCATGATGGAAAAGTGAATTTTTCATCCCACAGCTCAGTGCGGTATTGGAGGGAGTCATTTGAGCTGCTGCTAAATGAGATAACGTGAGGACTGTTAGGCAGTGGTATCACTGCAGTGTCCTTAAGGAGCGGGTTAAAGGAAGGTGAAATACTGTTTTAACACCACAGTCTGCTCCTGACGTTGCAGGAGGTGTGGTGTCTGCACAAGACCCTGCACTGGACTGCCAAGATGCTGTGAGTGCCAGGACACAGAGTGCTGCCAGAGGAGCCAGGCAGAGGAGGGGAAGGGCCACAAGGCAGAGAGGATAAGGAGGGAGGCAACATAAACCAGCAAGTTGCATTTCTGGGCCATATGAATCAAAATGAAAATAAGTGTTTTCAAAATACCTAGGAGATAGCAGGAGATTGTGTTATTCTTGATGCTTTATTATACTACCTGCCCTGTTGCACAGCTACATCCCTTGTCCTTATCCTCTGGGGACTAATGGAAGGAAGGAAGGAAGGAAGGATTATCCATAGAGACTCTGATTTTCCTGCCCATCCTCCAGGGAGCCTCACAGTGATCAAATGCAAAATTCTGTTGTGCTGCTGCCCATCCCCTGCGCTGAACCCACCTTCCTGCCAGGGACTGTGAGGGTGCAGGGCCTGCAGCTGGATGCAAAAGGAACCTTCACTTAGACCTGCTGCACATTTGCTTTGGGATCTGATCCAGAGCACTTAAATTGCAGCTGACTTGGACCAAACCCCTAATTCTTGTCAAAGGCTGGACAAACCTGACAGCGAGAGCGACTTCATGCTGATCCCGGACTGAACCCCCTCATTCCAGCAGCTGGGCTCGAGTTTTGTTATCTGAGCACTCAAATATCTTTCTGTACACTGGAAAACTTTCCTAAATGGTCTCGTGGGCTCTGGGCTGGACCACAAGCAGCAGCACAGCCGAGCAAGGCGTTCCCACCTCTGGGGGACACCTCTGCCACGGCGCTGGTTTTCACACCGGCTGCACGGCCACTTGTGGCATCCCAACAAAAGCCTCTGGAAGCAGGAGCCGTGGTGCTCGCACCCAGCACGGGCACAGCTGCCAGGGTGCAGTGCTGCTGCTGATGAATGCGGGCCGTGCAGGCGTGGGGCTGCGCTGGGAGCGAGCTCTGCCCGCAGCCCCGGCGCTCAGCAATGAACTGCAGGGGTATCACTCTCCCAAGGCTTTGTGTTATAGCTCTGTTTTCTTCACCTTTAACCCCGCAATGGATTATGGCCATACTTTCTCCTATAACTAAATGCTCTTCTGTCCTTTGACAAAACAGATTTGTGTCTTTTCATAGCTTTCTGTAGAGAGCTAATAATACATGGGAAAGCTTTACTGCCCACAGGAGACTTTGCCTGGCCGTAATAATAAGAAATGCTGTTGAAAAGTCATGATCAATGTTAATTCAGTTATTTTTCATTTTCTCTTTTTTTATAATGAAATCTTCTACTTTATGCATTTTATCCAGTGCTACCCCATGAATTGCTTGTTGGGGAGAGGGGTCATTGGTTATAAAAATGAGTTCTTGCTGTTTGTCCTCATACGAAAATAACGGCAATATTTTGAAATGATGAATTTAAGGGAGGACAAAAAAAAAGTGGAATCTTGGATGTACAAAAGATGTAAATATTGTTTTCCAGGTTTTATGGGTCCCAGATGCCTCCTCTAATTGCATAGCTAACCCTGAGTTTATTAAGTTATTTTCCAGAGTCAAACTCATTTGTAAACATGTCAGAATAAAAACTAAATTTAAAGAACAAAACCTTTGGATTAGAATTCTGGAGTGATAAACAAACTAATTTAGAATGTATTTGCATGTAATTTACATGTGCCAAAATAGGATTGCATGTGGTTTGTAAATACAGGTCTTGAATCTATTTAACATTACAGAATAGCACAGAAGAAATTAATTGGAGCTCAAAAAAAAAGGTTAAAATAATAAAAAGATGGCTTAAAATGGCCCATGTTTGAATTAGATTCAATGTGCAGAAACTGGTGAGGAGAGATAAGCACGCAGGGAAAGCTGTAAATTCTAGCAGCAACATCTGTAGTAGTTAGAATACTACGTTTTATAGCAATTCCTTACCTCCCCCCATGGACATTACTCTGGCAAGCAGAGTATTTATTATTCACTTTCTGCAAGAGATGTTTGCCTAGCACAGCCTTAAAAATAAAGTCTGTTTCCTTTCTTTTAATGTTCACTTATTCAAAGATGATGTGAGCTTCCACCTGAAGCCTCTCGGCCAGTTCGACCTGTAGGCTTTGGCTCAAGATAACAATTTATAATTCTATGGGTTATTACAGTTTACCAGCAGGTAAATCTTTTGCTGGGTGCAGTCTCCATCTGGAACCTGAATCCTTCAGGTTTTTTTCCACCTGAAATACATGATAGAATCATTGAATGGCTTGCACTGGGAGGGACAGTAAAAATCATCCTGTGCAGGGAGGCCACTCCTTCCCTAGATCAGGTTCGTCAGGGCCCCGTTTGTGTCAAAAGTCAGGATGGAGTGCATGGTACCATCCCATCTCTGCCTGCTGCTCCCAAAATACACAGGCTAGAGGGAGATATCTGTGGAGACCTGAGGCAGAGGGAGTGACAGCAGCCATGAGACTTAACAGGTCTTGCTTTGGCTCCTTGGCCTCTGCTCCTGCTGCCAGTGCTGAAATGTATTTATATTCTGGGCCTTGGGATTAAAGCAGCTGTGTTTGGAGGGAACAGGAAATGCTCTCTGGATAGAAAGGGGTTGAGTAAATGCAAATGTGAGCACTGAGTTCAATAGTACTGAATTGCATTGCTGGAGTTATGGGGGGAAGAATGCTTTATTCACTATAAAAAATACATGTAATGCATGTTTTCAGGCTTGTCTTCAAATGCCATGGAATATCCCTTTCTATATTCACAGCAGAGCAGCCTGGAGCTTAAAAGTGGCAGCAAAGTGGCCCTGCAATCTTTGCTGTAAGAGGGTCTGCAAAGCTGGTCAGTGTTCAATCTCACTTTTCTCCAGGCTTTGCTGAGAAAAAGTAGAAATGTAAGGATTTCTCCTCTGAATCCTGGGAATTTTTTTCCTCCACTGGCTTAATGTCATATATTTTATTTAATTTTTAGACAAAGGGGAGGAAAAAAAAAGAGTAAGGAAAAGCAGACCTTATGGGATAGGAGGCAGAGCTTTTTGGTGTATTTGTTATTCAGCATTTTGTTTGAGCACCATGGGAGGATATTATCAAGGAGGACCAGATGTCAGGAACCTTTCCATACATTTTTCAGGTCATAATACTTCTATTTCAATGTGCAGATAAATGTTTCTAAATATTTTCTTGTACTTCTTATCATTTCATCTCTAGAAGAAATTAATTGTAGCTTGAAGAAAAGGGGTTTATTTCCCACTTGGCTATGAGCCATTTTGTATATCTGCTTTAAATGTTAATTATTAATTAGGATATAATCTATTTAAATCTATTTAGCTGTCCACTTCTTCCAAAGAAGGCAGCTGGATGAAACAAGAAACATGCATCATTATAGGGATGATAAATCAGTCTCTTATCCCAGGAGAAGACAGTTCCTCAACACCAAGGCTGAGACATACCAGGGAGTGGAGGAGCCTCCCAGCCTTGTCCACTTGGTGCTGGATACAGAGAGTGAGGGTACAAAGATGGCTTTTATAATTAAATTATTGGTAGTAAAGGAACATCCTTCCTGTAACATTCATTCTAACGGAGTTATTGGAATGGGCTTAGTGGGAGGTTGAGTGTTTTTAAGTTGTATTGGAAAGCGAGAAGCTGGAAAAACAACAGCAGATGATTAAAAAAACCCCAAACATTTCCAATAAGTAATAAAAAGCTTTTGCATGAATCCCAGGTGAGGCAGATCCCTTACATGAGCATCAGTGAAGCTGCAGCACTCGTATGTCTTGCAAAATCCGAATGAATTTGCTATTTTGGGAGAGTGAAGTTGGGATATGTATCTTTATAGAAATGAATGGCTTCTTGACAGAAAATATGTCACGGCTACCTTTATCAACTGAGTCCTGAAGATGAAATGTGAGGCTGGCAGTTAGCACCAATGACCAGCTGTGAAAACAGGAGTCTCTCTCATTTCTTTTAATTACAATTTTGTTCAAATATTTACATATTTTATCTCTTATTTATTGCAAACTTTATATCAACAGCAAAGGAGACACTCTGGATTAAATTTTGTATATTTGTGTATTTAGGTGTTTCTTTATTTGCCAGTTAAATGCAAAACAGAGCCCTTGTTTTGAACAGTATCTATATGGACTTATCTATACGAACAGTTGAAAAGCTGGGCACTAGATTGCAGAGCTCATCAGTGCAGCTTCAAACCACACCCAGCAAACAGCTGAATGACTTTGGAAATCTGCAGCGTGCTCCTGAAACTTTAAACGATACCATTGTGTCACCCGAGGCAGCTCTGTGGGTCACAGATCAGCGGCTGGGAAAGCCAGAACATTTTCTCCCGTGTTTTATCTGTATCCATTGTTCATAGATGATCAGCTCCGGAAAGAAACACCCTGTCCATGCTGGTATTACCTTCAAAAAATTGCCCCAGTGGAGCACAGTTGCACAGCCCAGCTCAGATGCACTTGTAGATGCTGTAGAGTTACAAATATGTTTGTGGAGCTGACAATAATATGGCTTTTTTTAAAATTTTATTTTATTGCAACTGAAACTGTCATGCGCTCTTGTGACACAGAGAAGACAGACACAACTGAACTTCCATTCTTTTCTCCTGTCCTGCCCAGGACTTGGGCAGGCAGCTGAGGCAGATGGTCCATTTGGATCCAGAGCCAGAATACTGGCACATTCCTGATTTCCTTAAAATGTGGCTGGCAAGAGCAACATTCAGCTGCGATGGACTTAGCTTGGACAAAGAAATCCAGAAAGGCACTCACTGCTCACAGGATTGCATTTCATTAGACAGAAGCTAAAAGGTCCTTAAGATAAAATGGATGTTGTGCCCCAAACTTCTGTGCAGTTGTCTTGACCTGAGGAGTTTTCACCCCTCAGGAGTGACATCCCAGAGCCTCTGCAAACCTCGGCTCAGAGCACAAAAGCAGTCAAAGATGCAGAGTGTTTGATATCAGCAAAACCAGAGAATAAATTAGGTGTAACAATGCACTGCTCACAAAATTGGTGGCAGAGCCAGCAGAGGTACTCTGAAAGACAATGAGGATGATCAGTAAAACGACTTCATCTGAAAAGAAATCAAGTAGAACTGTGATTATTCTTTTCCTGTAGGATCTGCCGCTAGTGAGAATGGAGTTTGAACTGGGTTTCTAAAGTTTATGGGGTTTTTTTCTTAGTTAAAGATGTTGCATCCACTGTTGCAAAACTGTATTTTGAACCACATGATGGTGGATAAATGCAGCAATAAATGCAAGTTACTACTGGCCCAAGGATCATAACAAGTTTATATTCATTAAGGGAGAAGAGGAGGCTGTACTATGGTGTGCTTGAGAAGGACTAAATTCCCACAGCTGCAGAAATTTCTTAGCAAATATTTGAACAGAAAATATTTTTCAGTTCTTTTTCTGTGTGGGGGTTTTTTTTGTGTGGTTTTTTTGGGGTCTTTTTGGTAAGAAAATGTATTAATTTTATATCTCCAAAGCCACATCCCTTGACATGAAAGAAAACAATTTTAGCTAAAAATCCGTTCTGGTTCAGTGATACAATGAAGAAAGCATTTAAAATTATTAGAAAATGTTTAGCCTTAATGGGAATAGGGGACATAAACAGCTTTCAAGTAGAAATAGAAGAAGGGGAAGAAAAGAAGGGGGAAGAAAAGAAAATAAAATACATGAAGGAAAAATCCATGTGGGTGAAACTAAAAGTTCTAGTTCAGTATATTTTCTGGGATCTCATTTATTCTAAATAAGCTAAAACTCAGGTTTTAGTTCATAATGATGACACTCAAAAGGCAGATGTTCTTGGTAAGAGTTTATTTAAGTTTCTGTCTTGGGGTGAAATGCTTTCAAGTCCAGCAATAACAGAAGGATTCTGTTAGGGATACACACTCTTAAATCAGGAATACAGGAGGAGCTGGGATCACCTCGGACCCAATGGTCTTGTAAATAAATGAACGTGTCTTGGAAATGGGGGGATGCCATTTTATTGTGCAAATACTCAGAAAGGCAGCTCGTGTGACTCAGGTTAGCACAGACTGGTATTTTGACAACAGCCCCCAGGAATCTAATTAAAAGACTGATGGAGGTTTAGTTAGCAAAAGTTAAATACAATAAAGGGCAGTCAGTGTTTCATGAGGAAAAGGATTTGTCAAACAATTCACTTTGGCCTTTGAGTATATCACAAATATGGTTGATGAAGCTGCATAAACTTTTTAAGGTGTTTGAATTACTGCCTTACAACATTTTAAAAATATAGAGTGCATTAAATAGGTTAAAGATCAGTCAACTCACGCCTCACACATCACTTATCATGGGGGAACCTCGCTTGAACGGGGCTCTCTTTAATGGGTTCCTTTCATGGTAGTGGGCCCAATGCAACCTCTAATGATGATTTGTTGGTGATTAAAACATCACTGTTGAGTGGTAAAGAAAGATGTAGAAAGGCTTGTCACACAGTGCAACCTTGATCTCTTGACTGGCCAGACCCTTCACATAAAATAATGCATTTCAGCATAGAAAAAACCCCTAGATTTCTGCTTCTTAAGGCCAGGAATGCAGCCAAAGCCTGTTTGGTGGAGCAGTATTGTCCAAAAGAATTTGGGATTGTGTTTGTCTAGTAATTAAGTTGGATGAAGCCTGTAAAGATGTATATTAAAATGCTTTGGTTTTTTTTTCTGGAATATACACAGGGACATAGAATGGATCAGAATGTCAATCTCAAAATATTTTATATCTCAGCACGTGCTACTATGGTTTCCACTTACAAAGAAAAGGCACTGAAATATTGGAATTTGAGAAACTAGTTTCAATTCTAAGACTTTAAACTCGGTTTAGGTCATCAAAAGTGAGACAGGGATGGTGGTGGGATAGGCATTTGAAGGCAGGCTCTGAGCCTACTGATAGCACATGGGTATTTGGTTTTTAAAGCAGGCAGTTTCCAAATCACATATGTAATTTGCCTTTTGTAGAGCAGCCTTTCGTGCACATGCGTGTTTGTGCTGCACAAATGGAAGAGCTACACCCCGAGGTTTTAATGGGAGCTACATCCCTGGGCACACACAAAATAAGAGGTCAACTGGCAAGCAAGGACATATTTACGGCAAAGAACTGTCAAAAGATATTTTGTAAATCTCTTACAATCAGGACCAGAGTCCCATGGCAACAGGCAAAGGTCTTTTGTATGGCTTGATAAGGACTTTAAAGCACCGTATTTACAGTAATATTAACTGCACTGGGTGGTGCATGGGCAGGACTGGTGTTCTCCAAGGCTGCCTGAAATTATATGGACTTGCTGTGGAGGGAGGAAATCATCGCTCGCCTGGGTTTAGAATCAAGTAGGTAAACAATTTACTGCTTTGTTTTGCTCAGAATCTCTCTGTAGTGCTCAGACAGTGTCGAAGAGCACCAGAGTCAGGCAGAGCATCAGAGATGGATTTCTGGGAAGATCTGCCCTTTAGTCAGAGGAGATAAACATATCCAAGTGCTACCAGGGTGTGATCACAGCGAAGAGTTATGCCAGTGGAGAGCACTAGAGTTAGAAAAGCTACCAAGGAGAAGTGGTAACAGTCAGAGTTTAATAGAATATGTGAAGTTTTAGAATGGAGTGTGTGTAGTTTCAACACAAGAGCAGAGCTCACAGGCCAGCTCTCAAACATTCAGTGCATTTCTTCCTGACTTCAAGGTGGCCAATTACACCACATAAATGAATTAAAATATTTCATGGTGTGCTAAGCAGGAAAGACAGAGACAGGAGAACAGGGGAGTAAAGCACAACAATTCATCTGCTGAAGTACTCTGAAGTTAATAGTTCTACATGGACAAATGAGATGATGCTTAGAAACCTCCAAAAATGGCTGGATCAGGCATAGCATTGAGCAGTCTACCAAAAACGACATTTCTGTCGTACTTCCCTCCTCTTCCACTTTGAGTGTCCGATGTGACGAGCTACCGCTGGAAATCTTTGGGCTACATTGCAATGTCCCAGAAAAGAAAAAGCTGCTGGAAGCATGGAGAATAAGGAGTGAACAGAGCAGATCTGCTTCTGAAAAAAAACCCTTATTACTCCTATTTCAGATGTGGAACTCTGACAGTGTCTCACGAAAGTTAAAGAACAAGCTGGAAGTGGGGAGCTGACATTGCTAAAAAAATAATGTGGAAGAAAATCACTTGCATGGGGTTGAACATTACTTTTCCTCTTCCCTTTCTATTTGGGTGGTTGGAAGTTTGTGTTTCCCCTTAAAAGGCAAAAGAATTTAATGGCTTTATATTGTTTGGAGTGGAGTGAGTGCCTGCAGGCTTGCTTGATGAGCAAAGTGACATCCTGAGGAAACGTACAGCAAATTGCAAACAAAATCCTTATGAGTAGTGGCAGTTACCTCCTGGAGTAGGATTGATTTGAAATCCCTGTAAGGATAGTGCTCTCCTCGCTCAGCCAACTTGACAAATAAGAGCATGTCTTAGGAGTTCATATTCAAGTTGTGGTGGAGGTAATAGAATTTAACTTTCAGATTCAAAACAATTAAAGCAATGTACTGAACATCACTGTGCCTGAGAGATTTATTTTAAAAGATACACATACAGCCCTTTTCTATTGCAAATGCAGTAAAAAAGCTGGTTTTTTTCTGTACATCCTTAGAGTGGTTATGAAGAGCAACTGGGATTCAAAGATTGGGGATGCTCCCAAAGGTATGAGAGCATTCACTGTGGGAATCCATGTTTTTTCTCAGCTCAAAGACACAGAAAATCATTTTGATCCATCCTCAGCCATACTCTGGAACGTGACAGGGAGACTGTTGAGATAGTCTGGACTATTTGACAACAGCAATGTGAAGCAGCAGACATGTTATTTTGCAAAGTGTTTTTTTTTTTAAAAAAAGAAGTCATATGTGAACAGTGTAATAACAGCCTTGACAGGAATCAAAACAATCTGCAGTATTTGTTTTATTTCCCATCAGCCACCACTTATGTCACCGCAACAAGAATTGAAAAGTACCAAAATGTTCATTCCTCTTTGCCCCATGCAGCTGAAATATCTGAAAACATTTACTTTGAGCATGAAAAGAAACTCTGGAGTGGAGACAATTGAGATAAATACTCGGAGCTAATCCCAACTGCTGTTGCTCAAGCTGTGTTTAGATTAACAAATTATGTGGACTGACAGAAGTGGATTTTTGGAGCAGAACATTTGGCACTGAAGACATGACCATACCTATTCTGTGCATTCCTGAGGTTTTCCCATTGGATCAGCCCAAGTCTGCTCCTGTGGCTGGAATGCCTGTTGGTGATTGGAGCACATGTTCTAATTTAATTTCACTCAAGGGCAATCCATTTTGTGTGCTCCAGGAGTGCTCTGTGGTGTGAACCAAAGCATGAGACGCACAGATACTCAGAAGACAGGCTTCAAAACTTAAAATGCTTAGGATGTCATACGGAGGAAATAAATGTTTCATTAACTTACTAGTTGTCAAACATGTTTCTCCCAAATTATTTTTAACTCAGGGCACCACCAAAATGCACTCGAATTGAATTGGTTTGGGTATTGTTTAATTTAGTGAGAGAAAAATCACTGTTAACAAATAAAATAGCAGCTGTTATTGTAATGCATCCTGTGGAAAGGCAAGGCAAGCATCTAAGTATTTGCTGGTTTATGTTTTGAACAATATTTAGTAGTTGTTATCTTTACTGCTGGAAGGCTGGACTTCTGCATTTGATAAGCAAAATGATGTTGCCATAGAATGTGAAACCATTCCGAAATGCTAATTAATACTTCTCGTAATGAAATATGTGCTCATGTCCTGAATTCTTTTACCTGGAAGTATATTTTATTATTTTACCATTTTTAAAGGGCCAGTAATAATCAGAATGGACAAATGACATGAGAATAACAAGCTCATTAGCCCTCTAAGAATTTACACATTGCTATCCTGCAATTTGGCTGCAAGCTTTGAAAGTTGCATGCAATATTTAAGGCTTCAGCCTGCCATGAGGTCTGTGTGGTAATACCCTGTTGTGGGTGGATCCTTGAGCATCCAGAAGCAGTGTCTCCTTTTGAAACTGGCAAAATGAGATTTTAAGTTGTGGG
This sequence comes from Oriolus oriolus, assembly GCA_013400235.1. Classification (NCBI taxonomy): domain Eukaryota; kingdom Metazoa; phylum Chordata; class Aves; order Passeriformes; family Corvidae; genus Oriolus; species Oriolus oriolus. The sequence continues at coordinate 1,781,839 of VXBT01004570.1, forward strand.
GTTATTTTCAGTTTTCTGATTTGAATTAATATCACACTTGTATATGCTATATTTGCTATAGCCAAGTATGAAAACCGTGAAGAATTGTCACACTTTGTGCACCAGCACTTGATACACAGTGCCCCAGCATACTAAAACACTTGCCAAATGCATTTTCCTTCTTGGGAAAGAATTGACATGGGTTGGTGCTGGAAATGAGGCAATAGGCGGAGTCTGTTCCCTAATGTTAATGCTTTGTTTTTGTGGAACTCACAGCAATCAACTGATCTCACTTCAAGAACGATTTGATAAGTATCTTTGATACTAACTTGACCTCTTCTCTGTGAATTACTTCTAGTGGTTTCCCTTTTAGGAAGCACATTTTTCTCTTCTCCCCTTGAACTCTCTGAAAAGTGTGAAGATATTTTTTATTTTGCCTGCAATGGGGGAAATGGTCAAAAATTTGACCAGGGAGTGGATTGCATACAATGAAAAGTGGGGGGTTCTACGCTGTGTTATTCATTCATCTGTTTAGTTTTGATTCCATACATGATCTGTAAGGAGAGCATGGAGTTGACAGAAGCCTGAAGTAAAGCCAAACGAGAGATTGATTTACCCCAGAAATACTGCTCTGTTTAGCAGATTTGTTTGTATGACTTCTCACTTGGTAGCAGTCTTTTGCTAGTTGGTATAAACAAGGGCCAGCTTCCAGGGTTACTCTGTGTTTGTACAAGGGCTCTAGACTTTTACACACTGGATATCAGCTCTTAGAGTGTGAAGGCCTTATTCAATGACACACCAAAGTCACTATCTTCTGAGAAAACTGGTACATTAACAATCTCTGAGAACATTTCTTCAGTTTCATCACAGCATTGGTCTTTTCTTCTCAGTGGCAGACTTGAAAAATTTGACAGGGTAACCTAACACTTCCAGCACGGTGTTAGAAGAAAGATGCTCCTGTGCATAAGAAATAGAAATAACATTACATAAACCATACTTCTTATCCATAATTCTTCTGGGATCTGGGTTATTCTTTGAATTTTAATGGAGAGTATGCTGAATGCTGACAAACAACTAAATTATGGCTACCTTCGTAATGTCTCTTCTAGGCTCTGTTTGTAAAATACGCCCTCTGGTTCTTCTCTGATTATTGAATGGATTTGCAGAAATTTCCAGCAGCAGCAGAGTTTGGTGTGTTCATGCCCAGAAAAGACACAACGAGGCCCTGTCAGGCCAAGCATGTCCCAGTGTGGCTCCACTCCTCCCCTGAAGGAGACAAGCCGGAGGAGGAAGAGGATAACCCAGCCTTCGTGCCCATTCAGCCCCTGGCCTTTTCCCCCAAGGCTGTCAGCAAGGGTGTTAATTAGCGTCAATTGTGACAGCCAGCAATAGGACCTGTGCCACAAAAGCATTTGCTAAACTACTCTGCCAGCAAACAGCCCACAGATGGACGCGACTTTCATTCGCTACCAACCTGGGCTCTGAAATCATGGCAGACCTGAAAAAGTCGTCTAATTTATTGCTGTTCCCCATGGACTCTGCACCCCTCCCATATTCCTTTGTTTTAGAAGAAATACTGGAAGGCTGAAGTTCAAATGTTTCATTCTTCCAGTCTCAGTCCTTTCCCTCCCTGTGGCAGACTGCTCTGTAAGTGCTTCAGTATTGATAATGTTTTCTCAAAGGTGTCTGAGGCTTCTGTTTTTCAGGGATCAAAGGAAGGAATAATCTGGATTTTTGCAAATGGTTACATGACAACACTGATGTCATATCATCAGTGAATTGCAGAGTTAATGTCCTTCATCTGCTTCAGAGGCTATTCTAATACTAATGTGCTTTTATGCCTTAAAAAAGTCCATGACCTAAATACAAATAGGAAATACAGTATGATTTTGCTATTTTGTTGTTGAGAGATGCAAGGTTTTCTGGCCTACCCTGGATTTTCATGTCCTAGTTTAGCTTCGCTCTTGTCCATTTTTTTTCTCTTTGCTTTTTTCTGCAGTCTCTGGCACTATCATTTCAATCCATTGATTCTTTGGGATCACCAGATACTGAGGTCTCATTTGTACTCCTCTCCACCTGTTTGAATGGCAGTCAGAGACCCCAGCTGCCAAGCTCTGCAATGTTCTGCTCAGTTGAGGATTGTGGTTGGCATCAATGCAGATTTCATTTAGTTATGCTGGCAGCTTTCACACCACCACTGGGCTTGCTATAGGTGCAGACGCGAGTGTTTTGGTCATTTATTCCTTTTACATAGTCTAAAAACATGTAAAAAATGTGCCCAGGCAAGTTGTTCCTCCATCCAAATTTCCTTTATTAAAAAGGCATGCCATTTCAAGGTGGAGGCAGGCAATCGTGCTCCTCACTTGGCATCATGTCCTCGTGCTGGCGGAGATGTTTGTGCTGCCCTTGGCATTCCTCAGCTCTGTTTTTCTCTCTCACTCTTGGGGTGGCTTTGGCAGCTGCACGGGCCAGATGCAAAGCTCTCGCCTCTTTTCCAGCAGAGGCATGTGAGGTCTGTGTAAAAAGCTTGCTGGCAGAGGCTCTGCATTTTGCCTGGCTCTGCTTTGCTTCCCCAAGATTTGCTCCTCACCCTCTCTACATGTCCCATCTTCTGATCCACAAACAAGCGTGAGGAATTCAGCTGCACGGGGTGGGGGTTTGGAGAGAAAGCAGCTCACCTAGGGCACACAAAGAGCCCTGTTAGTGCCCGTGTCTGCTCCATTTCTGATGTATAAACAGTTACTTTGACATTTAATGAATTTGTCATATCTTGGAAGCACAGCAGCACCATGCACTCCTTTAGAATAAGCAGTTCTCTTAGCAGAAAGATTAATAATGCCTTCTTGCAACTACGGGTTTCCTGATCTTTAATAAGTAGTGAGCTCATAGTACAAATTTTCCCCTGATGAAGACACTTTAATAGTCTCTTTCTCCTTGAATGGTCTGCTTGTTTTCATTAAAAGTGAAGGAACCTCTGATTTTGCAGGCTACTACCCTTTGTCTAAGAGCTTGAAATTGCTCAACAGGTTCAAGAGTTACCGTAAGCACACATACTCCAGGCAAAAAAACCACCCCAAAAACAACTAATAGGAAATACAGTTTTCCTTAAACTGTCAAAATAGTCAGGAAAAATTCAAACAGGAATGCTACTTCTGACCTCTGCCAAGCTGATGCTGTCCTGGAGCATTTGTGCTGGCAAAGAGCAATACCCTTCAATGATTTCTCTCCAATGCTAATTATTGCTAAATGTTGCTCTTGTTAACAAATAATAAAGATCCACCTTTGTAAGATTTTGCCAAAGTTCATGAATTTGCCAGCCTAACACTTTATTTTAGGATATTTTACTTAAATAACCGTGGAAAGTGCTGTCTTCGATCACTGTACCTGTGAAACTTTATGCTCCCACTAGAACTCAGGACTTGAAAGGTCATTTATAAGGCCATGCCATAGTGGCAAAGGAGATGCAGCTGGCCAGCAGGTCCCTAGTCTTGCATGGGGAGAGCATCTGGAAAAGTGGGGAATTTTCTGCAAGCCTGATGGCTGTTTCTCTTCTGAGCGTAAGAAATCCTTGATGGTTGTTCTCTTCTGTCTGTAAAATGACTTCTTGTTTTGACACTTGGGATTTGGGTTGTTGGAAATCTTTTCACGTTTAAGTTGGTTATTCACAAATGCTAATGGTGGTAAAGTTAGCAGTATAGTTTGTAGCTCGTCACCTCGATCTCAGTCTTTATGTAAGAATCAGGCATTTTTCACCTCTCTTGATTAACTGGCAGAGATACACGACTCCCACGATGTCACTCAGTGTCACATTCAGAAACAGGCTGTGGGAGTCACGGCCTCTGCCCCAGACCTCTACCCAGCAAACTGTGTCACAGGAGTATGTTTCGGCTCTTTCCACTTCCATTTTTGTAACGATTTATGCTCCACCTTACCTGCTGCATTTTTGCAGCTGCAGATATTTATAAGCCCATCACAGAAGCATTCAGGTGTCACAGAATTAAATGAAAGGCAAGGCCTTAACTCTAAATAAATAGTGCATACTCAACACCATCTACTTTACCCTTTAGCATAGTTGCTCATGCTGAAGTTTTGATGAAAACCTGATTTTTATCAAGAAGATTCCTGATAGGATCAAAACTGCTGTCACAGAAAGGTCAGATCTAGGATGCCTCACCTAAAGATGCTGGCCAGGAAGATGACCTGATGGACCTTTAGGTGCAGCAGTGTGTCCAGAGTGTCCAGACACCTTCACCAGCTGCACCAGAAGGCTGCCATGGGGGATGCTGGGCAGTTGGGTTGGATGGTGACCAAGGAACATTTCATTTAGGACAGTGGTTTTACCACACATAAAGATCACAAGAAAATCGAACCATTGTGTTTGATGTTCTGAGGTCGTTGAGTTGCTACATCACCAAGGACTTCATAGTTAATAACCAGCACTTCAGCTTGCACCTGGAATGAGACTGGCAGCCAGCAGGAGCCCAAGAGCAGGTGCAATATGCTCTTGTCCATTTACTCATCCTCTGTGGCAGGCAGCCACCTCCTGCACCAGCTGAAGCTGCCAGATGTCCTTCGGGTCGGTCCCACATCACACACGCTGCAGCAGTCAAGAGTTTTACTTGCTGCTTGCTTTTGTTGACTGTTCCTGCCAGGGTCACTACCTGAGCCTGTCAGTAAAAAACTCCCAGTATAATTCTGTGTGCCTCCTAGGGAATGCCTTCAGGATAAAGGGGACCTGTTTTGAGGTTGAAGTCTCCTATTGCATGTTAACTCTTTATTTTTCTCCATCTGATTAAATAGCACATTAGCTGTCATTGACATCATCTTTTTTGATTATTAACTTTAGTGAATCATTTGCTCATCGTGCATTTTGTCTACAGGAACATAAACTTCCCTTTATCAAGAAGGGAATTTCCCTTAAGTCCCTTCAAAATGATACATTACATCCTGTAATTATGAACTTCTTCTCTTTGTCTTAACCACCAAGCCCAGCAGTGCTCCCTCCCCAGCTGAACTGGCAGGACTCACAGTGTGACACTCTATTGTCATTCAGCTCAGGTGTTCTCTCTAATGGCTGCAGCAAGCTCAGGTAAGATTCCTGCCCGAGCTGCCTGTACTCACAGGTTATAATTTTCTGAGGTGACCTCAGATTGTGGTGTTTGCCTGCTTCAGGAGACAGTGAAGAACATCAAACATGTCTTCATAAACATCATAAATTTTTATTTACAATTCTAAATGAGGCACACGTTTAAATGTTTTGTGGGCAGGAAGCAGTATTGATCGCTCGTTGACATTTTTAAGAAAAACCATTACCACAAGATGAAATTGGCCGTTCTCCTTACACCAAGCAAATTGGAATAATGTCTGTTTATAAGAAACAAAGGAAAGAATGGAGACTATTGAGTGGCCTATTTTGTATTAATATTTTATGGTGTTTGCATTTTTTTTCACAGTAATCCAGCATATCCTGATTTCTAACAATTTTCCTCTTTTATTTTGTCTCTTTTTCAAATTGTTACTGAAAAGATAGAGTTGAGGTTGCCTTGTGTGCTGTGTAATTCTCTACTAGCTCCTAGCCTTAATTTGTGTTTTGCTGGCCTTTTAGTGCTTGATTTTGTGGTGAAGTTTTGTTTTGTTTGTTTTTTGTTTGTTTCCTTTAATTGTTTGGAGGTTTGTTTTGGTTTTTTTTAATAGCTGTGCAAATTGTTGCAGGGTTTGTTTGCCCTCAAACTCTACTTTTTTTTCTCTATGATAATATGAAGTGTTTTCTCTGATGGCAACAATGCCCCTTTTGGTGTAATCTCAGGTTTAAAGTGTATCAGGCTTGAGTGTATTTGTTTGTACTTTAATAATATGCACAACCCCTCTGTGCCAATGCTGCTGTTTCCCTGATGGTAACCAAGAGCGCCGTGAATCCTCATTCACCAATCCTTCTCTCCTCTTAAATGTCACAGCTGTCAGCAAAGGAGTGATGTAAAAAATATTAGAACAACATTTTCTAGATTCTTCTGTGATCTGCTGCTACTTTCTCTCACGCAGCAAGTGATGGGAATCATTCAGCAGGGACAGCTTAGAAAATGATAGCAGCTGAGTAAATCTGACTCGTAGAACTAAATATCATGGATCAAATGGGCTTGTGCCAAACTTTCCCACTGGATTTAATGTAAGACTCTGACCCTTGTAGTATTACAAAAGTGGGTCAAATTTTCTGTGCTTGTACAGTAGGTCTTTTGACATTTTGCCAATGCCAGTATGCACTATCAAAGGTTTTATCATCAGTTGCCAAAGAGATAACTACAAGTTTTGAATTCCAATAAAGAGTGTAATTGAATGTCCTGCACCTCAAGAAAATAACAGGGGGGAATGGATCACAGTGCATTTTACACCTCTGTGCTGCCATGAGGAAGTTTGGCACTGAGGCTCGGCTGGAACTGAGATAGCAAAGCTGAAAATATCCAAGACAAGAGAATTTTATCCTCGTGGGTTAGGAGATATTTCAGAGCCCTCTCAGACCTCTGTCCCACTAGTCTGAGGCAGTGCTGTTGTGTCCAGGAAGTGCAGGTAGGCTGCACTGGAAATGTGGGATGTGGCTCAAAAGGGAGCTTTTCTCCCCTCTTTTCTCCCCTCACGTACTAGTGGCCAAGTCCCTATCTTGGCCATTCACCTCTCACTCTTACTTCCCTAATTTTAATTTCAGAGATTTTGTGATCCTTCTGTTTCTTTCCTTTGTGTTGGTTGGTTGCAGTTCCCAGCCCTAAAGATCCAATGCCAATTTTTCTCAAAGCAGAAATGGTTCTCTTCTCTGCAGCCCCTCTAGTGAGGCACAGCTGATGAAATTTTTAAGGCAGCAGTCTGGCTTTCACCTGACTATGAGCCTGCATCTTTCCATCTTTTCCATCTTGTCCACTCTGCTCTGGCTCAGAGCCTCTACAAGTTTGAGAACCTGGAGTTCTCAGCACAGTCACTTTTCCCCATTCCCATATTAGTGGCAGCTTGTCATCAGAGGAGTATTTATAGTGCTGTGAACTGCTTCACAGCCTCAGGTAGGGGACAGGAAAACCGAGAGCCAAGGATAAACCAGTGCTGGGTGTCCATCATCCCCTGCAGGTCTCAGTTCATCCAAGGCAACGGCCAAGCGATGCCAGGGGTACAGGGCAGCTTCATGGTGTGACAGCCAATGTTGCAATTGTAGAAGCTTGACTTTTTTCCAAAATGAAACAAAATCGAGTCTTCTAAAATGGCGATAATCCTCCTCATATTACCAGGCTGATACTGGAGGGATCATTTATCTGCGGGTGTGCTGTGTAACCTCAGACTGGTGGCATGCCAGACCCAGCCTCCCTTCCAGTTCTTATAACTCTTAATTCTGGCAGCACAGAAGTTAATAGTTTAGGAAAATTTTGCTTTTTTAATAATTAAGTCTGTAGAAGGTAGAAATCAACAGTATAGTGCGTTTTCCCAGCAGAGACTGTAAATTAATTAGGAGCAATTTGCTGTCAGAAACAATTTCCATAATTTTAAGTAAAAAAGCAGAAAACTCATTTTTATCCTGAAGTGATTTAACTCCTGTGATGATGAATTATGTGAAATTGTGATTTACCTGCTCCTGGCTCCTGGTACCCAGAACGAGGTGGGTGAGGATCAGGTGGTGGTTTCTACTGCCGGGGCAGAATTTCTGAGAGTGATGCCCTCTCTCCCTGCCGTTCAGATCTTGACCTTTTCATAACAGAATTGTCTTTGACACTTGCAAATTCCTGTCAGGAGATAATGAACAAATTGCAGTGCTAATCGAACACAGGCCTTTTGTAGGCTTTTGCCTGATAGTCACGCACCAAAGGTCACAGTCTAACTAATGAGGGCTTTGGGTGATACCTACACAATATGTGGGCTTTTCTGAAAGGCCAAAATTTATGGGTGCCACTTGGGGACAATTCAGCTATCACAAGCATCTTAGAAGTACAGGAAGGGATGATCCATCCATCACTAAAACCCCATTATTGGACTTAAACACTCAGCCTAATATGCATAATTGCCAGACCTTGGGCTCCTCAAAAAGGCCTCAGTGTCATTATGATAGATCCTCCTCCCTGTTTACTGGGAAGAATGAACATGAGATGGTCCATTGTGGCATTTAGTATTTCAGGCCATCAGGATTTTAGGGTGATTTGCAGATACCAAGTCACTGGGATGCTGATTTAAATGAAGGGAACATTTGCAGAATCATAAATTTGTCCTGTGAAGTCTATTATGTGGATACCTTTCTGCAGCTGATAAGCATTAAAAAATTTACTGCTTCACACTTGCATTTTCTCCCTTTTTTTTTCTTTTTGTGGCCTTTTCAGGTGTGAATACATTTATTAGTCCTTTCGTTCTTTGCTGATGTACAATTAAAGCAGTCTGACCTCTAGCTGCCAAAGGTTTCACCAAAATACATCATGGAAACTGTTCCTTCCAGAGCAGCAGAATCTGCTTTATCATTAGTTCTTGCTTTAAAGTCACATGTGCACTTGATTACAACTGCTCCAAAATACGCAGGAATTATAGGCTAGAGATGAAAAGGCACTGGAAGATAAATTAGGGTACTGTCCTCAAAATCTCCAAGTTCCCTGCAGAATTTTAAGGCGGCCTGGAGCATGTTAACACAGCAATGCTGCTCAGCCCCTTCCCCGGGGTGCTGGCACCAGATCTCAGCCTCAGCAATGGCATTTGGGCTGGTCTCCCTCCGTTCCCATCGCACACAGCTTGGTGCCATTCCCCATCACACCAAGGTCTGGGGGATTGCCATGTGCAGCTCCGCAGCTGCTGCATTTCGGCGCTGGGCAAAGCGATCCCCGCACAGAGTTGATCTCTCAGTTTGGCTCGCACTCTGGGATTCTGTGGGATGGAAGGTGCGACAGAAATGGATGCTATATAAATATTTCTGAGATCTAGAAATACAGGCTACAGAAAAAGCTCGGCTCAGAACTGACAGTGTAATCAGAATCTGCATTTCACAGCACAGCGACGGCGCCTTGTGCGGCACAGTCTGCTTAGCACTACAGCACCACTGTACCCTTCCAGATCTTCCACACAATGATGAGATGTGAGGTTTGTTAGTCTGTGTATTCCTGTTCTTTCATATTTACTAAAAAATAGCTTTTCTTTTTTTTCCCATTAAATAATTACCTTGAAATTGTTTATCTACTGATTCAAACCCCCACCAGATGAGAATTTCTGTTTCAGCACTGCAATTCTTGCTAAGTGTCAGGGTAGCTCACAGAACTGCTGAAAGGCATTGAAGACACCCTCTCCTGGTCATCCACTGAATTCACTAATTTAATTTTAAATGAGCTTGCAAGTCCTATTTGTGTTATGTGTGTGTTTATTTAAGGATACATTTGGAAATTAGTGCTCATTTGAACTTAGAGCCTGAGACAGTGACGTGAGACATCTCTTTCAAATTATCTCAGCACATGCATCAGATGCCAGGTCCAGGTGAGTTGTGCTGGATATGATAAGTTTGGACACATTGGTTCATGCAGGGAGAAACATTTTGTGTAACAGGCTTTGCACATTGCCACAAAGATCAAAAGCCAAATGACTCCAAGGTCTGCCTGTCCTTAAAGCTTTGGTTTGGGTTGGGATTTTATGTCATCCAGTCTGTCAGTGAGCTTTTGTTCTGAGTCACTTTGCAATCTCCCCTCCAAGTGAATCCTGCAGCCACTGCTCCTCCTGCTCACCGTGACAGCACCTGAAAGCCCAGATGTGAGATGTGTTGGATGGCGGGTGTGACTCAGTTGCAGCAGGAGGCATGAGAAAAATCAGAGATATTTCTTGCACTTTGCTTCACATCTTCTACTTTGTGGAACCTTGCACTTTTGAGGGAAATTGCCTGCTATGAACTACACAGCCCATTTCAAAACACACAGTTGGCTCTTTCCCATATGACATCCAGCATAAACCCTCAGAATTCCCCTTGTGTGCACAACTTGAGTCAAAGAGAATCAACTGCTATTTTGGCAAGATGTGCACTGGCCAGGGTGTGATCTTGTTTCAAAATAAATATATAAAACCAACATGCAATCAGGAAGAATCTGTGCATCTGTCGCACACAGCATGGGTGCATTACGTATGACAAAACCTCTCAGAGAATATATACACTATTTAAAAATAAATGTACACAGTGTTGGGCGCATAATACACTGATGATTATAGTTTGGACCACTTGGGCATTGTTTAGATATAATCTCTCTTCATCTTCAAAGCATTCAGCTGGTCTGACTCCTTATGGCGTCCTTTGCTATAGGAAGTCATGAAAAAAACAGTTTAACAGGAAAATCTGTCTCTTCTGCATCCACCCTCCCCTTCAAGGTCATCCTTTCAGTCTTCCAAGTGGATGTTCTACACCAGAGCTGTTGTTAGATTAACAATTTTGGAGTTTAATCTAAATTTCTAGTTAGAGGTTTCTTTAGCCAGAATGGGTTGAGCTACTAGATCAGTAGGTGACTTAGGATGAAAAGTTTGATTGCTTTTTGCCTGAATTAGGCCAGGATTTGGAGAGTTCCTTGTGGCCCAGACCTGTCCTCAGCAAACTGCTGTTTCCTCATCCTTGTGGTGCTCCTGGTCCTGGACATAAGGATGGCTGCACTGTTGGGCTTCACTGGGCTGCTCTTCCTTGAGTTGAGAGCAACACATCAGAGCTCCACCTCATCTGCTGTTCCCAAATGCTTCCCGTACCTGTAAGCATGGATTCCTATATTTCCTCCACATGAACAATGACTGATTTGTGGGGGATGTTTTGATGCATCCTAGTCTGGATATAGTCTTGACATAATGTTCCTGCAGCCTTTTAGAAAACAACTGCTAAAGTGTTTCAGAAGAAAGTTTTGGGAGGTTTGTCAGGGCACAGTCCTGAGCCTACTGATGAACAGCTTGGGTAAATCACTGCTAAAACTCCTCGCTGACAAGCCAAGATTATAATGAACACATTGTCTTCACAGTTGTTAATTCTCTTTCTGGAAGGTGGGGGTTTTGTTGGGGTTTTTTGTTTGTTTTGTTTGTTACCTTCTACATAAGTCTGACTTGCTACTAAGCATCTGAAAATATTGTTGCCCTGGGATAGGAGACAGCCTCACACCTCAGGCCACCAGGAACACTGATCTCTGATGCAGATGTACGGGGAGGGAATGTGTGAACTCTCGCAATGTGAAGGTGTTAAACTTTATCAAATGGACTCTCCTGTAACCTCTTGGAGACCTGCTGCTATCCATCATTACAGAAATCATTTCCATCTGATTTTTCAAGTGGTTGTTCCAGTGGGATTTAAGCAGCCGGGCCCTGTGATAGTTCCACCTGAACTTGCCTTGAAACACCAGGTGTGTATTGGTTTCCTATATGGACCGTGCTTTTGTGCATAATAATGTTAAATATAATGTGTTCTTAGCCTTGTCACAAGATTAAGGATGGAATTTAGTTAAAATAATTCCTAGACCGGGAAGATCATTTGAACCAGCACTTTTGTGGCCAGGAGAGAGAAACAGTGAAGGCAAATCATGAACTTAGCAGTGTCCTATATATTAAACGTTTTGTAAAAGATTGGAGCTTGGGGAACAAATAATCCAAGCAAATGAGTAAAATTCCTTGTGTTGCTTGGGGGGGAGGAGATATGGTTTGGCTTGGATCCAAGAAAGTGTTTAAAAGCATGTTAAACTTTAATGAAGTAAATAGTCTCATCTCTGTGGTGCAGAACGTTTAGGCTTAATTTTAGGCACATGCTTAAATTCTTTGCCAAATTGGGGTCTAAAAAAGAGCTATGCTTTTGCATTTGAGAAGCAGGGATGATATCACATGACTTCTATATTTAATCACAACTACTGAAGGCAGCTGGGATTTTGAATACAGAATACTTAAAGCAAACTGTTCTTGATCAATCCATAGAGAAATACTCAGAGGGAGAAAAAATATATACAGTAAATTTGAATAATGAACAGTTTTGAGGAAATTGCAATCTGCTTGCAGACATTTGGAGAGCAGAAAAGAAGCTAAATTTGTTGAGTAAGTTACTTGCTGTGATCTATTCTCTTGGCTCTAATTAGAGAGAAGTGAGCAGTAAGGGAACCCAGAAAATGAGACTGCTGTGGACTGAAGTGCCCAAAGAGAAGAGTTTAAGTTGGAAGGGTTTTTTTAAGTGGATTATTTTCCCCCAAGTATTCTTTAAATAGGAGGAGAAACTGTATAAACAATCAGCTTTGACGCTTGACAAATATGACAGAAAGCATTTGTGTTTTCTTTGGAATTCAAATATTTAAGTTTACTCTAGGAGTTAACTATGTCAGTTAACAGCTGACTGCTTCGTAATTTTTTAGTGTTACGGTTCATTATGATATCACCAAAGTATCTTCATTGGCTTCTTCAGTTCAGACTTGCTCATTAGCAGCCTTTATGTCACAATGCAGCAAATCATTCTGTCTTTGAAGACCTTACATGACTGACGGCTGCTCTGTAAAACACTAAAATGTAACAACTGTCACTATTGTTTCTTCCAAACAAAGCTTCCAGACATCAGATGGAAGGTCATACCAGGAAACTTTAAATTCAAACACTTCCCTGATCAGGCTGCCCCTTACTTTGTAGCAGGTCCACAGTGACAGTCTCTCCACACAACAAAACTCACTCTTTGTAGTACCAGCAAAACTCGTTTGTGGAGGGCAGAACTCTCTCAGGCTAGTGGTGAAACAAATCCATAGGAACGCAAGACTACCACCTCTCTGTCTGCTCCAAGCTCAGGTCACATTTCTTCAGCCCCGTTTTCTTTAGTACAAAATACAGAGTGGCAGTGTTTGTTTATAAAAAAACTCCAAACAACAAAAAACCAGAAAAACCCAAACCAATCACTCTGTGAAGTAATTAAGAGAGTAAATGGAACCTCTTCTTTCTTATCTCTAGTATTGTAGGGGTTGGAACTAGATGATCATTAAGCTCCCTTCCACTCTAAGATTCTGTGATTAGCAACCCATTGTAGCCCATGGAAAGTCAGCTTTTGGATCATTTTGTCATGTCTCTTGTATTAGGGAGGAGAGTTAGGAGCTCCTACTTTGAAAATGTGATGTGCTTGTAGTCCCAAGGTGCTTTACACACTTTGTTAAAAAACAAAAATTATTTTTCCTATGTTTTTAATCTTTCCTGTGCACTTGAAGCATACATGGCTGGCTGAGTGCTGCTTAACTGTTTCCATATCTGCTTTTAAACATAGCTTCCATTCCAAATTTCCATTGTTTGTAGTCTTTTATTTTTTTTGTGATTACTGCATCACCGTTTGGAATTCTCATACAGAAATTTTTATAAATGATTTTTTGTACATGATTGCAGTACACGTGTCTTAATACTGCAGCTGGGTAAAAATACAGCTGAAAGAGTTTCTCCCCCATGCATTTATAACACAGAAATCCATTGCCTGGAATTCCTAGAGTTCCTTCAGATTTGTCACAAGCAGAACCGATAGACTTCAGTTCAACAGTTTCCTGTTAGTCAGCTTCTAGCAGAGGAAGTGGTGTCCACTCTAGATTGAACAGTCTTAGGCAGTGAATGGCAGCACCTCATTCCTTCCTATTTTCTCTCTCTCCCAATGACATTCTTGTTCGTGCCACTCAGATCCATGTTTTTTCCCCTTGATTTCATTCATTCTATTGTAGCCTTGCAGGATTGTTCTCAGGGTAGAACAGCTTGTTGAAAGGTGTTTATAATAACGATTACACCTACTCCAATCACTAAAGTGTAATCTTTATCTTAATCAAAAAAAAAAAAAAAA
>VXBT01004570.1:1795619-1823759 GCA_013400235.1 Oriolus oriolus
AAAAAAAAAAAAGGACAGGGGAGGGCAGAAGAAAAAAATATACATCACAAACTAGTCCAAAGTTCTGCTTGAGTTATTTTTCAATTACAGCAGGTGAAGCAGAATGAAATTGTTACAGCCATTTATTGATTGTGTTACTATCCATTAAGGTACAACAGAAGAAGTCCATCATATTGTGTAACAACTTAACTATTTAAAATAACAAAGGCTTCCTATTGTTTCCCTTTTTTGCCATTATCCTGACAAATACGTTCTACTTCCATGCTGGAAATCAAATTCAGGAATCATAATGAAGAAATTCTGTATTCAAGGTGACATTATTTCTTCTCCTAGCTATTGAAATTCTTCAGCTTTTTCATTGAAAAATAACTGAAGCAGAACAAAGGTAATGAAATATATTAATTATATTAGCGATGTTTTACCGAAACTGGCTGCTTCCTAAAGAGAGGGCATATATAACTGTAAGGAGAGATTCTACCAGTGGGTAGGCGATTAACAGGTCACAGGAGCAATTTTAGCTGCTACGAACTATTCAGCCACCTGAATGACAAACCCTTTTGAAGTTTTGCGGCGAAGAGCAAATTTGTCATCTCTTCTAAGGTGGGTGGCTGCTCTGTGCTGGAGAGGGAGCCAGTGGAGCTGTGCAGTGAAGGGCAGATTTAGTGAGTGATGTTGTAGATGTTGGTGAGAGCAGGCTGGAGGTGGGCTCTCAATCAAGCAGCAAACTGGGTGTTAAGCTGGAGCTTGCAGGTGATCCTGATGACTGGGTACCAGCACCCAGCAGCAATAAATACTGATGTGTCATTGCAGCTAAAGGCACTAGCTGATGTCCAGTGTCTGATGAAGAACCACGTGGTCTTGAGACGCTAAAACTTCCCTCTAAATAATCTGTGTTTAATAATCTCTGCATCTAATTGGCAGCCCAGTGGGAAAGGTTTTCTGGACCTGTTTGGGATTGTGGTAAGAAACGGAACCTCACAGAGAAGGGAAGTTATTCACGGGCCAAGGAGAAATCCTGCCGTTGGCAGTGCCCACCGGTGCTGCTCAGGGAGAGGGATGGGACAGCAGGGCTGTGTACAGTGTCACTTCTCCTTGCAGGCTCTAGCAGCGTGTGCTGCACAGGATCAAACCACAGACATGCGGGGTGTTCAGTTTGTTTCATGTTTATTTTCATGAGTTCTTGCTTTCACCCACATACCAGCTTAAATTTCCTACTCATAAGAGAAACAAAACCTTAGGAAAATGAAGATGACAGATAAGATCCCTATTCTGCTTCCACCAATGCTAGCAAAGAAATTACTGAGCCAGGAGAGCCTTTTTCTCCACAGTATTGACCATGTCTTAACCTTGCTGCCACTTCTCTTCCCATTTTCAGTTGTCAGATCACTCTTCCCCAGCACTCATCATCTCGTGGTGTTGCAACAACTGCTAACATGAAAATCCACTGCCTGTTGCTGTAACCACAACTTCTCTCTTTGAACCTACTCACTACACATAAACTTCAAGTTTCTTGTAGCTTCCTTCAAGTAAATTAGACTTTCTATTCTGAGTGCCCATTTAAAGACGAAGCAAGGCTGGCATTCATGGCTTTCTTGTACAGTTATTTCTATCCTAAAATCCCTAATGACCATTTTTGGGGTTTCAAATCACTGCGAAGTTTTGTTGCCAATTCCTGCGTCTTGCCCCACTGTCACTGCGGGTTTGTGCTCTTGCAGCTCTCAGATGTCTTTTATTTGACTTGTACAGTAAATACCTGTCAGGCCCCTGAAGTTGTTTCATCAAACAAACCCCTTGATCTCCATAATTGATGCTGAAATGCTCGATATGAATACCAGTTGTGTGTGTCAGGGTGCTTTAGGACTGGCTTGAGCAGTGTTTGTGTAGGGGAGTGCTCCTGCCCTTGAGCAGTCTGGTCGAGGGTGCACTGAGCAAAAAAGGAACTGCACATCAGGACTGGGTTAACATTCACTGCCCTTTGTGCTTTCAGATGTCTGGGGTATTTCCTTTCTGAGCGTATAAAGAGGTTGAAAAGAAATATAAAATGCCTTAAGACATTACTGTGCACATATGTTATTTCTTAATATACCTCTAGAGCAGTCAGGCAAAAAGGACACCTGTACAGCCATCTCTGGGTCTCCCATAAGAGCAGTGCAGGCATTTGTGAGTTACCTGGTGATGAAGCAATAGGCCATAGATCTCCTTGTTTCACTGAACAAGCAGATACCACCCGACTGTGTTGTGTGGTTGCGCGTCAGGGGTTAATTTTGTTCTCCAAGCACATTTGGGAGTGTGTTCAGGCAGCACACAAAGTGAAGGCTGGGAATCAAAGCAAGCAGGCTACCTCCTCCCACAGATCTCGCAGCAGAATTTAGGAGCTGAACGATGCAACATGTGCATAAAAGCTTGATAATGTTTTTAAAACATATCACTTGAAATATGTTAACGCATATGTTCCGTCATTTAGAGCTCTTTCATAATACATAATTTGGCCCTTTAGCTTTACACCCAGCTCATTATGGCATATGTGCAAAGAGAAACATTCTCAAAAATTTCTCCTGGTCTTCCCCCAACACTAGCATGACCTTTCTTTCCCACCTTGTGCAGTCCCCTTTTTCTCTTGGCATCTCGCTTCCCAGCTCTTTCTGAGCCATTTCCAGTCTGGTGGCAGTTTATCCCACCAGTGTTTCAAGCCTGGCTGAAAGCTGCAGGCTGCCTAAAGGAGGATTCAGCTTGCTCTCATTTCAAAAGTTTAAAGGTTTTCCACAGTTCAAATTTGCCTGATTGTCTGTCTGTGAATAATTGGTTCTTTTGAAGTACCAGGTTATTTGGTTTTTTTTTTTTGTTTATTTGTATCAAGATTATATAAACAGGGTAACAGGACTGCATTGTTACAGAAATTGTTGTGAAACAGGCAAATTTCATGTTAGCTTTCCAAAAGGTTTACATTCAGGTAAGAGTGTACATGCACACGCACAAGACCTATGTGTCATTTTAATTTCTCAGTCCTGGTAAGATAATAAGCCAATAGGCAGAATAGCATTTTCATTTAAATACTGCAGGAGAAGCAGACAAATCATTGCACAGAAATTCCTTGGATAAGGCAAGGTAATGCTTTTCATGCCATATTTTCAGTTAAATAAAATATGTCCTTTACACAGGGCTGTAAATTGGCCTTGAGCACACCTTCAGGTGGAATTCCCTCCTCTTCCCAAGGATCACACGCTGCAGGCTGCCACCGAGCCCTTCGTGTGGGTGCACTTATTACCATGCTGATTTTGTAAAGTTGCCAGTTACTCAGATGTATGGATTCCTCAAATCAGGCTCTTTCCTGACTTCTGAATTTTGTACAATTTTGCTCTCAACAGTTCCCTTTCAAGGTCAAAAGCAATTTCTGCACTTCTAGGAATGCTCTACTTGCAGGACTTTTTTATGTTCCTCCAGTTCATGATTTTTACTAGAAATTCATTTGTCTCAGCAGATAGGGGGTGATCAGATGATAGTGAGCAATACCCACAGGGAACTGCCTTCCTGATCTGTCTCATTTTGCATAAAGTGGGGTAGAAATTTCTAGTTTAATTATGACTGTTAGATGACTTGTCTCTGCATGAGGGTCCTGAAGCCTGGGTCACGAGATTTTGAAATACCAGCTGCTGATCATGGGGAGATGAACTGAGGTGCTCACTTACTCTCTTGAATATCTGAGAGGTGCCTGCTGGTGTTACTTGGTACAGAAATATGAGAATCCAGGGAAGAAAGAACAATGGTACCCCATGGAATGAACCGGCAGCATTGAGAAGTTGAAAACTGGGTTGAAACAGGAAAGAAATTTCCATGTGAAACCATTATTTTTTTTCTTTTGCGGTTAGCAGTCTGGTCTTGGAGTCTGGACCTTTCTGGGTTTGCCTTTCATTTTGTTTCCAGATCAAAAATACCAATGTGTTGGATTTTTAAAAATTTATTTACATTTCCCTTTCCCCACGCTCCTTTCTTGTTCCCCACCTTTAGTTGCTGCAGATTCTAAGGGTATGTGAACAGCCAGAAAATGCAAATGGAACTCAGACTGATAAACTTACAATTTTTTAGAAGTTTTATGTTTAAATAGCTCAGAAATCTGCCTCACAGTAACTTCTCTGTGCTGTTTAAACCAAAATACAGAAAATACCTCAATTCCTTAAGTAAATTAAGTCTATATTTTGGTAAGCCGGTAAGCACATCAGCTTATCCTTTTTTACCCCCACAACATATGGGGCTTTCTGCTTATTGTCTTTCCCTAATTTTCAGTATTTTCCTTTGAGCTTTTGTCAGCAAAGGCATACGCTCCCCTCTGTGGTTTGTACTTCTTCAGAAAAACAGTAGCTGAATTTGACTAATTTCCTCTTGCGAGAATGTATTCGGTTTGAGAGTTTAGGTGAATTATATTCTGCTGATTAGCGAGGCAAGTGCTGTGCTCCATCTGCTAGAGAATGGGAATGGGATATTTATAACGTGATGGATGTTACTGTTGGGTGGGTTTGCAGTGCTCAGTATGACTGAGCGATCCGCTCGGGCTGTGGGCTGCTCCCGTCGGTTTGTTTTAAAGAGGACGTGCTGACTTGGGGACAGGGAGTGCTACCGCAGGGCTGGGGCTTTGTGCAAGAGCCACAATTAATGTAACTCAGCAGCAAAGTCAAGGCACACTACCCTTCTCAACAAGAAATTCAGGAAAAGGAATTATTTCTCAGTTTTATGGGACTATTGAATGTTAGGTTGTTTTATTTTTCCCTCAGAGCAATTAGAGAACGTGCATATGAAATTTCTTCTGCGCTCGTTGTGCACCGCCTAACAGGATGTTTCTATTGTCCTAGTTTGCCCTGAATTGCCTGTCTATATTTGTATAGATCCTCTAGATTTTACACCTTTCCCTATCCCAAGAATGGGTAGGTGTTTCAGTGCTGCAGAAATGCTTGGTGCTGTTGTTAGGGTGGCTTTACCAAATGCATTCCTTGATTTCAGTAAGTGGAATGAACATATGAAAACACTACTGTTCACTGCTTAACATGCTTTTCCTCCCAATATGACCAGAGCAACTCCTTTGCAGCTCACAGAGATGACATAGTTAAAATAAACTAAGAAGCCCCAAAAAGCCCCCCAAACTCAGAACTAATTACAGTGGAATTGCGCAAGGATGCCTTAGTGCTGAACCATGTTGAAATCTGCTGCTCTTTAAAAGTCAAAGGGACGTATCCTGCTCGGAAGTAAGGCACTTGTTTTTCTTAAGGTCATACAAAACAAAGCATATTATTTGAACAAATGTCAGAATAATGTCTGTAATGAAATACACTATTTACTCGCCTTCAGCATTTGAACTGTGACAAATCTGGAAAGGAAATCAACAGTTACTGCTCTTGTTAAATAGTCCTTTTAATATTACAAGTAAGTTTACACTGCTGGGCCCATGTGTGCTTTAATGATTCCTGGAAGTACGATGACTTGGCCCAAAGGAAAGCACAAACCTAATACTTTATTTTGTGTGAATTAAATGCAGCTAATTAAAGCGTAGGAAAATTAAAAAGAATTAGGTGAAATAAAAGCGCTACTGTAAAGCTTTTATTAAACACTTATACAGTGAATAAAGAATGTGCAGGAAGAAACGAGCCACTGATTCATTTCTGAGAGCTGCTGACTGCAGCCTCCTGGCTGGGGAGTGAGGCACCATCTTTCATGTCTTACCTATCCTGAGTCAGAGCTCACACAGGTTTGGCACCCTGGGCATTCAGAAAGGTGTTGTGTATGAAATGATCCAATCTGAAAGTGGGATTCCACTTGCCACACAGCAGAATGACCCCCTGCACAGGTGGAACAGGTTATGTACTGACAATGTGATGGATAACACACGTGCTCTGCCACTTGGGCTGATGCTAAAGGAACCTTGGCTTTCTTCTCAACGGAAGTTAAGATCTCATAACCCACCCAGATGCCACTGAGGTGAGTGGAAACAGGAAGAGATCCTACATGGGAATAATAAATAAAGATACACAATGCCAGAAAATTTAATGATGATTGAATTTCCAAGCAGAGGAGGTTACACTTTGCTCACTCTGAATTTTCAAGTCATGTTTGCCTCTGTCATTTATTTCTCTGGACTAGTACTGATGAACTTCCTTGGAAAAGTATTTTTAAGAAGTTATTTGCATGAAGGGTGTGTGGGCAGAGTTATGCTTGGATTAAGGGCTGGCAAGGAGCTGATGGACAGATGTGCCTGGGACCTAAAAGACTGAGAAGACAGTGACCTCCTGGATTAGAGCAGCACATTGGGTGCTGTTGCAGGGAGTCAAACATCCCAGTTTGATTTGGATGTCAAGGAACTTCATTCAGAAGTCAGGTGTTACCTAATAACCTAATAACCAAAAAAGGCTTTTCATTTTCATGGAGGTGTGAGAGTACAAGCTCAGAGGAGACAGCACCTGGGCAAAGTGGAGGTAAAGAGCATGGATTTTGAAGGCTTTGTTGCATTTCAGATGGACAGTTGCTTTCAGAGTAGTTACTGGGAAAGACAGAGGGGGAAAATGTATTAAAACTTTCTACCATCTGTTCCTCCCAGAAATGAAAAAAGCGACAGAGGACACAGCAGAATCTCAGGATTCTATATAATAAACAAATTATTCTATATAATACACACAGTAAATAAATAGGGGAAGACGAGCTAAAGTAGATGAAGCCAAATTTGACTTGATGAAGTTGAGAGAAAACATGGAATGATGCTAAGTTTGAAATATTTTTTTATTATATAAAACCTAAATATTTCAGTTTTTGAAAACAAAATCTGGTATTACTGTCCTCAGGACACCTCACTCTTAAATTCTTTAAATTTTTTTTTGTCCTCATTTGTTTGTTGCAACATGGAAATAAAATTCTTGTGATGCCAATATTTCAAATGTTATGGGAATCCTGGATGGCATCCAGCTTTTGCTGCTTTTATTATGCCGTGGGCCCCACAGAAGGGCCATATTGCTCTTCCAACACAGTATGGGTTTTATGAACAAAAATTCCATCTCCTGGCTTTGTTAGTGAGTCAGGAGTTTTCCCTAAGTGTTTGTCTGTTTTTCACACGCCCAGCAGAACTCTGGATTTCCTGTGATGAGGACGACCACTCCGAAGGGGGCTAATGCCAGGGATAACAATGTCCAAGAATGGGCTTGGTGCTCATGGTGAAACACACACTGGGAAATATCACACAATGTACTAGTTTTATATATTTAGGTTCATTTTCTGTTCTTGCTTATGCCTTCATATCTCTTATTTTCAGGTCATTTAAATAAGAGACATTTGGTGGGACTCTATCATTTAAGCAAAATTGGTATTCTGCCATCCATGAAATTGCATGGACACCTTCAACTTATCCCAAAGTGCAAATTATGTGTATTTCTCTCCCTTAAAAAGTCAATGTGAATAAATGCTTTGGGTCACAAAAAAAAAACCAAAACAACTTTAAAAAGGTTATTTTTATTTTTATTTTTATTTTTCCCCTCCAGAGCTCATTTTGGTTGTGCCAGCTTTTCTCTCCCTCCTTCACAACAAATATACTGAGTTGGACTGTTGTTGACTAAATAAAAGGAGTAGTTGATACATCTGCCAGCAGTTTATTGTTTCAGTCCACAAGTTTATATTCCTCCTGTTTGCTCCTGCTGGAGCAGCCTCTCTCATATGAGGTACACCTGCACTTCCCACAGGAGCGAGCCCGGGATGCATTCCCAGCCTGTGACTGGTGTGACCACATTGCTGAGCAGCCTTTAACTCCACAGCCTGCAAAGCCCAGCAGTGTCCAGAGGAGCCTGTTGATCTCCTCTGCCTGATGGTTGTGTGACGATACCCTCCCATGCCGCAGGATGTGCACGGCCACGCGGCACAGCGATGTGTCTGGGTTTGCTGCAGGCAAAATACAGGAGCAAACATCTCTCTGTCATACTTTTGGTCTCCCCTGAAATGCCAGGTGTCTGGGCTCAGGAACACACAGTGTAATTCCGGAATTTTGCAAGAAGAGTGCAACTGGAAGTTGTTTCCTTTGTGTTAGCACCCTTATGTTATCCTAACCAGAGATCGTGCCACAAAGTCTTGGACAGTTGTCCCAGGAGATTCCTGGATTGCCACCTGGCCCGACCCTGGCCAAGGAAACACACACCATGCTTGGGGGATGTTTCTGTAACCTCGAGGGACAGAGACTCCCCATCCCCATCCTGCAGTCTCAGGTCAGAGCAGTCTGCTGGTGTCTGAACTAAACCGACCCTGCTGAACTAAGAGGTCCATTGCTTCTACCCCTTCCACAACACAGAATAAATAATTTCTTTCCTTTGACACAACAGACTTTTAAACATCTGAAGTTTGCTTTTTTAAGACCAAACAACCTCACTCCTTCCAGCCATTCCCTGTGCGTCACCTCTGTACAAATCCTTGCTCTGCCCTGGACTCCCTGCACAACAATTTCTTCGCTGCTCCAGCTAAGGCTGTATAAAAGCTGAACAGGTGGGCAGATCAAATCCTGTATTTCATATTTGCCTCATTTGTAAAGTCTGATGCTGTTGACTTGTGCTGAGTCTCTGATTTAAGATATGTCACAGTTTCTTACAAAATCTCTCTCTCAGGTCATCTTCTAGCTTGTATTTGTTCAGTTAGGTATTCCTAATGTATAACCTTGTCCTTATTGATCTGTCACCATTTTTTCATCAGGTTCTTTCTCCAGTTTGTCATACTCATTCTGAATTTTAATCCTGTCCTACAATATTTTTTTTTGGTGGTATTTTCAGCTTGATACCAGTGAAAGAATCCCTGAAAATTATGAAGGGGGGAGGAACAGGATACTCAGTCTGGATAACTAATTTCCTAATTCTGTAATTTATTATTAATTGTTTGGTCTCTATGAAAGGCTGTTAGTAAGCTGATGCCTATACTATCAGTAAGATGTACGTATACCTATTATTTCCCAAGGTACATTGTTTATGAAGTATTGAGCTGTTATGAAAAATTATAAAACATTGAAGCTGAAGATGGCAAAAATTGGCAAAATACCAGTATGGATAGACATTCTGGGTTCAGCAGTCTGAGCAATCAGAATAACACCGTCTGTTTGCAAGCCTGGAGAGCAGAAAGAGCAGTTAAAACTTACAGAAAGGTTAGTCCCCAACTTCAAATTTACATTACTATTTGAAAGATGGTGAACATTTGCATTTTAATCTGGAGTAACAGCAGCTTGGCTCCCCAAGATAAGAAGATAGTGATTCAATTAGTTAATGTGTGTGCCTCCACTTAGAAATACTAGCCCAGCTTTTAATGATGTAGCACCTTCCTTCATTTCTTCATGTAAGGTGACTTGAAGACTTGTTTCTGCCTGCAGGGTTAAGATGTAAAATGGGATCTTTTAATAATCCCAAAAGGCAGGACCTGCCTGCTCTGTGCCATCGAGGAAAGCTTGATTTGCTCTTCTGGGCCTGCTCCAGGTCTTGAAGATGGTGCAAGTTGGATTAGATTTTAACAAGGTAGAATACGATGAATACATAAGAAGACCTGATCCCGTCCTTATGTCGACTGAATGTGCCGTAGCTGTTCCAAGCCTCCTTGCTTCACCAGCTTTTCAAACTGCTGTTCACATACTGTTGGCTAAAAATGAACACGGAAAAATACATTTCCTTACTGGTTGTGCCTGAATTTATGACTATTGAGCCTCCAACTTCCAGTTATGATCTGTCTCATATATGTAATAACACATTTTCTGCAGGTGATGAGGTTGCTGTAACTTGTGATGAAGTGCAGGCAGCAGTTTGGTTTATTTTGTAATGCTTCTTTGTGTGTACCTGAAAATGGGTCATTTTTCTCCTGCAAGAATCACAACAGGTATCTCTGCAGGGGGACAGGCAGCAGCTGAACCGCACAGGGAAGGAGGGATGCTGCCATTAGCTTTACTCCGATTAAACCATTGCTGCAGCTGGAACAAACCTACCCAGATGCAGGCTATAGGCTCGCCAGGTGGGAATTGTTCCCAGGAATAAATAAAAATGGTGATGATGAAGATTGCCTCTTTAACACACACAGAGAGGGAATGGAAATTTGTCACTTATGGGTTCTGCTTTGGGGATGGCAGAGATTGTTTCCTTGCGTGACCTTTATAACAAGAAGTGTCAGACTTCATCCTGCATGTATCCGACTAGTGTGACATTGGATATTAATCCTGATGGAAAAGGATTATGTGATTTTCACAGGCACTCAGATAGATTATCCTTTCTGGCCTGGCTGGAAGGTAGCAAGAGTCCCTTTCTGCAGATGCTGGCTGGGAGCAGAGTGTTCCCAGGACAGCAGTACCAGAATAATCAAGCATGAGCAGCAGCTCTCACTACTGAACTTTCTTTTCACTTTCCATTCACTTCTGTTGTTCAAACGTGTTGCTTTGAGGACTTGTCCCTTTGAGCAGGGGCAGTGGCGTGGATGGAAATGGTGCAGACTTTGAGAAGTCTCTTTGTTAACAAGCTCTTTGAGACACTGAGTAAAAATACCTGAAGGAACTTCTGGAATAACATAGCATTTAAAAAGATGTCCTTTTACCTTGTTTCTGGCTGCCCATTCTAACACTGAAGTTTTGCCCAGTATTTTGACAAATAATATTTTGTCCTTAGGTCTGGATACAACAGATAATTTTTATCTCTCACAGTATCATGTTAAGCCCTGCAATCTCTGCTGGGTTTCACGCTGGATAATAAGAGAACCAGTTATGTTTTAGCTGGTTTGGCACTCACTTCCCGCTGCATCTCTCCTAGGGACCATGTCCCAGCCTTTCACTCCTCCAAGTTACCTCACTGAACTTCCCTGTGTTGTCCCACAGAAAATGTTCCTTCAGGAAGGTGATGGAAAGTCGTCTCTTGCTTGCAAGAAAAAAATCAGGTTCCTGCTGCTATAAGGTATTAGGGCACTATTGCTTCTGGGGCTGAGGGGCCTTGACCACCTGTGTGAGAGGTGTTTGCTGTGTGAGAGCTGTTCCCCAGCGTCTCCAGGGAGAAAGCAGGGGTTTGGGTAAGGGATTCAAAGGTTGGGCCCTGCTCACCAGCTGCACCAGCCTGTACTGGAGCAGCGATATGGGACAGATCTGCAAAAACTGGTGTCACCTCAACCCCTTCCTGGAGCATCAATTTACAATAGCTGAATAATCTGAAATACAAATATATTTGGGTTCATTTTTTGTTTTGTTTCAAATTACAATAAAAGCTGCAGTTGTACAAAAAGCCTTTTGGAAAAGTGGCTGAAGCCATAGGCTTGCACGGGGACATGGCAGCCTGTGACCGCTTGCTGTACCCATATAATTCACATCACTTTCTTTTTCTTCTTTGGTGTTTATAGACTCAAGCATTAAAAAAATACATGAGCAAATTTATATTTTAAGCTCTTCTATATTTGCCTCCTGACTTCTGAGAAATTTCATACAGAGACTATTTTCCCAGACCTTCCAGAATCATACTCTTACTCTTTCCTGAAGTAGGTAAGGTCAGCTTCTCCTCAGAAATATACATTTTTCCCTGATGCCTTGGCAGGAACCTCACAGACTGGACACTCGGTTTCAGACAAGCTAAGAAAAGAAAAATGAGAAAAAAATCCCTCTCTCTCTCTGATGTGAAAGCAGAACCATTTGCACGCTGTGTCAGTAGCTTCTGCTCGTTAGACCTGCAAACTTTCCAGTGAAAAATGATCTGAAAATAAATGTGCAGTGAGTCATTTTTTTCCTTCCCCGAGTTATACCTTTAATTAATCTCAATCAGTTTACAAAATCCATTTTTACTCAGATTTAAAAAGCATGCACTCTGACAAATAAATCTTGTACCAAGTGAACAGTGTTTGTGATTGTTCCTGCTCAAGACCTGTCAGCAAATGCATCATTACTAATTGCCCAAGTTCCAACAAATCAAAACACTCTAGTTTTATGTTAAAGAAGAAGTTGAGCCCTTAAATTACTGGATCAGCTTTAAACTGCTTTAGTGCATCACATGGGGGCATGTCAGTTTCAATTCAAAAGTAATAATCCAAAGTGTTGTCAATAACTGAGGACAGTATATGTAGGCTTATTTATTTTAATCCAGTTAGGCTTGTTCTTTTGATTTGGTTTGGTTTTATTTTTTCCTTTATCCTCAAATCCCTTTTGGACCTAAGAGACCAGTATATAAGCAGCAGGTGAAGGTCATTAAAAAAATTAGTCTGTTTACTTAGATGAAATCCAGGCTCAACTCAGGATATCTCATGCAAATTACAAACAAAACAAAAAACCAACCTGATGATAGAAATGTGAATCAGATGATGTGTTTTATTACAAAAAGTGCAACCATGCCACCTCCCTTGTCTCTGCAGGAGGGCTTTATATTTCGTGATCCAAGCTTGCTGTGAGCATTCCCCATTTGCAGCCTTGTTGTGTTCTGAGCTGCTGCCATTCCTGGATTTGTACCTGTTATCCCATGTTTATGGAAGTTCATGTTGCTGCAAAGTGAAGAGTAAGAACCCTGTAGCTGCAGTGTTACAATTATTCTGAACTACCTTAAGATCTTAATGAATCCCTTTCTCATTTAGTTTATTCTTTAAAAAGCAAAATTGAAGACGAGCGTTCATTCCTTCTCTTAAAAGGGACACATTTGTGGTTCAAGTTGTATTTTGCAGTAATTTAAAAATATTTTTGTCTTTGTTGTTTTTGCATATTTGCCAGACATACTTCTCTTTGGTGTGTCATCCCAAAGTTGCTGTGCATAGACTGTGTAACCCTACAGACCCCCATCTCTCAGTATGTCACCTGTACCCCTCATCTCATTACATCTCTCAGTAATGTACTAATAGCCTTTAAAAAACCACTTCGGGCAGTATAAGATTTTCAGAATAATGTCAGCAATATTTACATAGCCTGAGATTGAAGGTATATCTTTAATATTCAGCAGGAAGGAATTTATTCTGGAAAACTGAGGTAAAGCCAGCCCTGTGTGGTGGGGAAGGCTCTCATTCCCACTGGGCATACCAAGGGCCTTAACACAAACCTGAGAATAGTCAGCAGCCCCTTTCTCAGTTACACTGCTGTAAAAATAGTCACCCAGACCAGCAACCAGAAATTTGACCTTATAATGCTCTCCACTAAAGCTAATCATTGTTACACTAATCTTGTTTTCTTCCTTTATTCTGTCCCTGCATCGTTGCATGCTAATGGTGAGGTTTTAGGGATGTTTTTATTGCATGTGGAAGGATATGAGCTGGCCAGTGCCAGGGACTGTAGCAAGAACTCTCCCTAAACTCAGGACTTTACTAATACAGGGGCATAGGAGGAGAGAGAATTGCTTTGTTTTGGGTGGGGATGGAAAGAGATTGATTTTAACATTGTGGATGTTTATCAGAGGAAATTATTTTTAACGTGTCTTAGAATTCTTAGCTGTCCATGATACAGAATAGACATAAAGTAAATAAAAGGTAAAAAATATTCAGGCCATGCCATTGCTGAGTGACAGCTGATGCTTCCAGTGGATTTTATGTATCCATCAGTGATAACCTGCAAACAATTCATTACAGTGTGCCTTCTGAAATGACGAGACTTTGTTAAGTAACATTCAGCTAATGAAATAGCACACCTTAGGCAAAACACCTCCAACATGTGCCACTCATCGCTGCCAAAGACTGAAATCACTCTCTACAAATGAGACAAGTGAAAGGCAGTTCCATGTTGTGCCAGGGAACAGAGTATTCCTTTCAATTCAAGGGCATTCCAGCTCAGGGCTCTCACTACATGAGCTCCTTTCATATGGTATTTGGAAGGTTGCTTCATTGCGTGACTCACACCACAGACTCGCTTGCCAAACCGGCCCGAGATCAGGAACCCGACTCTTGGCTGTAATCAGGGAGTTTTATGGGACCTTTTTGTGGATGTCACCTGTATGCTGCCTTTGGAGCAACAGCTACTACAGAAGTGAAATGGATTGGCTAAGAATCACTTCTCCTGCTGCTCACAACTAAGCCTCTTGCTCTTTGAATCCTTTTATTGCTTCCCCATCTTTTCGATATTAGCGCTGAGCCTTCTGTCCCTGCTGGCTAAATCCCACCTAATCCAAATCTTGTCTTTAGTACATCTTTGCTATTAGCTCCTGTATCCCTTTTACGTCATGTACCCCTCCCATCTCAACTTCATCATCATTAAAGCACAAATACCTGATGCCTTCCTGACACAGCTTCCCAAATTTTGTCTTCCTTCTTTAAGCTTATTTCTGAGGGGGACCACTACCTGTTCTTGCACCTCTTACCTGCGTCATCTCACAGCCAGCCTGCTGTCCCAGACTGATTCTCAAGTCTGAAAGCATCAATCCTCTAAATCTCAGTCTGCAAAAGCATAGTCAGACAGAAAATGTTGTGGTCTGAATATCTTTGTTAGTCATATATGTGAATCAGAGCTTTTTGTCCAGCCATGTGAGTTTCTGGTAGCTTCAGTGGGCTTACTCATGATAGCAAATGCTACATTCAATAGTAGGCATTTGCAGGATCATCCTCTGTGATTGTAATCCCTTTTAGATGGGGAATGTGTCAGCATTTTATAAAGGGATGTAAAGATGCGTGTGACCTGTACAAAGTCTCCATAATTAATGTTGCTCCATCAGTTGATTACAGGAATTTACAGGCTGAACCATTATAATACAACAGCCTGTTGGAGTTTAATGTTTATGAACAAAGGATAGGAGGAAAAAGGGGAAATTTGTGTAAAATGTTCCTTGATGTGGAATCTCTTTCTGTGGATATAATATCTATCTGTTTAGGGGTGTTGTTAGCAGTAGAGAGATATCCCTGTGGAGTTTTTTTTCCTAAATTCTAGCTTGTGTCTCAGACTTGCATTTTCCCCAGTCTGTGTATATGATATTTGGGATTTATAAGTTGTTTCTCTGTGAACTCTGTGTGAGCCTCACATTGTTGAACTGTTTGACAGACTGAAAGAAACTGAGAACGAAGCTCAAAGGACAACAATTCTCCCTTACGCAATCTAGAAAACAATTCTCTAAAATATTGCATCAGCTGCTGGCAGCTGTAGGTTTGCCTGCCTGCTAATTTACTATCACAAGTTTTCCAGAATCCTTTGTAATCCAGCCATTGCTATTTATATTCGTAATGATTTATTTAAGGTCTCTGTATATGTCAGCATAAAGTCATCAAAAAAAGCAAAATGAAGATTAGTTGGCTGGAAGTGCACAGAACGGAGAAGAATAACCCAACAATGGAATAGAGATAGAGCTTAGACACAGTAAATAACTAAAAAAAATAAAGGGCAACCGCTTTATTTTCAACTCATCATATAGGAGCCAGAGCCTGTGATTTTGGCACCAGGCAGTTCCCATCACAGGCTATTAAGAGCAGGGAAAGAGGTGTCTGGTGGCCAGGGAAGGAAATGAGAAGCCGTGACACCTGAATTGAGATCATAGACCTGCTCCTGCCTTGGTGTCTGGGGAAAAGGCATTAACTGCTTGATGCCTCAGTTCCTCAGCCAGCTGCAGTGGCACCCAACTCTCAGCCATTAAAACTTTTTACTTATTTATAAGACGGGTTTTTTTCTACAGAGAACTGTAATGATGCAAGGCAACTTTATTATGTTCAGTGGAAAATGCGAAGTTAAGAAAAAACGCTGAAGGATTGTGTAGTGGAGCGCAACACTTTTCAGAGCTGAGTCTCTAGGTCATTCTGAGGCAGGGATTTGAGTGGTGTCCCTCAGGATTTGCTGTTATACATGCTGAAATGATCAATCAAGGATAAAAAATGGACTGTTCTCATCTCATAGATCATTTCACAGTGAAACAGTTAAACTCCTGGCTGCTTTCTGAAAAACAGAGATCTGCATTAATAAGGTGACCTTATCAGAGCCACCCCTGGGGGGAAGGGAGGGAGAAAAAAGGTTGTAGAACGAAAGCGAATCCTATTGTTAATCTTTTTTTCAGGGAGACTTGGATACCTGAATGCAAATTACTTTATATTTAAATTGTGTGAAAGCACAAAAGGTTTGTGTCTACAATTGACAGTTATTTCATTAGCTGACTGGTGCAGCCTTGCAAATGGTTTCTAGTGTTAACTTTCCTTGGATTTGTTTTCTTTGTTCTTAGCAGATCTTGCAATGGTGATCATTTTGATTAATGTATTCAGCGCTCTGTTCTACTCCTGATTCATGTTTTTTGCAGCAGTCAGTGTTCTGGCCTGGGTAAGGTGAGACTGTGACGTGGCTTTAGTTTTCCTCCATAGTGCCGATCTGATGGGCTGTTCTCCAGCTGGAGAGGAGCATGGAGGCTGCTGTAATGCATTTTGCATGTAGCGACCCCAAACGCAAGTTCAAGCAGGTTTTAATTATCGGATGTAGGATTGTTGCAGCCACATCCCACTGCGACAGCAGATGGGTGCTGTGCATGGGCTCTGTGGGGCTGGAGTGTCATCTTCTCTGGAAGCCTCTCAGGGCTGGGTATGCTGGCTTTGGGCTTCTATTCAGACAGGTTTGTGGCTCAGAGTGGTTCACTACATCCCAAAATTAGAATTTCTGTTCTTGTTTGTTTGAAAAATCTACCACATAAACTCAGGTATTTATCTGGGGGGGAAGGACAAGGAGTAGGTTAAAACTTACCCTATCTTTCTTCAGGCACACCAATACCACATGCCCAGTCTGTGCTACATATTTGAGGAACCAATAATCACTCCAGGAGGGAAGGGTCCTTCCTACCCCTAAATCGATGGACGATCTCTCATCTGGAGATGATGGCCTTCCATTGACCCAAAAGATGAGCTTCATCAAGACACTCAAGATTTAGTAAGTTGAGTTTTAGCAAGTTGAGTTTTAGCGTAGATCCTGTCAGTCCAGCTTCCTGATCTGGACTGAACAGCATCATCACGGTTTACACACCAATGTAAAAAACCAGTCACAAGAATTGCTCGATTAATTGTCCCACATACATATCGATCTGCTGGCAAGTTGCCGGAGGCATGCAAGCTCTTACTATCCTTCCCCTCCTTTTTTCTTTATTTCTTTTATTCAGACTACATTTTTCTTCTTTTCAGAACTTTTTGGCGTTAGTTGTTGCAATCAATCTGCCATTCCCCGCTGACGCCTCTTATTGCATTGGTTTTTCAAACTCTTTCATCGGCGCCTCCAGCATTACATTGCTCTTGAATCCGCAGCAGGCTCCGAGTCCTAAAATACCAACAGCTCGGGGACCTGGGCCTGAGTTCCTTCACAAGTCACTTGTCTCCATTACCCCCCCCGAGAGTCACAGCTTCAGGAATCACGGCGAGAGCCCACGACAAAACACTTGAGATACAAAGGCAGGGCTTCGACATGAAAATCAGAAAATGTTCAGGCCCAGCCACCTCTGTAAAACATCACTTTGAAACTGCTCTTCATATGCAGGGGAAGTGAACTCATCAGAACGGTTTTTACTTCCTCATTAATATTTTCATGCCATTTCCCGTTTTTATACGAAATCCAACATACAAAGGGTTTTCTGAGAACTGTTTGTGAAAATAGGAAACTTGGGGATTTTTGGGTTCAGAGTCTTGAATTTTTTTATCTTGATTTTACATGGTCAACTACAGAAAAAAGAAAGAAAAGGTTTTTATGGGTCTATATGGGAGGCTCTGAGAGAAAGCAGTAGAAAGGTAGATTAATTTCTGCTGCACAAGTCTAAGTATTTTCCCTGTTCTCTCTTCTGCTTCATAGCAGCAAATATGAATTTTTTCAGCCTTTATTCTTGGACTTACTTCTTAGTAGATGTTTAATTTTAAAAAGTGAAAGACAAAAGCAGGGATAGATGGGAATGAGTATCAGGGAAGAACAGGGACACTTGAAACTCAAGGGAAACGGAAAAACAGAATAACTCAAGTTATGTCAAGGTTTGTTCATTTTCTTTTAAACTGTACTTGGAAGCAAAAATCTTTAGACAAATATTTGTAGATAAAATTCCATCTAACTGCTTTTTCACACAAGATTCTCACAAATCATTAGTCTGGTCCATAACTGGACAGCTCTTCCAGCTGATCTGGCAAAAAATATTCTGATCCCTTTGTCCGTGATAATAACACTGAAACCAATATGTGCTAAACATGAAAAATATTAGAGAAACAAATACTTCCTTCTGCTTAATTTTGCTTTACATATTTTTTATGATAAATGGTAGACTTTCTGAGCAATGTGACAGAGAGCTGTTACTTGTGAACAACAATTTCAATGTTTTGGGTTGAGATTTAGCTTAATGTATAAAACCCACGTCCTTGCTGTCACAAAATCTCCATTTTCCCACTTTTACAATATTGCTGGCATATGTTTCCAGCTGTCTGTTGCTGACATAGAATTGCTTGTGATTATCTGATGCTGAGCTGTTCCGCTCTGTTTTTGTGGTTTTAATCTCTCCAACAATACTTGAACACGCTGTGCAGATTGTGATTATTGGGGCAGAATACAGTCGTCTTTGAAATTTATTGTCCCACACAGAAAATTGGAAATCCTTAGGATTTTTACATCTGGATTAAATGCGAACTGCACTTCTTTCTGATTTCATAATTTAACATTGCAGACTGTTGACTTATTGACTACAGCGTTAGCATTTTCCAGATTGGCAGACAAATTGCCGTGTAGGAGTGTCTATGCATATTTATACATCATCCAAAGGTTAAACGATAGAATATATTTTAATTGCCTAGAGATAACTTGGCAAATTATATCACTGGTACCAAAACTTCTAAACTTCAAAGATGAAAGTTACGCACTGAAACCCATGTTTTTTTCCAAGTAAATAAACCACTCAGCAATACTGATTACTGACAGTCTTCCAGTGATGTTAATTAAATAGCATCTCAAAGACATAGCTGCCATTTTAGGCAAAATTTTAAGACAGAGGGAATTCTGGTTTTCTTCTTAGTCTTCCAAAGCATGGCATTTATATTGATCTTGCTATTTGAGAAAGGACCACAATCAAATAAACCCCAAAATGCAAAACAATTAAAGTGAGGCATTCATATGTAAACATTTTTTTCCACTTCCATTTGTCTTAAAATCTCAAGGTTTAAAAAACTAAATCCCTGAAGAAGCTAAAACATGTCATGTGCTGCAAGAGCACCAAATACACTCACTGAGAATATTTTTCGGAGAAAATATAACCTTGGAGCTATTTGAGTATTTAAGAGTAACTCTAATTGCTACTTACATTTTTTACTTCCCACTTCAGCAATACTTTTCTCTCTAGCATACAGACCCCTAAAGAAATTACTGAGGAATAACAAGTGTTCTGCAAATTTGCTGATTTGCAGTGACTGCTCTTATGTATGTGCTCTTAAAGTAAGGTCCTGCACAGGGATTGGGGCAATCCAAGGCACAAATAAAGGCTGGGCAGAGAATGGATTAAGAGCAGCTCTGAACAGAAGGACTTGAGGGTGCTGGTTAATGAGAAGCTCAACATGACCTGGCCATGTGTGCCTGCAGCCCAGAATGCCAAACCTATCAAGAGCAGTGTGGTCCGCAGGTCGAGGGAGATGATTTTAGATAATCTTTAAGGTTCCTTCCAACCCAAACCATTCTATGATTCTATGAACATGAGTAAATTCAAAGTAGTTTGCTCTCAGTGGAAGAAATACACGACCCTGCAGTAGCCTGGTTACTTGCTGTGCTTTTAACTTTACAAGTGATCAGTAAGAACTCGTCTGGAGTGTAATACATTGAGCATGAAACTGGGAGACAGAGGCTTTCCTCTCTTAGGGGTTTTGACTAGAAGGAATTATGTGTGTTTAGGTGAAGAAAAGGATTTTACAAGTGGACGTGCAGAGTGGGAGGGCTGAAAGCCTGCAGGCAGATGGGGGAACCAAAGCCAAGCACCTCCCTTGCCAGGCAAGGGTCCCAGTGAGGAGCTTATCAGTGAAAAATGGGAGACATCACTGTGGTGTCCTCCTGGTCTTGTTGGTGGATTTTGAAAGAAATCTCCCTTGGCCTATGTTTGGAAAGGAGCTTTATATCTGCACCTACCAGGGGTGAGAATTTCAGGCTGTTAAAGTGAGATGGAGGTGTCTTTTTTCAATCTTTGCTCCAGAGCAAGATGGGAGTTACAACACTCTGTGCTCCACGGTTTCTGTGGATGGGGTTTTGGCAGCTTCCACACTGAGCACAGATGGTATTTGAGATCTTGTACTGAGACAGCCCTGCTGGGTAAGCAATAACTCTGTGGGATTTCTTGGGCTGTAAAGCTGCATTTAGGTATGTGAGGCCCACTGGAGACCTTGCTAGGTCCAAACTCTCTGAGTTCATTTTGCTACATGGTTTGAGGGCAAGAATGGCTACTGTCCTTATTCCTTTGGTTAACAGAGTCAAAAAAAACCCAAAACAAACTAAACCCATGAGAGCTGTCAGGAGTGATTTCAGTGAGTTTTGGAGAGACCATGAAAATGCCCTTGGGGTGCTGGTTGACAAGGGCTGAACATGAGCCAACTGTGCCCAGGTGGGCATGAAGCCAATGGCACCTGGCCTGTGCCAGCAATAGTGTGGCCAGCAGGACCAGGGCAGTGACTGTCCCCCTGTGCTGGGCACTGGTGAGGCCACACCTCGAGTGCTGTGTCCAGTCCTGGGCCCCTCATGAGAAGACAGAGATTGGGGGCCTGGAGTGAGTCCAGAGAAGGGCAACAGAGCTGGGGCAGGGTCTGGAGCACAAGTCTGGTGAGGAGCAGCTGAGGGAGCTGGAGGGGCTCAGCCTGGAGAAAAGGAGGCTCAGGGGTGACCTTCAAAATCCCTAAAACTACCATAAAGGAGGTTGTAGCCAGGTGGGGTTGGTCACTCCTCCCAAGTAACAAGCAATAGGACAAGAGCAAACAGCCTCAAACCGCACCAGGGAAGGCTTAGATTGGATATTAGGAAAAATTTCTTCCCTGAAAGGGTTGTCAGGCCCTGGAACTGGCTGCCAAGGGAAGTGGTGAGTCACCATCCCTGGAGGTATTTAAAAGAGGTGTAGATGTGGTGCTCAGGGATATGGCTTAGTGGTGGGCTTGGCAGTGCAGGACTAATGGTTGGAACTGACGATCTTAAAGGTCTTTTCCAACCGAA
This sequence comes from Oriolus oriolus, assembly GCA_013400235.1. NCBI lineage: Eukaryota > Metazoa > Chordata > Aves > Passeriformes > Corvidae > Oriolus > Oriolus oriolus. The sequence goes on from VXBT01004570.1 coordinate 1,816,693, forward strand.
ACCATTCCATGATTCTGTGATTCTAGATAGTGCCTGAGGTCAGAGGCAGGACAGACAATGGTGTCTACTGAACTGTCATTACTTGTTAAGAAATGTGTCAATTCATCACTTCTCATCACTGAAAATTTATCTAAATTGCTATTGTCTTATTTCCCAATCAGTTAACTACTGAAGCAGAATTCTGAGCTACTGCACTAGGCTGATTCCCTTTAGCCCTTAAACAAAATTCAGACTTCCTTTGCTTTGTGGTCTTTTCTCTCTTGCATTCTTGGATAAAAACTGAAAGTATGCCTTATATTTATGTTCCCTAAATACTGTGATATAGTCTCAGTAGTGCCACCTTTTGCTTCCAGTAAAATCCCCACCTATCTTATCATTCCTATTTGATTACCTCTTATACATACTGGTAAATAATAAGAGAGGGAATTTGGAGCATACAGGCCATTTGGAAGAAATTCTGTGTGTATCGTATCAGAGAATTTGAAAGATTATAGAAATATTTACAGCTCCCAAAGAGTCAATCTTTAGTGCAAGATTAATATAGGGATGGACACAAGCCCTGTTCACTCTCGCTCTTCTGGAAGGACTGGTTTTGTAATATTTTCTGTCTTCAGAACAGTAAAACTACTTCTGATGAATTCAGCAAAGTTTGTATGCTGCAGTGCCCTAGACACTTTCTTATATTCCTTGACATTATTTTTTCATCAGTTTGGACTGTGTAGTATCTGCAGACAGTGCATGTTCCAAATATTGGATTGCTGTGTTTTTGCATACAAACCTTGTAAAGGAAAAGAAATACCAGACTGTGTGTACAAGCATCAAAATCTGATTATATGCAGGATTCTAATCTTAATATCACACCATCCTCACTGAAAAGCGTTGCAAGAATATTCCAATTCATATTCTGAATGGTATGTTTCTCTGCAGTCGTCTTGCAGAATTCTTATTCCTACCAGGAGAAAATCAGTATACTGAACTGAATAAAAATGTATACATTAAATTGCTTATTCAAATGTCCACCTTTGATGTTTGCAGGGAATTCAAGCAGGAAGCAATATAACCTGAGCTTTGTTTTATTGATACAAGAGGCTAATGTGAGCTACAAAACAGGAAAGAATGAGAAGTTGCTTAATATGCTGGAAATGTGGAAAAAATGCAGATTTCAGTTATTAGCTTTCACAGCTGTATTTGCATAGAAATGTACTAGTGGCTGGATGACATTTCATGCATGAACTTGACAGAGCATCCTTAAAAATATTCATGTTAGAAGAGTACTTAAAGGGAGCCTCGAGCTCGAACATTCCAGTCTTTGTTTAAAAAAACCCAAACTCTGCTTTCCCTAGGGTATTCCAGTGCAAGGTGTTTCTTTATGAAACAAAGCTTTCTTTGTTATGAGGAATTCTGGGACAGCCTAGGAAGGGCCCTTCTTTCTGATCACACGTTAAAAAAGATCCTGATTCCCCTGAATGTTAAATATTATTGCACAATAGATGTTGCTCAGGCTTTTGTGGAAAATACCAACAAAGCAGGAAGCCCCTTAAGGTTTCAAACACATCTTGGATTATCAGTTTCCTATGCCATTTTCTATTTTGAGGGAACACCTTCCTTGTAAGTGGGACAAAGATAAATGCCAATCATCTACGCTGTGTGAGAGAAAAGGAGTTACTCTGCTTTGAAAAACTAGTAGAATTCTTGGAGGGGTCTATCACAGTTACCCCCTTGTATGAATTTTGGGGAGCTGGGTCACAGCAATTCCTTCCAGTTCACATTTGCCTGTTACGTGGTGTTGTTTTTGCTATTGTTTTTTAATTCACCTACTAGAGCAGACCAGGTGCAGCTTCATTTGTAACTCGTAAATGATAAAGATGTCTGGTTTTACTTAGAGTGGAGAGGTTCAGAGAGCATAGTGAAGGATTTTAAATCAGAGAGCACTTTCACTTGCCAGCAGTTCCAGCATTCCTTTTCTGTTCTTTTAATTTAAACATGATTATTAACAATACCCAGCTGAGGAAGGCACTTTTCTGAAATATTCTGAGGATTATTCCTGCTCCGTTATCTCCCTTTCACCTTCCACAACAGGATTTTATGTGCTCATATTAGTTGATGTTCTTTAGAAGAGCAGCTGGTCCATCTCTGGTTGTAACTTTCATTAGAAGTAGAAAACTCTACCTTCTGAAATAGTGACATGTAAGCACTAAGTCCTGGAAACATTTTCTAAAAAAATCACTTTATACTGAAATATAACCAGCCTTGAAAGGGATTAGAAGGAATATGACAGGAGGATGAATTAAAAAGCACTGCGTCATGAAAACATCTCTTTAAGCAGTTTTGACTCTCTCTTCACTCAATCCCATTCCTGCAGGTTCTGATTGTCCAGAACTTTCCAAAACAGCAAGAGCCATCTCTGGAGCCTGTCCAGACTCCTGCTAAAATCAGATTTCTAAAGGAAAGTGGGTGTATGTGGACGTACCTTTCTGGAAAAAATGCAGTCCTGCATTTTTAGTAGCTGACCTCCTTTCCTTCTGTGTCTATCCCACATTACTTGTGTGAACCTCTCAAGCAGAATAGGTCTCTGCAGAAAAGGGCTGCAGGATCGTTTTCCCAGTCAGCATGAGACATGAATGCTGGTTCAAGACAGACCAGTGCTGTACAGACATGAAAATAGAAAACCAAAATGAAACTGTTATGAAAAAGAGTCATTAATACCATCCTACTTAGAGGATCTGTCTAAACCATAACAATCACTGGCAGTGTCTAGTAATGATATTTTACACTGAAGCCCAAAGGTTACAAAAAGACTTCAGTCTTTGCCAAAAGAAAGTCACTTTTTCATCCAAACTACAGAAGGAATCAAATTCTTGTGGCCGTGCAAAATCTATGTAAGTAAAGCTACTTTTAGAGTCATATTAGTAAAATGCCTGTCAAAAGCCAGGGGAAAGTCTGGTTTATAAAAGGAAAGGGCAAATCTCAAATAAAATTTCCAGTTAGAGTGAAAATATATAGGCTGAAGCCATCAGTGGATGGTAGTAGCAATAAAGATCATTTGGGCTGCAAGGGCAATATCATCTCTGGAGGAGTTTTTGCAGACGGCGGCAATGGCACCTGAAGGACGCGTTTTACAGGTGAGTCCAGGCACGAGTCAGCTCACTCGAGCTGGCTGTGACTCGAGATGACACGAGCCACACAGAGCCTTCCCTGCTTTCCTCTCAGGAAAGGAGTTTATAGCATGGAAAACAGCGCAGTGCCTGAGTGCAGAAGGTGGTATTTAGCAAGATTTGGAATGGTGTACATGAGGGTAGGAGCTGAAAGCCACAACGTTTGAGAGTCGTTTGCAGTTCCCAGACAAGGCTGGGTGAGGGTGGGGGAATTGCTCTCACCGAGGAGAGATGGTGCCGACTGGCAGTGTCTCCTGGTTCCTGTTGACTTTCTGTGGGCACGTTTAACCTGTAATTTGGAAAAGGAAAATACAGTCTGGCACACATTCCTGAAGGGTTGCCAGTCCCAGATCTATCCACTGCACAGCCTGCCAGAATGGGATAGATAAGTACCTTACAGACCAGTATCCACAGCAACAGAGACCCAAATTTTATATTTTTAATACATATAAAAACCCAAAGAAAATAATTATTTTTTCATTTTCCAACTTTATAATAGTAATAATGACCTTCGGTCAGGAATTTTCAGCAGTTAATGACTGACTGGCTTTTTCTTCGGTCCTTGGTTTCTCCAGCCAGTCATTAACAGTCAGAGAAGTGCCTTCTCCTGTGGTCACTTTGGCTTAATTGTTACCTTTTCATGCTACAGAATGCACCAGCTGGGAAATAAGTGTCTCCTATGTGAATGGATCCATAAAGTGTTCCTTGGGTTTCATTTCTTTGAAAGAATATTCTGTGAGGGTGTGAGAGTTTACTGTAAAAGATGATTGAGTATTATCCACAGCCCTGAGAAAAGTTAGATCACTCTGAGGAATTGGGGCTGAGGATGGTTTAAGGCCATAGATTTCAAAAGATTAAATCTTCAGAATTTACCTGTGTAATCTAGGTTCCCTTACTCTTGGTAATGGAGTGCTTCAGAATTATATATGGACACATATTTTCTTATCCATCTTCTAGGATCACATAGGAACAGGACTTCTTTTTTTGTTTGTTTGTATTTTTATATGTAATCACCCTGACGCTGAAAGCACAGTGTAGCAACAGTGTTTGAGAGTTAAAACTTATTTTAATATATAAAGGAGAACAGCCCTCTAGAATGATTACCCTGCTCCATCTGGATAGTAGATTCCCTCCTTCCAACCACCCTCTCTCTCCAAACACCTAGAAGCTGTACAAATGACTTTGTCCAGAGGGAGATTCATTTATACATGGAAATGACTTTGTCTTGCACTTCACTGTAAGGTCAAAAATGCGAACCATGGAATGGAGGTATCTTCTGACCACTCTACTGATCATATCCTTGGTAAAAATCAACCAGATTGTGAGTATATTGTATGCCTGAACGTACATAAACATTGGAAGAGTCTTCACTTCTTGTGCATTATTAGTTGAGTTCTTCTTTACCCTGTAAGACTTTTAACGCCATTTTTCCAATACGGTGTTACTTTTAAAACTGTGAATATATCTTTCCTACAAGGTATATTTAAGCTTGAAAATAATTGTGTAAGAACTGCAGAACTTGGAGGACAAATAAATCCACAAGAAAACAATAGTTTTCTAAACCACATATTCAATGTGTAGGGATTTCTAGTAGTAGTCCAACGTATGGTTACTGCCAAATAGCCAGGTAGTAGTGAAGCACCTCCACTGGGACAAGTAAAAGAACATGGGAATTTCTTCATTAGTAGATTTAAAGTCAGTATGGTGTCCTTTGATAACTTGGTACTAAATATGGAATAATGTGAATGATGAGCTTAATTTTAATGTTTTGCTGTGAAAACAGATTTAGCACCTGCATAACTTCTACTGGAACTCTTAGCTTCTCATTTTGTATCTTTAAATGAAAACACAGAGCGCGCATGAAAGCTGTGGGCACCCACTTTTGCTTGAACGCTTTTTTACTTTTCAAGAAAAATAACATCAGCAAAATAGAAGCAGCGTTCCAAGAGAGAGCCACTCAGGAGTCCCACAAGGGCTGGGACTGTGCTTTGTGGTTTCTCCACTCTTGGAGTGACAGTATTACTTTCTAAGCTGAGGCTTCATTTGCGTTTTGAAAGTACGACAATTTACTTCTCAGCAGGGCTGTGCTGTTTCTAAAAGGCTGGACTGGCTCGAGAATTTAAATCCAGTGAGGTTCCAGAAATTCCCTTAACAATGAGTTTTAAAATCTACACCTTTAAAATAGCTCTGCACCTTTAAACCTCAAGTTCAACTCCGTGTTAAAGCAGCTGGCTAACCATTAGTAGAAACGGGAAAGGTCCAAAAGACAGGAGTGACAAGTGACTTGTGTTTCATGCGGTGCTTTAATGGATTTTTCCTCAGCTTCACAGCTAACCAGTGCAGATTATTTATAGATTTTAAAGCCAGAAATTAACACTCTTCCTTGTAGGCAGAAGAGAAATGCATGGGATCATTATTAATTCTTTAGCATTATAATGCCTTCTGGCTCAATGTGTGTGCAAGGGACCAAGAGTAAACATGCATTTATCATCCTGACCCTTATCTGTTCCCAAAAACGTCCTTCAGTGGAGAACCGTGAAACAGCCTCTCTAGAGCATTTGAGACCTTTTATTTTTTTGCGGCTGATACAAAGATCTTCACGTTCTTTGCTGTAATTGAACATTCAAATGTAAAATATTGCAAATACCAGTTTAGAGTGTTTCTTTTCTCTGAAAAAACCCCAACTAACCAACCAGCCAAAAAATCCACTGTGGTGCTAGTTGCCTTCACATGAAGTCTTTTGGTTTTCTTTCATTGGGACAAATTACCCAGGCCTCTTTGGTACCCAAAGAGATCTCTCCCCTTCCAACTCAACCTAATTTTTGAGTCCTGAACTTCTCTCTGTTTCCCATTATTTCCAGTCTTACCATTTTTCTGAGCTCCTTTCCCTCGACAGCAGCCTTGCACACCACTAATAGAATTCAGCTGTGGAGGGAATACAATCCTGGCAGGAGGCAGTGCACCCAGTCCCTCACTGGCCACTGAACTTAGTAGGACAAAATTGTCCTTCACAATTTTAATTGTAATTTTACCAGTGTCCATGAAGTAATTCCAGCAATCAGCCTGTCCTGTCGTCTCTGTGCAGCTCCCTGTACCCCACTGTAACACGAAGCAGAGGAGACAGCAGTGCTACAGCAGCTGTTATTGTTTGATCAGCAACACAATCCTTGCTGGAATTTCATTTCCCTTGCAGACTCGCTACTAGAATACATTTGTCATCCATGCTTTGTAGCAGACTTATATTTGCCTTTAATTACACACCAGTCTGGCAATACTTTATTGTTAACATAAAGTACTGCCATTTAAATCCCCAATCTTAAACTGAAGTATTTGCAAAACTCTGTAATTGCTAAAATAATAAAGCTGCCATTACTGTATGGGAAGTTTACAGCTTGTTGCTGAAATACTTACCTTGGCTTAACCACACCTGTATGGATTCCTCATGTTTTCATGTGCTGCTTAAGACAGATTTCTGCTGGGCACAACCAAAAGTTTGTGGCACTTTCACAGAATGGCCGAGGTTGGAAGAGGCCTCAGGAGCTCACCTTATCCAGCCCCTGCTCAAGGGGCTGCCCAGGACCATGTCCAGATGCTTCTGAGTTATCTCCAAGGATGGAAACTCCACAAGCTTGCTGGGAACCTGTGCCACTGCTCAGTCAAAACTGAATTTCATGTTTTCCAGCTTGTGGTCTGTCCCCGTGTACGAGGAAGTCTATAAAAGATAACCAGGAAAAACAAGTTCAGTGTGGTTTTACTCAGTGCAACGGGCACAGATAGTACTGCAAGCGCCGAGGGACATGAAAACCAGAAAAGACGATATATTTTGGTTTCATTTTGTTGTTAGTGTTTTGCAAACAAAAAACTGGTGATGACCCCTCTCGTACTCATTCTGTGATCTTTTTTTTTTTTTTT
>VXBT01004570.1:1833876-1915989 GCA_013400235.1 Oriolus oriolus
ATTTAGAGAAAAAAAAAAAAAAAAAAAAAAAAAAAAAGGCAAAATAATATAGTAAATTTTACTATCCAAATCCTAAATTGACTGTGCCAGCTCCTACTTGACCCCTCTTTTGCACATTCCTCCCTTTTTTAGCTGCATTGAGTTTGGAGGCACCTGTCCTCTTCAAATAACTTCTGCATTTCTACTGCTGTCTGTTGCTCTGTGTTTGTTACTGTCATTCTCAGTTTCTTCTTTGGTAGTGGTTGTAATCTCAGTGTACTCCTAGCTCAGACAGGTTTTATATGAGGCACATTTCTTTTTACTTTGTATCCTGAATATTTTCTGAGCCTGCAGGATCATTACGTTTTCTGAAATCTCCTCTCTTCCTGCTCAAGTCCTCCTTTAATGTTTGCATTAAATTAGCTAAGAAAGTAATTTATAGTTCTTTTCTTTTCCAGCTTCAAATAAGCTAGGTGGGGTTTTTTATTATTATTATTATTATCATGCTGTTTTCCTTCGCAGTCACAGCAGTATTGAATATTGTTTATTTGTCTGTAAGTGGCACTTAGGAATTCATGCCCTGTTGTGCTTGGTGTATTTGCTTTAAAGCACCATGTACACCTTTGGTTGTGGGATCTTTGCTTTGATTCTTATGCATCTTTCACTTTTTCTGACCTGTAACCAGTGCACAGCCTGCCAGGGCAGGTGATCTTACCTCCTCTGTAGAAGCAACCTGGCTGAATCAGTAGCAAACCGGTTCAGTGCAGCAGTGTGTGGGGAATCTTGTGCAGGTGTTGTCCATATGTGCTGGGTTCACGCCTGGAAATGGGAAGGCTGATGGTAAGTTTTTTCGTCTGTCAGCATATCATTTTTCACAAGCAGTGGAATTTTTTTTTAAGGCTTAGGGGAAGGACGAATTCTGTTCAAGGTTCTTTCATTTTATTACTGTAAGATTTATAGCATTGCCAAGCCCCTCCTTTGGACTGATACCAGACCTGCCATCCCCCATCCATTTGGAGTGCAGAGCTCCCTTCCTTTATTTTTCCAGCTTTTATTCCAAAGATGGAAAAAAATCAGCATTTGAACTCTTTTTTTTTGAAGGGATTAGTTTGTTCAGTCCTTATTTCTAAATTAGAAAGTAAGGAGTGCTTTAAGGAGACGTTGAGATTTTCATAGTTTTGTTTTGCGCCTCACAATAGGGTTTTCAGTTTAAGAGTGCTAACATATTTCTCCTTGGATTTAACCAAATCCCTGCCCTGTTAAAGTTGCTTTCTCTGCCTCAGTTCCCTGCCCTTCTAGACTTGAAGCTGTTACCTTTTGGCCTGGATCCACCCATCCTGACACTGAAATGAGGGCCTCATTGAAGAAAGCGTTTCAGGAACAGTTTATCCTTTGCTAGTTGATAGAGATTCTCTAATGCAGGGTTGCTTTTTTGGCTTTTCTTTCTTTGAGCACTGCTGAGGCCAAATGTCTTCCCAGGCATTCTGAAATTCCTCAGCAGTTCACTTTTTCCTGACTGCCCGTTCAGCTTTGGGAGAAGCCTGGATGGGGAGAGACGCTGTCACGTGCCCTGGCTCTGGAGCGCTGCGCTTCAGTACCGTGAGGAGCTGACTGCCAAGATCTCTTTTTCTTGGAGTACAGTTATTCCGTCATGCTTTACTCTTTATCTTGAATCACAGAATACCAGGTTCTCTGTGAACAAAAGCAATTTTTCCGAATTTACATGTGTCTTTCAGAGTGTCCCTTGCTAAAGAACAGAGGGAATCCATTCTTGTATCGTGCATCCACCCTGTATATTTTGTTACAAGTACGTAATTAAGTATGTTAAGTGCTAGTTCCCAGTAACTGATATCCCTGAACCACTCATTGCATATCTAGGGAAAACAATAGACACAACTTTATAACGAGCTGATCATAGCCACCTAGGGGAGGGTGTAATTTTTAACTTCTAACAGGGTTTAAATGACTGGGAACAAAGTCCAGACAAATGATTTCGGTCATTACAAAATGAGGCTCTGAGCTACAGTGCTTTTAGGCTGCCCTTCTCTCTCTTCTGTAGCCCTAGGCACTGAATTGCAGCTTGTCCATATATTTGATTCCTATCCTGGTTTTCTTCTGGCTCAAAATCACAGGTGTGTTGTTTTTTGCTGGATTCTTCTTTTGTACCTGTCTTTTGTTTGCTGGCACAACAGACAGAATCCTAAGGAGAACTGCTATAAATGCATGTTCATGTTTCTCCTACCCTTCCCCCATGTCTCCACTCTCTCCCTCCCACCCCTTCCCAAATTCCATTAATATTTACAGAACAAGAGCCAGAACTCCAGCATTAATCTCAAATTCAGAATGAGATTTTTCTGGCTCTATCTGCAGCTAATGCAGAAGACAACAGAGGTTAGAAATGCACTTAAAAAAAAAAAAGAACAAAAGGCCTTTTCATATTCAGCACACTGGATGGATTGTGTTAGGTATAAAGAAGCTTTCAAAGACCAGAGCATATGTAAAAAAATATTATATGTATTGTTGTTGGAAGGTAGAACATTTATTTGCTTACTGACTACATTGAAAGTTCCTGAGCTTTAACTTAATAAACTCAGTGTTTCTTCAAATTTTGTGTGTGGAGAGAAGAGTTCCTTTCTTCAACTTACTGGTGCAGGTACAGATAAGCAGTAAAACCAAAACGTCAAATGAACAGGAAGAAAACTGTGTTGATAGTTACATGCCAGCAATGTACAAACTAAGCATTTGTAAGGAGATGTATAAACAAACTTCAAAACCAGTGAAGTTTTGCAAACATAAATTTTATAGGCAAACTGAAATTGAGTGGAGAGTGAAGAGAATGAAGAATTCAGATAATTTGCATTTGTTTTCTTTGACCCCAAACTAAGTATATTCTTTCATTTTCATTGTGAAGTGCATAGAATGTGTTACTAACCTTTATGAATTGACTTAAAAAGCCAAAATCAAAAGATAAATATTACTGTTCTTCCAAACTGTTTTTGTTTTAATGTTGCTTTATTCATTGGAAAGTATTTGCTGACTTCTTAGTCTGCACAGGCACTTATTCCTCTGTGACCCCTGTCCGTGGTTGTTTCAAGAATTGCTTTTCCCTGCCATGGGAAGGATGGCTTGTGTCCTTGTCCAGTTGGTGTGGAGTTCTGGCTTCTGGTGACCCCAATGAGTTGTCAGCAGACAAATTTGTTAACTGTGTCAAGAAATGGATTGTGTCCATCTGGTTGTGAGGCCAAGGGTTATTTCAGAGGAGAGAAACTGATCTGAATTCTTTAACTGGAGAAGGGGGTCATCTGCATGTCCTGTGGAAGATGCTTTGGCAAAGCAGTCTGGAGAAGCTGGCTCTGCAGTAGCCATGTGCTACTCTTCCTCCAAGGAATTGAGAGAACATATTTTAGCAAAGGATTCCTCAAGCTATCCAATACCCCAAAATACATGAACACAGAAAATGTCGGTGGTTTTCTTTTTTTGCCTTATTCAATATGGATTCATTTATTCTTAAATTCCAAGAAAATACCAATAACCATCAGTCTATCTTTTAGTCTGGAAATTTCTATTATTTGTTTTTTTTGGAAGGACTCCCTTATTTTCTCCTCATCTCTCTGGCATTAGAATTGGCTTATGTCACTTTTCTGATGAACCTACATTTTCCAGATAAATGAAAACATAGGGGTTTATTTTTCAAAACTGAAACAGTTGGATTGCCTTTTTGTTTTACTGGGATAAGCATCCACGATGCTCTGGGGAATGGAGAATGATCTAAAATAAGCCTAGCTGTTTTTTGTTGTTTATCTGTTTCTTTTTGCATCTGTCTTAGTATTTATTGCTACCATCTGCGTTTCATTTCAGGTTGTCTAATGTCTTATTCTGCATGTTCTTTGCCTATTCTTTTTACATAGCCTTGGGCTGTAATATCACCATTTGCCTACAAGAGATCCATTTCGATCTGTAACAAAATGAATTGCATTCATCTGTGTAATTCATTTCTAATGAATGCCTTGCTCCTCATTAAACAGTGATTTACCTTTGTTTCGCTTTCCTACACTGTCAACACGAACCATTTTGAGGTCCTGTGGAGAGATGCTAATTTGAGAAAGCAAAAGTCAATGCAACTAAGCACTCACAGGGGCCATCCTCCTTGGCACTTTCAAAAATGTTCATGGGACACTTTGCAGAATACAATTTGCAGGTGGATAAGAAGACTCAAAATGTTTTCGTGTTCGTAAGCTCTCAGTGTATGAAGGCAGTGCTTGACAGTTTAAATGCATTTCTCCTTGACACTCTCAGGAACAGGTGAATCTTTTCAGACCTTGTCTGCTCTGCAAGAATTTTACTTATCACAGGCACATTCTGGGAGACTGTACTCTTGGTTCACTGTCCCCTCTCTACCTTTTGAGGAATATTAAAATATTTTCAATGTATTTTCAGATTAATATTTTTAAATACCTAATTTTGAGATATGTCAAAATGTTACAGGCTTGAAAATATTTTACTTCAATTTTTTAATGAGATGCAAAGATTCATATAAATATTTGTTGGCTTTGCCAATAGTATCTAAAGGAAAAGGACGAATACCATTAATTAATGAAATAGGGGTTGTGTAGTAATTTTGTTACAGATTTGGTTCTTATGCAACTTTTGTGTAGTGCACTTTGAAGCTCTCCAGCAACATTCCCTTTTCCAGCCCTTTGCAGAACAGCAGAATCTGCCATGTGTGCAAATAGATCTGTGCTGCTGACAGATGATGGTTAGAGTATGGGATGAATTACCAAGTTTATTTTCACTTTAACCCTAAGCAGAGTTTGAACTGCAGCAATGGATTATGAATGTGAAAATACCATTGTCAAACATAATTTAAAGCAATACTGATGGTTTTCAGGAAGTTTGATTTACAGCCTCTTCAACTCTTACTTTGGTGATTGTACAAGCCACTCACTGGCCCTTTTGATCACTTGAATTTAGCTTGGCATTTTTCAGTATTTATTCGTGTGTTGGGCCAGATTGATCCCCAGTTGAAACTCTAGAATTGCCAGTGGGCATCAGTGGATTTACACCATGGACTAATTTGATCATGGTATTATGAGGGGATTGGAGCATGGGGGGTTGGGTTTTTGTGACTGGTCTTGCCTAAATCATGTAGTATTTGGAAGTAAGAACACTGATTAATGTAACAAAATCTTATTTTTAATATACGTTTTAGAGGACAAAACTGACCTTGAGAACAGTGTGATGCAGAAGAAAATTAAAATCCCCAAACTCTCTCTCAATCACATAGAAGAAGCTGGGGAGGTTACAGATTATGGGGAAGAAGATGTGGAGCTTAGACACAGTAAGGTACTGAAGTCTTTCTGGTTTTGTTTTTTCCCTCCTTTCCTTTTTTTATCTTTTTTTGCAAGTGCTTGGGGCATATACAAACATCTTAGCTTAAGAATTCCAGGCTTGCTTTTGATCCCCTTAAACCAGTGTGTTTGGTGAAATTGGGTCACATTGTGTGTGGGGGTGGGGTATGGGTTTTCAAAATCTGAATTAAGTGCAATCAAACATTTTCCTGTGTGTACTGTCTGCACAATGTAGCTGCCATCTGACACTGGTGGAACAATGCTTGTCCACTTTGGCCCAGAATGCCTTAAAAGCCACCAGTACCTGACTGTACCAGCTGTTCTTGGTGGCACTTGTGACATATTGCTCACTGCTTGTTTGGAATTGGAAGGGGTGCTCTGAGACTGCCCAACTACAGCAGTGACTGAGAAGAAGAATTGACAAGACTGTATCACTCCATTATAACTCCCAGTTGCCTTTTTAGGTTCAAATGCCAGAAACCCACTGTGGAAATGTATTTATTTTTTAATATCAAATCATTTCTTTAATAGTCTGCCAACCTTCAGAATAAGATATTGCTCTATGGCTTCGTGTGTTTTGCAGCTGCAGGAGTGATATTAGTACATTTCCTTGTGGTGGGCCAGCTTTTTTTTTAATTTTTAAATTTTTTTTAGAACATGCGTGAAGCAGGTGTGACATCAAATAATTTTGTTTTCTGCCACATTACTTGTGGATATTGTGGTATGGAAATTTGATAGTGTCAGCTTCTCACTTCTAATCTATGAGCTGCATTTGCTTTCCTTGCAGTTGCTTGGAAATTCAAATGCCTTTTGATATTTGGCCAGTAAAACTTAGTGACTTCACCTGTACTGTCACATACTAATCCCACTATCCGGGACCCAGGAAAGTGGTGTGATTTAATTTTTGGGGTTTGTGCAGATGACTGAAGGTAAAATTCCACTGAGAGTTCCCAGGACCTGAAGCCTCTGCAATGCAGTACTAATATAGAAGGAATCAGTTGATAAGGAAGACGAGGCTGGATGATATATTCTGTCTCCAGCTTCAGTGTTTTCAAATCCCTTTCAGTGTTTGCTAATAGTGTTAACTCAGTCGCTTGCATGAGGCAGTTGGGTGAATGTGCTGCAGGGAGAGTCAGAGAAGGTTTTGTCTCCCAAAGTGTGGGAAGGACAAGCCCTCGGTTCACAGAACACCTTTGTACCTGTGCTGCTTTCACCTCTGATGTCGTCACAGGTGACAAATGGAGCACGTAGTTGGTTCTTTCTCTTGCTTATCAGAAAATCAATTGCTGTCAAAAATCTGAATGTTAAGAGTAAATTTTAAAGAAAAAGAGATCTAGATCCCCCTTTTAAAAAAGAAATTAATGGTACAGGATCAAGTGACCTATATACACTGCAAGTGTTGTGCAAATGCAGGAAGGCTTTTAACTGCCTCAGAAGTTTGTACATGCATTTAGCTGAGTTACAATTGCATGTTAGTTATGATGTATATTATATGCATAAGACTCTGCTAGGCAAAATATTTTTGCAGACTGGCTGTGTCTTGGTTTTTTTGGAAAACAAGAATATTAACAGTTCCCAAGGCTGTAGAATTTTGATTTTATTATGTCTTACTGCTCTCCTAATTTATTTATTTTTTATTGTAACATGCAGAGACAAGATGGGAGGAAACAAAGTGAAGGTACACACAAAAGCATTGAAGCAGTTGTTGCTCGCCTTGAAAAACAGAACGGGATGAGTCTCAGTAATACTTCCAGCCCTGAGGAGGCTTTTATGGAGACTACAGAAGGCATGAACAATATGGACGATGCTGTAGTTCCTCGGATTCTCTATGAGGAATTGCTGAGGAGTTACCAGCAGCAGCAGGAAGAAATGAGGCACATTCAACAGGAGCTTGAGAGAACGCGGAGACAGCTTGTGCAACAGGCAAAGAAGCTAAAGGAGTATGGGGCACTCGTGTCAGAAATGAAAGAGCTCAGAGACTTGAACAGGAGGCTCCAGGATGTACTGCTCCTAAGACTAGGTAGTGGTAAGTGCCGGACTTAAGTGGGACTAGTTTGAATGAATTTTGCAAGTGTGATCAATAGTAATGGAGACGTATTTGAAGAATAGCGGTGGTTGTTAAACTGGACATTGAATGTTAAAAGGGTTTTCTGCTGTGCCTGTACAATATGTGTCGAATTTGTATGCTATGTACGTCTGGGGTTTTCTTTAAAAAACTAGAGGTCTTTGTGCTGGTATGGCTGAATCAGAGTTCCATTTTAAGCAGCTGTATTATAAAGAGTCTCTGACCTTCCAATATATGCTGAAAAAGTTAATAAAGCATCATCTGCAAAATATACCAATATGTTACAGTTAAAAATAAAAAAAAAAAAAAAGAAAAGAAAAGGTGCTGGAATGAATAGTTGGGCTAAAACTAATTTATCCTTCGCAGTTAGGGATTTTGTTTGCTGTTATGTGACTATGTTACTTTCCATTTTCTGACCCCTCTTCCTATTAGTGGCTTATTAGAATGCAATATATTCCTGAACTTTTAGCAGTGGCTTTAAACAGCCATGCTATTGGCAAAACAATGGATTGTTAAAGCATAATTTAAAAAACTTTATATTAGTGTCCCGTTTATCAACACTTGTTACGAAATGCAGGTTTGTGTAATTTGGATTTCAGTTTTAAATATCTTGGGTCAATTGCTCCTTTGTTTGGGTTTATAACAATTATTTAAGCATTATGTTGGAATAAATGGGAAAAAAGACGAAATAAAAAGTTCATCCTTTTCATCGAAGATGGAATACCTTGGAATACCTTCAAAATACCTTGGAATACCTTCAAAAATTTGACCAATTACATTTTTTTGCTATTAGAATGTGATACCGCTGTGTTGAAGATTTGCTCGGTGACTGAAACTTGGTTGAAATCTATGCATCCAAACCTAGCATGCCATTCTTATGTCTGCCTTTGTGTATCTGAAAACTTAATTTTTGCATGTCAGTTGGATATTGGCTCTTCTCCTGGACTGGAACGAGTGCATGCAGTTTGCATGTGGGTCTGAGTTACCCTCACGTACAGAGCTGGACCTGGGAGAGCATGTGCCTGTGCTGTAGCATGTGTTCAGGTGTGCCCACACCCTTGGAGCCAGGTTCTCGGAGTGTCCCACAACCTAAACTGGGTGTCTGATTGTGAATGCTCATCACTGTTACACTGTGCATCATTAAAATGTCGTTACTTACCATAAACATTCTAGTTAACTTTCTAAATAAAACTAAATAGGCAAGGTTGCCACAGCCTGAAAAACACAATGTGGTTGGTAGGAGATTCCACTGAGCTTTCTAAAATTTTCCTTGGATGGAAAGATGTTTCTTCATCTGCAAGTAGTTAGCTGGAATTTATGGGAATGGAGCACGAGCCAGATGTTGGTAGGCAATGGGGCTGAACAGCGTAAAGTACCAATTTAGTTGGTAGACTTGACAGCAGTTGGAGTGGTGAGACCAGCAGTGAAATGAAGACAGCTACTGCATTCTGTCTTGTTTCTTTCTCTTTAAGAAAAAGAAGATGCGTTTTTTACTTGAGCCAAAAAAAGAAGCCTTAGGAGAAAAAGGAAAAAAAAAAGTAAAAGAGGAAAAGGAACCCTGGAAAAAAATCCTGAATCTTCTCTAAATACTGGGCATGAATTTTCATTGTATCGGTCTGACAACTGAAAACAAATCTCAATTACATTGAAGACAAGTTCTTGAAATTTAACCACATACCTGGAAAAATATCAGCTATAGGACATTTCCAAAAAAAAATTCCTTGTTATTACTACTTGTAAGGAACATCTGATGGTGACAAAGGTAGAATTAGGCTGTGCTGGCTGTGTCCTTCACAGGGTTTGTATTTCCGAAGACTCAGTGTATTAATTGTTGCTTACTGTGTTGCTTTTCCTTGTAGCCTCATTCACAGCAGAGAAACAACCATGTTCTAGAAAGATCAATACAAAACTTATGAATAATTAGCAAGGGAGACATCTTCAGCATGTTATAAATTAGAGAGTCTGATGACAGTATGAAAGAGTACTACTTTTAATCAAGAATAGATACGTAAAGACTTTTTTAGTCTTCCTTACTTTTCCAGCTTATAAATGAGGTATGTTTGGGTATGTGAATAATCTCTGAAAATTGTTCTGAAAATAAATTGCATCCTGAATTCATCTTCAGTTGCAGTGATCTCTTAAACCTAGACTTTCAAATTACATGTAATTTATGTTACACTGCACTTCTAGCAGGCTGGACTTAATGCAAACTAATTGCATTTCTGTTTCACCTTAGAGACTTGTGATTTCTTTGCATGAGATGACAGCTGGTTTGTGCTGATGAATTGCAGCTGTGGGAAATGCGTGCCTGTTGCCATTTTAAACTTGCAGATCAAATATAGAGCAGCCTCTTGAGCTAACGTGCAGTCGAGTAGTCAGACTCCTAATTTCCCATCAACGTGTTGAATTCAGTGAGGAGCTGGAAGTCAATGTATTCTGCTTGAGACTCAGGCCTTCAGCTGTGCTACTAAACTGCAGCCACTCTTGTGGCAGGAGTGAGGAGGTTCATCTTCCTCACAGTGACACCAAATTGCTCTTCATCACGAAAGAGCCTTGAAGGCAGCTGTGGCAAACGACAGTAGTGAAATCAGTACTGATCCATGGAGAAATGCTTACTACCTTCTTTATGATTTTAGTATTTTATTTCCCAGCAGATCCCTTCCCGGAGGAGGCAGGCATTTCACCAGGGCTGTAGGGGTCAGAGTAGTGGAAAAATGTGATGACTGTTGTGGAAAAGGTTATGGTGTCCCTCTTGTGCTCCTGGAATAATGTGTGCAGCCTTTTGCCTTGCCCGCTTGGGGAGCTGGAAGCCCAGTGCCTGTAGGCCTTTGCAGTTTGTTTTGTTGCACCTGAAAACACTAATTGGCTGGTTTTTTATCAATAGAGAGTAAGATAATTTAAAGAATTAAATAACTGACTGTCCCCTGTAAGGACTTTAAATAGCCCTTGGATTGCAAAAGAAGAATTTCAATAACTTCTTAAAAAACAGTTGTCTCCTGGGCAAGATCTCTGCAGTTTCCTGTGGCTGGAAATATGGTCAGAAGTACTGAAGTTGTGTAGGGATAATGCTTGGGTGTTTTTAGCTCCCTGATCAGTTATTTTCGTGTTATATTGCTGAGAATTAGTGTTGCTGCAAAGTCAGGGAGTATATTCACATTCATTCACAAACACCGATTCATCAGCACGTGCACACAGATCCCCAAGGTTTTATTTTTAATCCCAGTTTAATTTCAGTGATCCAGTTTATAATGTCTTGGGACTGACACCAGAGTAGGGAGAATGAAATGGGATTTGCGTCTTACCACATGTCAGGAATAACTGTTTTTCAGCTTTTCTAGATTTGTTTGGCTTTTTGATGCTAAAAAAAAAAAAATTAAAAAGGCCCAAGGTTTGTATGAAGTACAGAAAGTACCGATATTACCACTTCTCAGACTTGTTTTGTTTCAAATTCTGGTAGACCATGTGGAAAAACTTGCTGCTTACAAATGTATGCTGACCGCTTTATCAATCAATTTATTTTTACTTTCTTGCTAATTTTTGGAGTAGCATGTAGCCTAAGATGCATTTTTGAGGAAAAAAGGATGATGAAGGGAAGCCTTCTACCTCTTCATCCTGATTTGAACTTGCTGGCCTCTCGGATATTATAAAATATAAATTTATAAAAAAACTGCAGTCAGAAGGAGTAAGATTTTGCAATAAAACATTTGTTTCCTTCTTGCATTCTGAAAATCGTCTTTTTTTTTTTTCCCCTGATCCTTATTACATAAGTGCTGTCATTGTTAAGCCTTTAGATAGAGGTATATATTTTTATATGTCCCGTTCATCATCTTTAAAATCAGATGCAGAGCATGAGAGCTGCAGAGAGGGGGAACTTGGAGTGTGGAGAGCGGAGCACACAGCTCCCGTTGGCAGGCAGGAGTGCAGGTTGCATGTGCGATTCACAGCATGCAGGGTTGAAAACACAGAGTTCAGTGGTTGGTGAAAGTGGCTGTGGAGACTGCCTGGTTAGAGGCAGGTTTCTGTTTGGGAATCAAAAATCAGGATATAAAAAAAAGATTTTAAAGGCTTTCTTGTGATGACTTCTAAGGAAGTAGTAAAGCATGAATTGCAGCAGAGGTATTCTGACCTGTGAGAGCTGTGGTTTCTGTGAACTTTAATCAGCGTTTTTCTTGGGAAAGCTCCGGAAACCAAATTCCAGCTGTGTCAATATAAGACTAAAACCAGTAAAATACTTCTAAATAGGGACTAGTAAAAGTGTTTAAACTGAAATAAACGTTTCCTGCTAGGAAGAAGGTGGTTATACTTAGGTGTCTTCCTCAAAGTGACTTTCAAAGTGTAAGAAAATAGCCCTTTGTTGAAGGATGTTTTCTTAAAGTAACAGCTTCAGAGATGACTTCCTAAGGTCGCACTGGCAATTACATCCCTGCATCTGCTTGTTCAGGTGTGCCCATGCTGTGGGAAAGCTTTGGGTGCTTTAACCAGTCCAGGTCTTCCCCCAGTCTGAATCAGCTTTACAGTCTCAAGCTTAGGGGTTCAGTTTGTCTTGGCTGTACCGTTGTATATTTGTGGTACTAGAGGTGCTTACTAAGATCACTGTGAAATTATAATGCAAATGGGATATTTTTGTGATTTCTCTGTTTGTGCCATGCTTGCATTGGGCCTGGCTCTTAAGACCCTCTTGTTGGTGGCAGAGCAGCGTAGGATTGCCTGAGTTGCCAAGACAACTTTTAGTCGTTGCTGAGCGTGGAGTGGCAGCCAGCTGAGAACATTTAGCCGGCTATGTAGGTGTAGAATAAGCTATAGGATAAATGTCAAATGCTGACAACGGAGGAAGCGCTGCTATCGCTGTATAATAATCTCTAAATGAAACTGCACAATGTAGGAGGGATGAATGCTGTGCTTGTTCCAGGCACAGGAACTATTCAGGATGCGTGACTAAGGCCTGAGTTGTGGTGCCAGCGTGATTTGCAGAGTTGGATCAGTTCAGGGCTGGGTCTGTGTGCACAAACACTGAGCAGGGAGCTGAAGGGTGACCTGATGATTGAGTTGTCACTGGCTGAAGATGTCAGGGTTGGGCTGCAGAGTGGTGCAGTGCTCTCAGCACCAGCCTGGTGCAATCTAGCACTGACAAGTGTGTGAGTTTATCCTTACAGTCCTGGACATGGGGTATTTCCGTGGTGCCCAGAGTCTAAGCTGGCAACCTTGCTGTGCTGCTGAGCCACCGGCCCTGCATGGAACTTCAGTGCCTGCTGGAGCTTCTTGGGATCCTAGAGCCAGACATCAAGGGACACTGATAGGCTTGGGGCCATAGCCTAGACTTCTGGTGGAACCCCTGCAGTGAATGGAGTCATGAAATCCAGTTCACAAATGATTTTTAGTTTGTTCTTCTGTCTCTTTAGGAACACTTTATAACTTGGTTCTGGAAAAGAAAAGTTGATGACTGACAAAATAATTATCCTCCTTTGAAGTCTCAAACATATGCTTAGTAGTATTCCATTGTTTAATCTTTGCATAATTTTTGTTGATTACATTAAAAATAAAAATCAGTGTTGGATGGATTGGACAGTCAAAATTCTAATTTATGTGGGGTTTTTTTAACCTTTGATATTCTTTCTATGCATGATACTTCTTCAGCATAAGTAGCCCAAGTCTATTTCCTTCATAGCATTTCTTCAGATCCTCACTATTTTTATACACCTCTGTTATATCTAAGCAGATTTCAGATTTCTATAAAATTTGTAATTTTATGTGGATAATTTATGTAATTATCACAGTAAATTATGCAGGTTCCTATGCAACTATATAACAATTCTTATTTGAAGAATTACTATTGTTGCTTTTGGTTTATAATTTCAGTGTCATTTTAACATAATTTCCTTAGTGTGCATTGAAGAAATCTTACCCATGTCTATAATTGTCCTTAGCTTTAAGAATAAAATTAAACACTTAAATTAAAATTAAACATTTTAATGTTTATAAAGCAGGAATACTTATCCTGCTTTTACTTATTGATATTCAGAAGTAGGATTTTGGTTTAGATTACTTCTAACTTTAAAATGAACATGACTAATGTGTTATTTTATGCTAATCATGGGTGATGAAGGGATTGATTTCATGTTCTCTGGGATAGCAGACAGCTCTCTTTTCTTAACTGTCTAGGACCTGCCATTGAGGTTGAAAAAGTAAAACCTGAATCAATTGAGCCTGAACCTGAGGTACAGAAGACCTTCAGTGAGGAAGCAAATACATCAACGTACTACCCTGCCCCTGTTCCAGTAATGGACAAGTATATTCTCGAGAATGGAAAGGTATTTTATATTAAATATAGCATGAATAATTTTTAAATGTCCATCAGGTGATGTTCTTGTGGAATTTTCGTGATTGTGGGCATTTTGCATGGTAGCAGCTTATCCAAGCTTCCCCTGTTTTCATGAAGGTGCGCTGTTATGCTGAGGAGAATTGTGAAGTTACACAGATATGAAGAGCATAGAAGAATATCCTCAGTGGTGAGAGCATTGAATGCTGTGCAGCATGAGGAATATAGTCATTAAATATGCATGCACAGGCAAATTGACACAGTCTTCAGTTGGTGACATCCATAAATACACCAAATATTGACCAAAGTCAGTAACCCACATTATAAAGTTACATGAGTCTACTTAACTAAAATACTTTTTCCTAAAAGGTTTTTAATGTTTATAATGTGCTGTAGTCATGCTGCAGAGAAGCCCTCATGTTTGGGTTGAAGTGGAGTGCAGGAGGTAATTGTGAACCCTGGAGTGAAAATGGGCTCCCTTGATGCTGGTAGGAGCATTGCCACTGAATTGAGCTGATGTGGTGCTACTTCCCAAAAACTTTTGTGAAGTTGCTGAAATACCATCTAGCTCTAGTTTGCCAGAACCTGACTGAGAGCTTTTTGGGTTCCAGCACATTTAACACATTAACTGCTCATCTACCTAGGCCTGCTTTTACAGCTGTTCACATTATCATTAAAGAAATGTGATGTTTCTTACACAAAACTGTAAGTCCTTCAGAACTGCCTGTGCAGATCCTGTTTCTTGGTGAGTGTATTTGTCTCACGTTAGGGTGCATTTGGTACCCTGACCTGAGAACCCTTAGGAAGGAAACATCCATTCCAGCTTTGCCATACAGTGGAGTTACTGATGGAAGAGCCTGAAACTGCATTTTCAGATTTGTGTTAAAGAATTGACTGCACAATGTCTGTGCTTCTTGAAGACGAATTCAGCATAATTGTTGAGGACAAGATGTACGTGAAAAATAGTAGAATCTTGACAGTTTGACAGGTATTTGGTTCAGATAGCTTTTCTTGCCTAATATATTTAAAGATGTCATTTGCTTGATTATTTTATGTATATTTGTGCAATGAAAACTTAGGATGTATTACTGTGTGAGTTTGCTTTACCTCCTTCTCTTCTACTTAAGGTCTGTGGGATAGGGCACATCCTTTAGTATTTGTATGCAGCTTTTCCTGCACCCTTTTTTCATCTGTCAGCTTCTTGGCACTTCTTTTGCTGAAGTTTTCTCTGTCTTTACAGATTTTAGTATCTCTTTAATTTTCTTTTTGTAATTTTGGTTCTTGGTTTGCCTATTTACTGGGGCTACAGCCAGCTCAGATGCCAAAAATGTGAACTAATAGTGTGTTTGGAGTGTTGGAGGGTAGTTTCCTTCAGTTTTCCTTATTTATGGCTTTATTTCAGTATTCCTTTATTGATATGCACCTCTAGAGTAGTTGAAACACTTTTTTACAAATCTTACCCTCTGTGGCACCAGATTTGATCTTAGTAGGATTCTTTCAAAGCAGATAAACCTCTTCCCTCCAGAGGGAAAACCGAGTTACTGAAAAAGAGCCTATGGCATTCATTTAAAGGAAAGAAAGAAGAGGGGGAAAAAAAGAGAAAAAAAAAAAGAGTTCATCTTCTGAGCCACGTTTTGGCTCTATTGCAGATGTTAGCACAGCCACGCTGGTGAGCGCTGCTTTGAATTCACTGCTGTCTCTGTTGCATTGTGCTTGAAGGTTGATCCTGCAGTTGCTGAAATTGGGAGTAAATTTCCCATTGATTTCATCAAGACAAGAGTCTGGCTCGTGGGGCAGCTCTTCCAGCTAGAAGGGAGTGTCTTCTGAGTGTGGAGTAGAGTGAGCTTCCCAGAGCTTTGGGATTGATAGGAACCAGTGCCGGGCCTGGTGTAGAGAGGTAAACTGAGACACGGGCAGATTGAATTCCTCACCGTAACAGCGCCAGAAATAGAAAAAGGGAGACGTAAGATTGCTGTGGCTGTGGCTGTCTGTCACATCGTTCTGTTGCCATAGGTGTTTCATACCAGCAATTGCTTTTTTAATAAATGAAGCATGTTAAAAGAAGAGATGATCTGTCTGAAGCATAAATATTAAAAATACTTCCTGTCACTTGTTCTTTTGTTTTGAATACCTTCAAGCTAATGAATAATGTAGTAGCTTAAGAGACTAGATAATCTTTGGCAAAGGCAAACCCTAATTTTGGCAGAGGGGAATCGGATTTTTGATCAAATACAACAGTCTCTACAACTAATGAAATACAGATACCCAAAATTTGATATGTCACAACATTCCTGATCTTAGTTATTTTCTAGGTAACTTTCAGACATTTTCCCAGAAAACTTTTCCAAGATCAAACCAGAAATAACTGAATTAAAAAAATGTACTGTGATTATTTCCTGAGTACAAACTGCTCACTCCTGATTGAAGTTGCCTTACAAAATACGTAGAGAGCACCAAAAGAGTGTGCCTTTTAAAAAATGATTTATGAAGAGGCTCAACAATGTAGAAAAAGGATAAAAAAAAGGGTGTTTGTGTTGTAGTTATTACTAGTTTAATTTCTGTCTGTGCAGACTTGTGAAAAGTTTCTTAGAATCCCTTTAGTGTAGAAGATTCTACAGGAGAGGCAGCTTGCAGTATGGTTTTGTGCTTTAAGGAAAGTAGAGTTTTCATTTTTTTTTTTATAACACAGCTTGTAGCCAAACCATTCATATTACTCTATTTAAGTTTTTAAACATCTAGTTGCTTTTGAAGGATGCCGTCATAATAAAAAATTTCTTGGGGTTATAGTCCTCATTAATAATTAAAGCGGGTTTCCATTTAAAGGAAAAATGGTATTCAGTTGAATACAGGCAGTAAAATTATGGGTATATAAAATTTTACAGTAGCTTTGTCCAATTTTCATTGCATTTAATGGGACTTCTGTGATACTGCTCAGATTTGTATGGGTAGCAGGCGCAGTTTATGTGAAGCCAGATGAAATGAGTAAAACCACAGAATACTAAGGGCACAACAATTTAGGCAGAGTCTTCTGATGCAGTTTTGCCATGGGATTTTGTTGATGGGATTTTTTTTTTTAATCATAAGAAGGTAGAAAGTGTTTTTTTAAGTGTTAATGTTACAGAAAGAACCCCCATTGGACCAGGTGTAATGAAAGCTAGAATCTGGATATGTAGCAATGGGATTGATAGATGTTTGGTGTGTTGCACTTGTCCAGATTGTCTGAAGGTCTGAAGGTAAGTGCAGTTACTTCTGATCAGCAGTTGGGGGGTGCAGGTCACACCTTAGCTTGTTATGATGATGAGCAAGTGTGTGTCCAACTGAGGGAAGTTCATCACCACGTGAGCAGAGCTTGCTGTGTGCAGAGGTGGTTCAGGAGTCTGCCCTGTACTCCAGGGACTGGAGCACAGACATAGAGGGTACAAAGTACTCGTGCTTCCACGCAGGGCCAGCGTGTGCGTTCTAGTTACACTGGTATCAGACTTGTGCTGGTTACTTGTGGAGTTACCTCCTTGCTGTTGCCTGAAGGTGTCCTGTCAGGACTATCAGCTCAAACACATAGTGGCAGCCTCAGGACAGTGCTTGGATTCTTGTCCTGCATTTGTCTTAAGACTGGAGCACTGGGAATCTTGGGGTAGAGACACAGGGTAGCCCTGTGGGAGACAACCCAGCACAGTGAAGACTAATAAGCAAAACTAGACTTGAGCATCTTCCTTTTGGAGACTCTCCAGTGGTTTCACACTGCATTTCCCAGCACCCATATTATCCTGCTTTACTACTCCAGAGAAGTACCTTGACTTCCCATTGCTCAGATAATGGAAAGTTTATGATGTTGCTGCAATGGGTCATTGCCTAACCACAAAGCAGTATTCATGTGGTACATTGATTGTACATGATAAGCACACTTTGTGTTAGAACTGGAAGTTTTACAAAGCTTCCAAACTCTCCTGGCTTGTATTGAAATTGGAGCTCTCAAAATCCTTTCTCCCCTTCCAGTTACTTTAAACAATCAGGCTGGGTTTTGCCAACAGGTACAGAATACAACTTAGGGAGTAATTCCCTCTCTACTGCCTCTGGAATATGCTTTGGGTAAAGTCTGTTTTAGCCAAAGGGAAGCGTTTCATCTTGCTCCTGAATTAGGCTGGTGCAACTGCTTGGTTTATATGCTGTGCATAACTTTATAATACTGGATGTGTTCACTGTTTCCTTCTTCAATCTCTGTTCCTGACCACAGTCTTTCAGGAGAGAGGTTATGTGGGGGGGAAAAGTAGAAATTACTAAATATTGAGGTTGACTTGAACTCCCTGACCCACAAAGTTGGAGAAGTTTCAGAGTTAGGCAAAATGGATTTGTTCAGCCCTAATTACTGTTATTCTAGTTCCTAATATTAATGTTCCTACAGCACTTGGATACTGTTGTGTGCTACATACCATAGATAAGTTGTTATTATTACTACCTTCTAGGTCCATCTTGGCAGTGGAATTTGGGTAGATGAGGAGAAATGGCACCAGCTGCAAGTAACACAAGGAGATTCAAAGTATACAAAAAATCTAGCGGTTATGATTTGGGGAACAGATGTTCTCAAGAACAGAAGTGTCACAGGAGTTGCAACCAAAAAAAAGAAAGATGCCGTTCCCAAGCCACCTCTCTCACCTCACAAATTAAGCATTGTCAGAGGTAGGTTATTTGAAAACTTTTGCTTCCTGCTTTGGAGTTTAACCATTAATCACCGAGTTGAAAGATGCTTCTTTTCAGCTCATTTAAAATTAACTGATTTAAAACTGTAATTCAGATTGCTATTGCATTGTGAAGTGCATACGTACCCAGGAACAGTAAAACACATTGCAATAGCTGTGCACAGTGCAGGCCTCCACAGCTGAAGAGTTGTACATTGACTTCAGAAAGGTTTGAAAAGATCATCACTTTAGACCACTTGCAGGGCAGGACTCTGAGCCTGGAGAACAACATGTTCTAGAATTCATTTATGACACGATGACTTTTCAAAGTGCATATATTCCTTTAAACAAGACTGAGAGTAGCTTTACCACATTCTTTCATCCAGAACATAACCAGCTCTGGCATGAGGCACAGAAACCATTATAGCTGTGACTATAAAAATACGCATACCTTCAAAGGCAAGAAAGAATAGTTTTACCCTTTTAAGTGGAGAAAATGGAAATAGTAAAAATTAATTGTTGCACTTGAATTGGAATTTGGACAGGAGGTGTAAATCGCTGACCTCGTCTGGTAGGGAAAATTGCAATGACACTTTCAGTAACTTCAAGCCTGAGTCCATGAGTGTAGTACTTTGAGAGAGAGAAGGCCTTCTCCTTTATTTAAACTGAATGGTGAATTTCAGTCCCTTTGTATCATCGTGCCTGTGTTGCATCATTTCTGTCTCTCTTGGTATTGAAGGCTTCTTTTTAAGTCAGAACTGAGTTGGTTCCTCATGGAATACATACCGAAATTGAATTTTTAGGTTTTGTGTCCATACTAAATTGCAGTAGGGCTGAAAGAAATCTCTCCATTTGGTAGACCTTCATTATTCTGCATTTCCTGTTCTTAGTTGCTACGTTCTCTTAACTGTGAACTCATTAAGAGGCGTTGTAATCTGCCATGAAAGTACCATGTTTTGGAGTAAGAAATACGATTCCTCTCTGAGTGTGTGCGTGTGTCTGTGTCTGTGTTGTGTGGGGAAAAGTTGGAAACTTATCTCCGTACTGTCATCTTTCTTAGTTTATTAGAAATGAGTAAAAGACATGTTTTTGTTTTTTTTTTTTTTACTAATCTGCTTCAAGATTATATGTGGACGTGGAAGCTGTTCCATGCTGATTTTCTAGTTCTGTCTGGGGCCTTTAGGTACAATCCTTACACATGTAGCTGAGTAATGATGTACTGGCCACATAAGGAATCCACTCAGTGGCGGTGGCTCCCCTTGTCAGCTCCAAATGAGAAGCAGAATTGGTTGCCCTGGTGTGCGCTTACAAGCATGCAGCAAAAAGGGGCTACTTTCCACTGGCCCATTGCAAAGTGGTGTCCAGTTTCCCTCCTGGAGGCTCTTGCTCCTCAGCACTGCTGGCAAGGTTGCTTCTGTGAGAATTTCCTCTTCTACTTCTGTCAGGGCTTGAGCCCTTGTGTTGCTTGAGCCATTTAAGTGACAGCTTTCTTCAAATTCCCCTTGTTTTGACTACAGTGAGTTTGGGAGTCTACTCCAGCAGGTACATGGTGAGAGGCAGATGGGGCCCTTCCCTTTCTTCTCTTCCATAGCTTTACACTCACCAGCAATTCAGCTCTTCCCTATTTCCTCGTTTCTCTGTGTTTTCTGTCATACTTTTGCTTCCAGCCTCAACCCTCATTTGAATTCTACTGTTACATGCCCTGGTTTTCCATGTTCCTCTTTTTAGTGTTTCTTTCACCCTGTCTCTGATTCCCTTTTGTTAGACTCCAGCCTGTACAGTCTCCTCTTGAACCAGTTATCTGCATGGCCAGTGTTGCAGGTGTCAGGCTGCCTTTATCAGTGGGACTGGGTAGCTCATAACCATGATTTTCCATGTTGTCGTGTCCTTTGCATTTGCGTCAGTGTTAGCAGGTCTTGCCCCATGATGGAGAAGAAAGCAAAACAAAACAAAAAAATGACCAGCAAGGGGAGAAATAGGTACAATATGAGGGAGTTTTCAGATGATTTGGATCAGGCATCACAAAAAGTAGTGAAGCTCCTGGTTAGCCTTTGAGGTCTACTTGAATCTTTGGTATTCAGCAGTACAAAGGGGTGTCTGTGTGCTCCTGTAAAGCCAAAAGACAAAGGAGCAGAATCCCCAAATTACTCTTTGAAGCCCTAAGCCAGTATCCTTATGTGAATACTAAACTACTATTTATGCAGCCCCTCACAGAAACCGGAAGAGATGGAGAGGAAAAACTGTGAGCAAGGATCTGTCTGGGTCACAGCGACTTTTAAAATTACAGCTTTTGAATGAGTTCTGTCAAGTGATTCTTTGCTTGACTTTGTGGCTAGATGAACACCACAGCCTGTCTTTCACGAGGAGTTCACCTTAGTGGGTGTATCTGCCTGGGAGTGTTCCTGACACTGTTGTAGGGCCAGCTTATGTCCTGCAAACACACTGGCTTTCTTCAGGCTCTCAGTGGTGTGCCTCTTCTTAGGTGTCATATTTCTAATCATAGTTTACTGATGATCAGCATTTCAGCTATCAGGCTGCATGCTGGTTAATTTCATTTATTTTATATTCAGTACGTCTTACAACATAAAATTCACATTGCTTTAGATGTTCTCATCATTCTGTGGACACAGACTAACTTATTTAAAATAGATTTTTGAACGACAACATTAGCTCTTAATGTGTCTGATATCTCTATAGCTTCTTAAAAATCCCCACTGTGTCGTATGTAATAAAGAATGATAAAAAGTATGATGGATGTGCACTGTTATAAACCTTGTTAATGCAAAATAACCTTTTTTTAAAACTTCTCAAAGGTTTCCGAATGAACTACAAAGCATGCATAGTACTTAATTTTCATAACTTTTTAATACGGTGCATTAGAAATGTTGTAAACCATGTTAATTAAGCAATAATCTCTATGGCTTTCTGTATGTGAAGCAATAAACAGCTAATGGAATAGATCACTAGGCAAAGCAGAACAGAGTTTGTTTAACCAGTCTGGGAAGGCTACACAACAAAATACATCGGTCTGTTCATGAAAACCAAAAAACCCCAAACGTCCTGTCACTAAGGAGTTGTGTGTGTTGCACCACTTCAGATTTCAGTAACCTCTGCAGGATTCTGGCACCAAAGTACCAAATCTGGGAAGAAATATTATCTCAACTTTCACTGCCCACATTGCTTTTGCAGTCAGTGCTGTCACTTGCTTTTTGTATTCCAGATAATGTGTATTTCACAAAGTGTATTTATTGTTCAAACATGCAAGGAGATGGCTCTTGTCCTGAATAACCCACTCGTAAAAGTGAAATAAGCCCAGGGGCAGGGCAGCTGATAAAGACACAGATAATAATGTATGTGGAAGAGATGTAAAAAACGAAATAAATGGGTTAAAGTATTCTCCTGACGGTTACTGCTTCTCTTCCCAAGCATTATCATTTCCATACCCTCCTGAAGGGGTGCAGGTGGGAGTGGCCGTGGATACAGCTCTGGTGAGACAGGAGACCTGGGAAGAGACTAAATCTGCTGTGGAGATTCAGGCAAATGCAGGAGTCAGGCAGGCAAGACTGACACTGTAAAAGGTTGGGTTCAGCCTTGTTTCTGTGTGGGAAGCCTATTCATGTAGTCACAGCATAACTGGAAGTTGGTCATGCCAGTGGTTCAAGCCTGGTGACAAATCTTGACTTTAACAAGATAAACTGTGAATCAAGGAAAGCTTCTCTTGTCTTGCAACAAATATACACAGTGCTTACTCACTGCTGTCTCTTAGTTAGCCCAACTCAGGGCTATATTGTTTTCTAAAAATATCCTAATGACTCTTTCCTTTTTTTCTCTCCCCAGAATGTTTGTATGATAGAATAGCACAAGAAACTGTGGATGAAACTGAAATTGCACAGAGACTCTCCAAAGTCAACAAGTACATCTGTGAAAAAATCATGGATATCAATAAATCATGTAAAAATGAAGAAAGGAGGGAAATTGCAAAGTACAATTTGCAATAAATTTTGGATTTTTAATAAAGTCTTAGTGTTTTACTTAAGTGTTGTTTTTTGATTTGTGTGGCATTTTTGCTGATGGGAGAAGCCGACTTGAAGCGTTGCTCTCTTCCTAAAACTGATGCATTTTTTGAGCGGCTCTGTCATGGTGTAAACTGCTTTTAACTAATGTAAGATATGCTGTAAGTTCACTCACAATGAAAACTGAAGTTTCCAAGGTTTCTCCAGCAAGTTGCAGTGTGTTCCCTGCGGTTGTACATAGGTTGTGATTCTGCGGACACCGACACATTTGCCCTACGTTGAGTTTTACTGGAGTTAGTGGATCTAAGCTGCAGTAAAACATCTGCCTAGAAGGAAGAACTGTACAAAATCCTCTTTGCTATTGAAAAGGGTTTTATTGTATTTTACAAAGTGTTTTTTCTGAACTGAAATTTTAATCGTTTGTTTTTATAAATCTTTGTTTTGATCTCTAACAATATATTTGATCAAAAAGACACAAAGAACGTTTCTTTTTCAATTATCTTGTAGGTAGATCACTATTACCATCACAGTTTAAAAGCAAAAAAACCAAACCAACCAATAAACAACAAAGAACCCAAAGCTGTAAATTGTAAAATCATCATAATTCATTTTAATAAATAAACCTAAAAGCAGTTCTTTTTCAGGGACCAAGACACTTCAGATTTCTGGTTGTGGTACAAGGCTCTTCAGTGTGTCCATACTATTGTTCTTGAAATATTATCTTTTTAGTGTATTTGTATTTTCAAACAATTCAAAAACTGCCACACTATGGCAAGATTATGTACAGTAGAAAATTTAGTACCATTTTGTCTGGGTCCATAATTTAACAATGGACACTTTTAGCACAAATTTTAATTACAAATAAAAATAATTTTCTACATTGAAGTTAGACTTGCGATGCAAAGTTTTTAGAAATAATTTGTCATCTGAACGATTCCTTATTGTCTGTAAGTGAAACAAAGTGACCTGAAGTCTCTTTTCATGAAGGATTTGGAGATAACTTGAGGTCTGGATTGGTGAATTTTGAGGGTTTGTTATATTAGGCATCTCGATTAACCTTCCATTTATTCTATGCTCACAGATGTGATTGTCTGCCTTTCAGGCTGCCTGTTCCTGAGTGTCAGGATTTGTTTCTTTTCTACCACTGCAATTCTATTTCCTGTAGTTTTGAAAAACTTCCCATTTCTTACCAACTTCTTGTAGCACTGGTCCACCCTAACATGAAGCCTATTTCAGCGTGCTGTAAATGTAGATAATTGGGAAAGGAACAAGCTGCTGGTGTGGACTCGCCATCCCTGGGAGTATTTAAATGACATGTAGATGTGGCACTTGGGCATGTGGTTTAGTGGTGGAATTGGCAGTGCTGGGTGAATGGCTGGACTTGATGATCTTAAAGGTATTTTCCAACCTAAATGATTCCATAATTCTTTAAAGGGCTGAGGTGGGTGGAAGAAAAAGAGGAGGAGAGAGAGGAGGTGTGCTAGGACTGCTGTGCCTCTCTTGGAAGAGATGAGAAAAACACCAGGTTGTTTCTCCCTGTATGTCGCGCGTGTGTAAATAATCTTAACTCAGGGTGTGTTTGCTTTATGCTTTCTAAAGTCTACTTCCGTGGTTGCCTTGCACCAGCCCAACGCTGTGCTGCCAAACGGGAACTCCCCGCTTTCTCCACTGGTGTCCCTGCATTCCTGAACGTTCCCTTCACCCCGCAGTTGTGATTGCTCAGGTGGGTCAGATCCCACTCATTTCCAGGGTTCCTTTCACAACAGCTGCTTCCCATAGGATGGAGAAAGGAGCTTTCCTGGCGAGGGAGGGAAGGAGCAGGAATGTCTTTTTTCAGTGTCTCATGTGTGCCCTGAAGTTTCTTCAAACAGCCTCCCTTGTCTCCTGCTAATATCAAAAGTGTTCTTCGGTAGTGTTTAATGGAGTGCATAAATGTCTGTGCCTCCTAATTTGGGATACTAAATAGCAAATTAGTGTTTGAAATGTCAGTGCATGTATCCTTTCATTAATTAAAGAATAAAATAGAGATAACACTGAAGAAACATTTAAACAGTAAGTTCCCACTTTTCAAGCAGACTTGTGAATGTTCAGGGCGGGTTTTTTGAGTGATACTAAGGCAACCCACTATTTTGGGGAGAATGTCCATAATTTCCTCAGTCTTTTATGGCTGTAGTACTAATGTGTTTCCATTGTAACAGATTCTTTAATGAGAAGATCATGCTGTACTTCTTAGAAGATAAGCCTATTTGAGACAGCATTTTATGAAACCTGGAAAAAGCAGATTAGAATTTAATTAGAGTAAGGACTCCAGCCTGGCCCCAAAAATCAGAGGTGTTAATTCTTTCTGCAAAACCAGCATCATCTTTGTAAGGCTTCTCCTTGACATACTTGTCCCATCAGATGTCAGTACTGCATTTTGCTGAAGAATAAATGTTCTCCTTGGGCACGGTATCTTGGAAGTCTTCATTAAGTTTCTGGAGATTTCGTAAGCCCACGTGGGTTTTTATTTGAGTTCAACAGGGATATTTGGGTGGCACAAAAAAAGTTCAGTTCCCTTTGAAACATTGTGTCAATGGGGGCTAAGAAATGTGTCCATTGGACCGGGCAAGTGGCATTTAATGTGTCACTTGAGACTTTGTTAAAGGAATAGGATTTAGTAAAGGTAGAACACCTCTTTATTATATTACAACCTGAACTAAGTCTTTGGATACTGGAAATAAGTTTTTGCTAATAATAAGCCATTTTTGCACACTGTGGTTGTATGGCAGCGTGCTGGGGGCTCTGCAGGGGGTAAAGGGGGTATGAATAACATCTTTATATTTGGTCATTACTCGTGTCTTTCCCTCCCCATGAGCCACTATCAAGGTTGTACAATTGTTTCCCAGTGTGTCTCTTTGAAGGAGGGAAATAGGCTGCAGTTACATGTTCCAGCAATACCCAAGAAAAATAGGAACTTTAATGGGGTGTGCTTTTCTGCGTTGCAGTACTGATGTATAAATTAACTGTGAGTTTCATTTCATTTTCCTACACTGCATTTATGGCCAGGGCTGTTCTTGTTGGTACATTAATTCTTCCATAATTGTGCCTGCCTATACATAGTTTGCTTTGTTCATATTGCGTCTGCTGTGAATCTACCATAGGAAACTTTATAGAAAATAGTCCCTAATAACTTTTTCCTACTCTAGGGTAACTTCATGCCTGTACATCATGGGAAACAGGAGAGAGTTTTGACAAAATGAAATAGGTTTTATTACACCCTGTAATACCCCTCATTCTTCATTCTAAGGTCTGTGCTGTGCCATTACCTCATACTGTAAACCTGGATTTGTAAGAATCAGAAAGACACAGATTTAAGAGGAAGTGACTGTTTATTCTTTTTTTAATCAAAGCAGGAAGGAGGTATTACTGTTGTATGAATAATCTGATCTTCTGTTGCCACACATTGCTGCCATAATTTGTGGTATTCATGATCTGATCCATATTAAAGTGCCTCTGGCACACTTGCAAGGAAGCAAGATTAGAGGTAACAAAAAGGGCTTTATTTTCTATTAGTGATTTTATAAGGGATATGAGCTGTTGTGTAAAAGGAAAGAATCCTACCCGGGCCTTTAATACCTGAGTCAGGAAGTCTAGCCACTCAATTAAAAAAAAAAGAAAGCTTGTATTTATTAGAGAGGGGAAAAAATGGTTCGTTTCTGCTCCAGAACCTGTTTGGTTTCTGTTCCAGAATAGGTTTGGATTTACCCATGCTTTATAGAGATGGGAGGGTTTTTTTTTTTTTAAATAGTAAAACAGTTGTGTCAAAGTTGAACTCTAAGCAGGAATTCAAGGTTGCGTTGGTTAGCTGTTGCTGGCTCTCAGAAGCAGGTGCATTCTCCCTGTGGGAGGTCGCTTCTTTGCACCCTACCTTTGATGTTGTATCTGAGAGCTTACTGTGATGCTGCTTTGTTGTCTTAAGCAGAGATTATTGTCCTCTTGGAAGTTTTAAGTAGCAAAAAATTGAACTTTTGGGGATTTGGTGAAATTGTAAAGATAATTCTACTTCATACTTCCAGAATCTATAGACTTTTAAAAATTAAAGCTAAGTGCAGGTCATTGTAAAAATGATACAGTCTTGATGCAGAACCTCAGAGGAGTGAGAATTGTGTGAATTGAGAACATTGTGTATTAGCTGTGCTCATAGCTCTTGAGGACACCAAATTTGGCTTGTTTCAGAAAGGGAAAGCAAGGTTGTGTCACGTGGAGCTGTACTGAGGGTTATTTCAATATTCCATCTTTTTGACGTGAGAATACCCAGTCTAGTGAAAGAGACAAAGACACAGCTTGTGCTTCCTCGGAATGAGGTGGCAGCTTTCTCCGTACTCTTGGAAACAGTTGTAATTCTGTGCGTGCCTTTAGTCTCGGATTGATGAAGTCATAACATCAATTGCTCAGACTTTATTGGTGTCATTTTTTTCATCATAACAGTGTGGAACTCTGAAGTGATTCATACAACACCGAGGCAATAAAAGTGTTATGAAGTGCAGTCATTGCATGTTTCATGCTCAATAGCTAATTTTTAATTTCACCATCTTGGATATTTTTTCATCCCCTCAGGGTTCCTAAATAGGAAAAGAGAATCATTTGGACTTGGAAAACAGGAACAGTGATTCAAAAAGGAATTAATTTATGTGGTTGTTCATTTGTTTTACTTTTGCAATTATTTCTCCTGTTTATGTTTGAACAATAACTTTCATTCCATGCGTCAGATACCCTCTTGTTCTGCAGTGAAATCATGGTCCTGTGGCTGTGAGATCATTTGTTTACCATAAAGAGGAAAATACCTCACTTATGGCATCAGATGAAGTTGCATTATGGCTGGATCAGAACAAAGGTGAAAGTGAGTCTGGGAGGGGAGGAAGAAGCTGAGCCTAAAGGATTTTTTCTGTGCTGCCTTCTGGCTAGAAAACTCCTTCCTACAAAGGAAATTGTTTCCTCCACATTTAGCAGATATCAGCTTTATGTTCCTTGTTTATTGGTAGTAAAGCCTTAATGGAACTAAATTCTTTATGGATATATATGTTTATTGCATCAGGCTACCTACTGTCATGCTGAATTTTGGTCTTTGGTGATTTGAAATTAAAGAGTCGCAGAAAATTTCCTGAACAACCCAAGAGAGGAGTAGGCTGGGGGTGACTTAGCTTTTATTGTAGTATAACAATTGCTAAAATTTCTGTGAAACAGAAGATAAATGATGTGTGTTGGTGCTTGTGTATCCTTTATAGTTGGCATGAGCTTTCATGCTTTTGGAGGGGAGAAGGTGCAGGTTTCATGGGACAGGCTGATTATCAGAATTGGCTGTGAGCACCCTTCGGTGTTCACCCTGCTGAACGTGAGCGATGTCCTGGGACAGCAGCAGAGGGAATGTGCCTTGATAGTGCCATATCACACTGGTACCAGCCCCTTCTGCAGGAGACTCAGATGAAAAAGCTTTCGTGGGAATTTCATACTCTTTCATGCTCAAATATGTCTTTAATGTCTGCCCAAATGTTTATATAAATCTTACTGAATTGTAGTTTAGTTTAAAAAAAAAAGTACCTTCATGTGTTTCCCATTTCTCTTGTATTAACTGAGTATCAGTGTTCTGGGAGATGTCTTTCTCCATGTTTAAGTTGGGGTATTAAGCCTTAATTAATACTTGAAAATAGTCCATTTGGACATTTTGGATTTGTGAGCCAGATGAACTATGGTTTTACCTTTCCTTATGGAGTCCTCTGCAGGATTTATGGAAGTACCTTTAGAGAATAATTCTCAAAATGTGTAGGATTGGAGGTGGATGGGGCAAAGCACTGCCTCCGAGTTAATGTTCTGTGTTTTCATTTCTTCAAGAGTCTTATGAAAAACTAAAGCTCTGTAAAGTAGGATTTTGCTATTCTTTCCTTCACTATGTATTAAAATTCTTTGACACTCGTTGGTTTCTTTGCATTTGCAAGGACACTTTCATCTTCCAAGACCCAGTTCTGCTTTTTGCTGTAGATCCTTACAGGAATAAGCAATCAAGGGTGTGGAATTTGGGGTTAAACCAGGCTGAAGGTGCTGTTGTAGGATCATCTCTGCTTTGGAGGGCCATGCAAGGAGCCACCCTCCTTGCTGGGATTGGGAAGGACAACCTTGAGGGTTGGCTTCTGTTTAGGTATTGTCCCCTGATGCAGCTCATCCAGCAAAGGTTGTTTATTGCCACATTGGTGGATATGTGCAACTTCCACTCTGTGGCCTTCCTGAACTTACAAAGTAACTGAGATTCACTCATCCAGCCCCGTGTGGAGGAGCACCCTAAGTCTGATGGTGCAGGGAGCCAAGGAAGAGGTTGTGGAGGGGTCACATAGGCCTTTTCCCCTTTCCCACAGAGAGTATGTGCGGTTCAGGTTAAGTCAGTAGCCAAACAGCAAAATCCCAAGCAGTTTAAGGGGCATTTAAGGTTTCAATCAGTGAGAAGTTTTATTAATTAAAAAAGTCCAATCACTCTTAATATTCCCAGAAGCTAACCTTTAACAAGGAGCAAAACCAGCATTGTCTCCTGCAGCCAGGGACCTCTATCGAGCGCATGTCCACAGCTGTGTGTGTGCGGATGTGATGCGCCATCATTGTGTGTAAATCTGTCTGTGCCGTGTAAATCCACAGCTTGCCAGTGTTCCTGACGGTGCCCAGCCCTGCCTGTTTTCCTGGTCTTCCTTTCTCAGTGCTGTTCCTTCTGCAAATGGGAGGCTGTCCTCTGTGCCTGCCTCAGAGGGACGAGACGGGAGCATTTCATGATTCCTGCCTTGCAAATTGTCAGCAGGGCTCTGAAGTGAAATACCTGCTTGTTATTCCTGGGGGTGACTGACACAGAACTAGAGCGTTTCCTTGGGAGATCTGGCAGTGCTGCTGTCACCGTAAGGCAGACTTTGCCATTCAGGGACTTCACACAGCAGCATTTTCTTCTTTTTTTTCCTTGCCTTGCCAATGCCTAGACTGTAGCAAATTTCATTCTTATGTGGAGGTCTTGAAGTGGTAAGATGGAATAAGTAAATCTTTCAGCAGTATCTCTTAAAAACATTCATTTCTCAGAGGTTCCCCTGCTTTTGCAGAGGGTCAGTGGCCTGGAAGTTTCCTTCCTAATGGCAGAGCCCAGGTGAGTG
Source organism: Oriolus oriolus (assembly GCA_013400235.1). Classification (NCBI taxonomy): domain Eukaryota; kingdom Metazoa; phylum Chordata; class Aves; order Passeriformes; family Corvidae; genus Oriolus; species Oriolus oriolus. The sequence goes on from VXBT01004570.1 coordinate 1,863,428, forward strand.
GTGGAAAGCACCAGGCACCTTGACAGATTTATTCTGACCTGTGGCTTTAATCTGCCTTCTGTTCCTTCCCTTTCCCAGTTTCTGTGTGAAAACAGCCACCCGGTGAACTGGGGAAGAAAGAGCCATTTCCAGTTCTATGATCTAAGTGTGGTTCTTGACAAGGATGTTTTAGCTGTGCCTAAAGCTGTGCAGGCTGTGGTGGCTGCAGGGCCATTCCATGAGCTGGTGTGGCTCCCTGCAGAGCACATCACAAAACTTCGCTCAGCTGCTCCCTTGAAGAGAAACCTTGGCTGGACCACAGCAATGCTGTTCAGAAAATCAAGCATTCTTGAAAATCCATCAAAGTGTGAAATCCATCTTTTGCTTGAGAAGTTTATTCCAGTGCTTAGTGCTACCCTTGCTGCTTGACTTGTGCCTTATTTCTCTGTGAGTTTTTCTGGCTTAAATTCTTATTCCTGGTTCTTGATTTGCCTGTCTTAATATCTTGCCCCAGTATTTCTGCAGCTCATGAACACCTCAGTAGACTGAGTGCCTTCACTCTCCTACCGCCACAGATTTTCTAGGTCATGACTGACTCATTTTTGTAATGCTTTTTTTTTATGTCTACCCAAACTCATTTTAGTTTTGTGGAAATACTTTGTATAGAAGTGTTTGGTTTAGTTAATGTGATACAATCTGGTGGTTTAGGACACATGTCACTTTGTATTAGAATGTGATATACAACAGTAATTTCCTTTTGTGGGCTAACCTTAATTTAATTTTGTAGAAAAAACTGATATTATTTGATTCTTAACCAATCAATGTCCCAGTGTATTTCCCTTTTTACTCTATTACTACATATAGCTCTGTCCTGGCTATCACTGTTCTTCAAATCAGTGTTTATCTCTACTACACTTTCCTCTTTGACTCTGTACCACTCATGTGCCAGTGAGGAGACAGAGCACGTTCTTCCTGCTTTCCCAGCTGCTTATTCCTGTACTCGCAGCTGGGCCAGGCAGGTGGGTAACAGGATCCAACCGGGCTGTGAAGGGCAGCAGGTGAATGGAGTTTCACAGAAAATAGGACACTGAAGTAACAAAACTTAGAAGAAAGCGAAGCCAGAGCCATTTTACTCCTGCAGAATGTGTCTTCCAGATACTTGCAGAGTTTCCTTGGTCGAGGATGCCTTTGAACTGCCAAAGAATGGTGAAGAGATATCACCACTGTGCTGTGATACATTCTCAGAACTGGGTAGGGTATCCTTAGGGAGAGACTTAAGCTTTTGTGGAATTGCTTCACTCTGGAGCCTCCAGCCAAATGCCATGAAGGGACCAGACCTGACAGAAGAGCTTGCTGTGCGTCAGCCCTTGCTGTGTCTGCTGTGATAAATTAAAGGTTGCTTTGGGTAGGACTTACACGCATTTTATTTGACCATTCCTGCTAAATGATTAATATCCTCTCTTAACCTCAGAGATAAGATGAGGAACTGCCAAGTTTCTCCACTGAGATGGTTTAATGAAAATTTGTTCTTTGCCAGAATTTTGAAGGTCAGAAGCAGCTTAAATATGTAAACAGATATTCTATCAAGGTAAAGTAAAAAAACTTACAATTAATCTCTTCTAAGAAGTCGCTTCCTTCCTTTGAGAATTTTGAATAGTGCTAGACAAGGTTCTTCTAAATTTCCTTCATCATCTCTCTGAAGATTCTCTGTTAATTGACTTAGTCATTTATAAATGTTATGAAACTGTGTTATTGACTTATTTCTATTTGTAAAGGCACCAGGATATTTGTGTACTGCACCCTTTGAAAAGTAATTAATGTTTCACTCCTGAATGTCTATTGATATCTTTGTGCTTCCTATTGATTTGAAATTAATATCTCTGCCAATTTAAAGCTCACATTCTGGTTTGTCCAGCTTTCCAAGAATGGATAGGACAGCATCGCTGAGCTGATCTGGTTAAAATGATGACTCTCCTCTGATGACCTTAAGAAAAAAATACTTGCAAAGTTCTGCCTAGCCTGGGCTTCCTCCCTCTCTGGGCTGGTGGAAGGTGGCCCTTTCCCACGTGATTTGGGAGGGGTTGGGTAGGTTTTAACTAACTGGTGGCTTAATAATGGGAGGAGTAAGATCAGAGCAGTTTAAGAGCATGTTGTAATACCAAGGGCAGAAACCAGTTGATGCCCTTACCCCAGTGCTGCAGGATTATTTAAACACTCTGGGCAAGGCCTTGGTGATGTTTTGCAGGGTTATGGGTGGTGCACAAGTTGCTCTCGAGGTCTCCTTGCTTACCTGACTAATCCGATTTCCTGTTCTGGAGCTCAGGTACAACCTGTACCTGAGAGGTTTCACTTCTGTGGTGCAAGATGTTGCTGGATTTTCATCCTCTGTGTGTGAGAAATCTGCTTCTCATCAATGCCTGACCTGTGGTGGGATGCAGAGGGCCTCACTGGCTCCACTCCCGAGGGCAGTTCAGCTGCAGCAGCTGTCAGGCTGCAGAGTTTGGTAACTGCACCCAGGGTGGGCGGCACTTTGGGAGCAGCCCCTCTCGCCCACACCTCAGGCATGGCACATTCTCTTCCTTGAGCAAGGAATATACAGGCAGTTCTGCAGAAGTTTGGGCTCTTTCATTGCTAGGTGATAAACCCATTTCTGGTCTGAGAAACAAACTTTAGTGGAGCCTTTTTAGCAGAGGGAGGCTTTGTTGGCCAGTATTGCCTCTGCTCTGCGTGTGAGAATCACCTACTCGCACCGTCAGGTACCCCAAATGTAATTACTGGAAGAATCAGATATGGTATGATTAAAGGGATTCATATTTGTTATTCAAGGGTTTTTTCTGTATTAAATACTTCAGCAAAATTTCAGTAACCGATGACCTCTTTTGAGAAGTGACTCATTGCATTTTAAAGGCTTTATAACCAAGTCATCCCTTCTTGTCAGGGACATGGAACATGAATAGATCATTCCTGCCTACGATTTCCAGTCTCAGGGGAAGTCCCTTTTCACTGCCTGTGGTGATGCTCAGCTGCATCACCGCTTTTAATTGCCTGCAGGCTCCTGCAGGACTGTGTGTGTCCCCTCTGGCATGACCTACATCCTTGCAGAGCCATGAATCCCTCGGCACTGGTTAGTGGAGCCCGAGCACAGGACAGCAAGTCCTGTTGTTGCTAATCCCTCGCTATCTCCCGGTGCTGGAAGCTATGTGACAATCTCCTGTTTGCCTAAACTCATCTGGCATTATTTTGCTTGTAGAAGAATACAAATGAATTTTCTGTATTGAAGATGATGGTAGAAAATGTGAGTGGTGTCTTGAGCATTATGGATGCTGGGTGTGTTATTACACTGAAACCCAGAGAAGGATGTGTTAAAAAGAGCACTGCACCTTATCAAGCCAGAAATTCATACATCATAATGTGCTTTTTCTTGAAAGAGGGAATAAACAGTGAAATAATCATTCCAGTTGTAGCCTGAATTGCCTCGCTGCAGGTCAAATCAAACTGCATGAATATGTCAGATAGTTCAGTTGAATTTGGAAGGCTTGGGCTAGTGGAGGAAAAAGATGATATTTCGGGTGAGTTAAAGTAAACATTACAGTCTGCTGTAAGGAAAGGAAGCATTTATAAGATGAAAGGTCTTCTTGTTCATTTTGGAAAGTTCTCCAAGGATATCTGTTCCACCATTCTGTAGCACTGCAAGTGTCTGGACCTGCTGCTGGACTTGTAACACGGGATTGAAGTTACTGGTCCTGTGCTGTTGAAGTCCCAGTGTTCCACAGGTTCATCTGTTCCAGTTTTGCTTTTTCTACCCTAATGGCAGATGAACAGAACATTGTTCTCCAGGACTTGATTATTTTGTTTTCCTCCACACAGCTTCCAGTTTGAATTTATTCATGAGCAGCCGTCTATTTATTTGTTCTTGAGCAAATGTTGCTGCCAAGGTTGAGCAGTTTTTTTTCCTGTCTTTGAAGAGTTTATGAGAGATCATATCCACTTTACCTTTGCTAGGCTGACCTGTCTTTTAAATTTTTCTTGGGAGATACACTCACCAATTCATCTGCTGTTATCCTGCTCAGTGTCTCCTGCACTTGTCTGATCTTTCTCCATCAGTGATGCTTTTGTGCTGAGTTTTATCTTGGGTGCTAACAGTACATTTTACAGAGACATTATCTTTCCAGAAATGCCTTTCTCTAGAAATATCATCATGGCTTTGTCATGCTGAGGGCTCATAATTCAGCTGCAATCAATGGCTCTGCTGAGGTTGTTATCCTTCCTTTGAGTTAATGTATACCAGACTTCGTATCACTGTAGGAACTTGCTGTCAAACTTAATCTCAGCTCCATTATTCCACTTCTGAAAGTCATCTGGAGGGATCTCTACTTCCCATCTGATATTTCTCTGTTGCCACATCATACTGATATTACCTCCCAGTATGGTGCCATTAGTTTGTCTCTCTAGGGTCTGTCCTTAACCAGTGCATAAATGAAAACTGCCTTTGCTTTTATATAGATTTGTACCCATTCTGAAACTGTTTGTAAACATTTAATGAAGCCTCAAACTGTCCCAGTGGAACAAGTAGTTTTCCTTCTAGTCAATTACTGATAGTTCTCAGAAATAGGGTGACTTGTTCAGCATCATGCCTTGAGTCAGAAATGAGCACTGATGACACAATCCCAAGTCCTCTGCTCTAAAAGTGAAATAACACTGCATGCTCTTTATCATGAAGCCATCCAAAGGCTTTTATAAAATGGGGAATGTCAGTGCAAACTTGAGGTTCGCATCTGGAAAGCCTTCTGGAAAATAAATTTAATGGAAACTGAGTTTTTAAGGTTCTTGGGTAACTTCAAATAGTGAAGATTGGATATTTTAGTCACTGATATTTTGATGGATCTGATTTCTTTGGGTACTGTACCTGCACTTCTCCTGGGCACTGTTGCAACACCAGACTGAGCTTCACCATTGTTTTTCTTCATGTATTTATTAAAGATGAGTAGCTCAGGTGAGCTGATAGCACATAATGCCACACTTGTCTGTATTTGCTGTTTCAGTGGCACTTGCCTCGAGGACTTGTGGCAAGGTGCATTGTGAACTCTCTAGCTCTTGAGCTGCATGCGTAATATCTCTGAGAAAACCCACCCCAATGTCCACATTGCTCCCTGATGCCCCCAATTCTAGCTGTTGTTGTTGTTGTTGTGTTTATTGTGCAGATTAATCTCGAAGCACGGAGTGATTGTGAGCTTAAGCAATAATGTGGAGTGAAATCTCCTCGGTAACCGAGTTACAGGGAGCGCATTCCTGAGAAAGCGAATGCTGAGCTTCGCATCCGGCTGTGTAACCTGGCACCTCCCTTGCCGCCAGGATTAGTCTAATTCCCCCTGCTGCCTCAGCACCGCCTTGCCTTGCTTCACTTCTCCTCCATCCCAACCAAACACGGTACACCTTCCCACAGAAGCTGCCACTTCGGGATTTGCACACAGTTTTACCTGCCCATCCTCTGCGGCCGCCCTCCTGCCTCTGAGCCAGGGAGGAAGCTCTAACTGAATGCTTCTTAACTATTTAAAAAAAAAAACAACAAAAAAACAAAAAAAAAACAAAAAAACAAAAAAAAACAAAAAAAAAAAACCCACCAAACCTGGGCAAATTTACCTTTTGTTGTTTGTTTTGGGTACAGGGCAAGACTGTACCAGTTGTGTACAAAGGTTGAGAAAAGCATTTAGCCCAGATAGGATAACCTTTGGATGACAAAGGTTCAAATTTGCAATTAAATTGCTGCAGTTTAGGAAATAATAGCCTTGTGTTTGTGCGTGAGAGCAATTGTTCTGCAGTGGTTGCGAACCTAAACCCTCTCTCTGTGAGCCAAAAGAAGTCAAACTACTCCAGAGTTCTGCTGTGGAAATGCACAAAAGGGGGTGTCACTGTGGCTCCCACATGGCCAGAACAGGAGTCTGAGTGCTGCTGTGGCTGAGCTGGGTGCCAAGGTTTGGAGTGAATTGTGTTGCAGGGTTTCCACTGGCAAAAAGTGGGGCTTTTTTCCTCACTTCCCATTGTTTCACTTGCAACCAGAAAAAACCCAAATTCGCTTTTGTTTGTGGGAATACACAGAATCCTGTGCACATATATATATATATATATACACCTGTGCTGGTTCACAGGTCCTCAGGCAACAAAAAGCCAGGCAAGAGGGTGCATCTTTTGTTTTTTAGCTCTCTGGATCACATTCCAAAGGCGTAATTGAATCCTGAAGCCCCAGTGTGAGGATCCTGTTGCGTTCACTGATCTCTGCATGTTCTCGGTGGTTCCGCCGCCGCCCTGGCCAGCCCTCGGCGTGGGATGTGGTGCAGAGCGACTCTGAATTCCTATTAGAGGCAACGGGAACCTTTCCAATGGGTCACAAACCAAGCCTACGGGGAAGGAATCTGCCCTCTGCACAGTAGCAGCCCTATTGCTCAAGCTCAGGGCAGATACAGCGAGTGCGAGGTGGCCTTGAGAGGAATTTTCTGTGGTGAGATGTCCTAGTATGGGGTGTTTGCATAGCTGGGCATTGTAAAGAGGATTTCTTAGGAGCAGCTTTTAATCTTCGCCGATGTGGAGTTGTGCAAACAGTGTTCTGACATCAATCACGCTGATGACACGTGTACACAGAGTAGCAGTCACTCCTTAAATATGGGAATCACAAATACGTGTTGACAGAAAAATATATTTAAGCAGTTTCCAGTGCGTGCTGTAATAAGTGAACCAGCCATTGTATTCCACAGAGCTGCATGCTTTAAATGCCTAACAGTACAGAACAACCCAAAGTGAATCACAGTAATAGAAAAGGAAGTGTTTACCTCTCTCAAAACATTCTGTACAATAATCATTCCTTCTTTTTAAATTTGATTTCGGCAAATTTGAATCCAAATGAGATGAGGTTTGAAATGTAGGCTTTCACGGTGAGGCACGGCTCGGTGTGTAATCTTTTGCAGGTGGCTGTTACTCGTTTATTATTTGTATTTCCATATTGCTTAGCAACCCCCGTCCTGGACCAGGACCTCGCTGCTGCGAGTGCTCAGCTAGCATTGATGGAATGGATGGCTGCTGCCTGGGAGGACGCGCTGTTTTGTACCGAAGCCAAAAGCAAACCAATGGTTTCTCATTCTGTCCTCTCCGAATGAGAAATGATGAGGCCCAGCTGATATTTAGCAATGGGATTATAACTCTTGAATTACTGAGTCAACACAAATATTTGGGGGCCCTGTCAAGCATGCAGGCTCAAGCGGGTGTAGTTTTCCCAGGTTTTGTGTCCTGATGGCCGGAGCAGGGAGCGCAGGCTCCGAGAGTGGGGCAGGCTGCGTTGCTGCTCCCTGGATAACCATTCGCTGACAGCGTTGCTCATGCGAGCAAATAACTACTCATGCTTTGTGCGTCCCTGCAATTAAAGAGGAGCAGCCTACCCCACGTTGCTAAGCTCTTACTAATGCCTCCTGTGCCAGTGGCACAGCACCTGGATCCCTCAGACAGCCCCTGCACACCGCGCTCCGGGCTTTCGCTCCGCGAGTTACGTAAGTCAGCGTTTGCGGAGCCGGACCCGAGTCCTCGTCTAACCTCTCAAGTGGAGATGTCCTGATGTTTCAAGGGTTTGTAGAAAGCAGCAATACCTCAGTTTGAGAGCTGGAAAGTTGGGAAAAGTAGACTAACTTTTAGTCTTGAAGTCCTTTCATCAGCAAATTCCACACAGCTCCGGCACAGCTGTGCTTGAGCACTTGGGAGTAGGGATTTGCTGCTGCCGAGCAAAGAGGAGCCACTGATCATTGGCAGCTTGCGTTTGATAATCATGGCCAAGCTCTCAAATGGTGAAGTTCATAGCTGTGCTTCAAACCCTCCTCTTGCCCCACAGCAGCCCTGCCTGCCTTGGACAGCAGGCAGGATGCAGTGCAGTCCCCCTTTAGACAGGAAACCGGATTGTCTGACACTGGAAGGGGATTTGGGCACTAAACTGGTGAAAACTAAAACTTGAACGGTGTTTAAATGCCCCAGGGGGGTCCTTTGGAGCTGTCTCCAGTGCTGTACTAGGGTGTATTTGGCTCAGAAGTGGTGAGAATAATTTTCTGCTCCGTGACAGTGGCCAGATGCCACCCAGGAGCAGGCCATGGCCAAGGCTCTGCACAGCTGTCTCAGGACATCGGTGGTTTGCACGTGGTGGAAATTTTTTAATAGCAGATCCTTGTGCCTGGAGGTCACACGGGGGAACCATGTGCAGTGCCTTTGCATCGAGAGGTTAAAAACAACTTATGTTAATTCTGGACTCCAGCCAGAGTTACCCAGCTGCTTGGCTGAGACTGGGAGCTGACAGGCCAAGGAGAGGACACACGCAATTAAAATGTCACTCTCTGGAGAGACAGAGAAAGGAGTAGCCATCAATGAAGCCAAAGTGACACAGGCTTGACCACAGGAAAGGGCTTGGGATGAGGTGGCCCGAGTGTGAACACTGCGGGCATGTGCTGGGTTTCCCCCCAGGTGCCCTGGGAGATGAGACAAACCTTCCTATGATGTCCTGGTGGGTGCTGGGATGCTCGTGGGAGCAAAGGGCACCCTAAGCTTTAGTTGCTGGAGTGGTGTGGCTGCAGTGTCGCCAGTTGAACTTTACATTGGTGACTAAAGATGGCAAATACCTGGTGTAGAATTTACCTTTGTTGCAGGAAAGCAGTGGGAAGTAAAAGATTTTTTTTTTAAATGTTCCACGTATGTTGGTTCCCAAAGCCACAAGCTTCTGTATTTCATTCCTGCAGATATGGCACTGATGGACTCGTCTGTGACTGACATTTTGTACACAGCCCTACTTAATTTCTAAATAGTGTCCTGCTCACAGGTCAATTATTGCTCTATAAATGCCAAATATTTGGACCCTGAATACAATGGCCCATGCTTCTAGTTTGAGTCTTCTCCAGCTTTATTCTCCCTTTCTCCTCTCTGCCCACAAAACTCACACTGCTGCATGGGAGCACGTTTTGTTGTGTACTTCCCCCTTCAGTGCTTTAACAAGTTGACCAAACTTGTTGAGCAAACTCTCTACCCAAATATAAAGAAATTCATCTTCAAACTTTCCCAGCAGAAGCATGGAAGCTGGTGAAATATCCATTTGGATCAGCCTACTCTGTCAATAGTTGGTTCTGCTGAGAGCTTCCCGATGCCTGGCTCCTTCAGCCGTTGTTCTCACAGCAGCTGTGACACAAGTGCTGTCCTAAACAAATGACATCTTTTCAACCTTGATGCCGCTGCTGGTGGTTGAAAATCCAAACCACCTATTTTTTCTGAGCTTGTCCAACTTTGTTCTGCATGATGTAACACTGAGAGTGTTGTGTTTGGCTGGAATGCAAATGAAATGGTGTCATGTGCAAGCCAGTCCACAGGGTCAAAGGAAGGAAAGTTTAATACCAGTTTAGGGGAAAAAAACAACAAACGTCATTTCATTTTCTATCTTTATAGGCCTCAAAATCATCCATGATAGTGATGTAAACCAGCAGACATCAATCTTTTCCCTAATGAAAAAGAAGCATAGGTTGTCAAAAGTAATTTACCTTTTAAAGGACTCTGAAGTGTGAAAACATAAGTCCTTTACACAGGAATAGAGATGAACAAAAGGTAGGAAATATTTTTCATAGATGCCTGATGAAGTCTGATTCTTTGTGGCCTCATCAGATTTTTTTAATGAGAAAAGAAGGGTAATTTCGAGCTCCAAATCCAACCTAGCTGTGAAATGAGGCAAAAAAAAAAAAAAAAAAAGTTGTATCTATCTTTCTGAATGAAGGGGGAAAACGATCTTCCTGTAAAATGATCTGAAAGTGATGCTTATTCTGTGCTTGTGTGCTCACAGCTCACAAATCCCTTTCAGAAAAGAACTTGCCTTTCTTTCACCAGGCACCTGGAAATGGAGAAGTTGTGTGGCAAAGGTTTCTTAAACTCGTTGCCTTGGTTGCTTCCTGAGCTATGAATCCTATTCCTCTTTCCTCCCAATGGAGTTTCGTGTCCATTGGAAAAAATCTGATCTGTTATATACACAGCCTGTGTTGGTACTTTCCTCTTCCAGAATGTTTCATTCCTATTACAAGAATGCTTTCCACTGCTGTTCTCACGCTTTGCTTTAGATTGCAAGTTGTGTGTACGGACGTGCTATGTGAAGAGCGCTGCCTTTAGAAAACCAGAGGCTTAAACAACATGTTGGTTTCACTTGGGCTGGAGAGGCAATAATATATTGCTCTTCTATCCTGCCTGTAATGCTACGTTAAAGCAAATTTCTGTTTGCTGCCAGTTTGTTTGTTTTCTTTTATTTTTGTTATTAGAAATTAAAGCAGTAGCTCTAGATTTAAAGGGTTTTTTCCCCAACAAACTTCCATTCTGCCCAAAGCTTTCCCCTATTGCAAGACTAATTAAATCCCCTGGAACCTTCAATTACTGCAATTTGTGGAGATTTCTGTTTTTCTGCACATCTGGAATCGCCAGAGACAGACATTTCTGCCTTTGTATGTACGAGGGCAAATGACTGGAGTCAGAAGCCGATCAGTCTAATGCCATCTGACAGTGGGTGTGGGATTTTACAGCACTGAAATCAGTGAACTGTTCAAAGCTGCTGCGCCAGTTTTGAGCTTACAGAGCCAAAAGAGACTTGTGGAAGTTGGGACATGCCTCCCAAAGAGGGGAGGTGCTGCCCAGCTTTGCCTCTCTGGGGTCAGCACCTCACAGCTGCGGCTGGATCCGGGAGCAGGGAGGGAGTGGAGGAGGAAGGGAGCTGTGGCTCTGGCTTCCCTGTGGCTGCCAGCTTTGCCCTGCTGCTGGTCACATCTTTCAGGGGGGTAGTTTTCACTCTGGTGCTGTAAATTGGTATGGATTTGCCTGATGTGTGGCTTAGAGGCTCCCCTGTTATGAGACACAACTCTTTCCTCCACCAGTGCTGCCTCTGGTGTCACTTCTCCCAGACATCAGCTGAGATAACACCTCTGTCCTGCCCAGTTCCTTAGGAATGGCTGTCCCCTCACATGCTGCTTGGAAAACACAGTGACGTGGTTTACTCATGTAGGGAAAAACTTTTTTTGCCTTTCATTCTCTGTGTGGCCTTTTGATATTAATAGCTGACAGATTTCCACTTCTTAGCATTTTTTATCTGCTTTGTATATGCCATTTGTTATCTCTTTTGTATATGACAACAGTGTAAGGCTTTTGTTGTACAAATTTTTAATAAAAAAATAGCCAAAATATTTGAAAGCTAAAGCGGATATTACTTTTCCCATGGAGTATGCAACCTTCTTTTGATAGCCCAGACCTTTGATAAAGTGTGTTGTAAGCCAGGCACTGTATTCAGAAAGCACTTAAATGTTCGGTGGTGGGCCTGTTTTCTTTGTAACAGGTGAGCATTTTACTCTCAGAGACGCAGTGAGAATGAGTTGTAATTACAGACAGTGCTGACACACGACATTCAGCCTTTGATTCAGTCCTAGCTCTTTCAGAACCCCAGTGCTTGGGTCTGGTGTCCGGCTTCCCTCTGTCAGAAGGGTCGAGGGGCAGATGAGGCACGGGAGGCGTGAAGGTGTGGCTGTGGGGTGAAGAGAACTCCATCCTTTATCCCGGATCCCGGTGTGCTGGGGGCTGAGCAAACACCTCCTGCCAGAGCTGCTGCTGCTGCAGAGGTTTTGCATCTGATGTGAGGCACGGCCCATGAGGCAGAGGAAGGAAGGGACAGGGTTATCTGGGATCAAAGCCCTCAAAGAGTTCCAGCAGTGCCAGCCGCACCGCTGGCACCGCTCTCGGAGGTCTCCCGATGGTTTGGAGAGGCTTTGGAAGTGGAGGCACGGCCCCGGCGTTTGAAGGGCAGGCCGGGCCGGCGGCTGCTGAGCGCTGAACTCGGGCGAACTCGCCTTTCTCACCCTGCTGTTTGTCTTAGCGGCCCTGGGCTAGAACATTGCTGTGGCATTTCACCTCCTGGCCCGCAGCCCATCGCGATGCCGGTGTCTACCCTTGCATAACCGAGCCTTGTTGTGAATGACTGGAGAAAGTGCCATTACAGATCTGCTGATGCCGGGGGCACTCCCCAAAACAACTCGCAGCAACACCCTGTGTCTAAAAAAAACCCAGGCACTGCATGAATTCGCAGAGCCCTCGGTGCGCTGATGTTGCAGCAGGATGTGGTGTTGCACATGACCCACTTACAGCCTGGGAATGTTTTCAGCTTTTGCTTTTTTTTCCACCTGGAGATCCACGCTTTCCCCCGTGCTGTCCTCTTTTAAAAAGGAAAGAAAACAAAAATACACAAAAAGAAGGCTTCTCTATAGCTGTGGATTACGCCCTTGCATAAATCCCTCTGTCATCATGATTTTCACATTGGCCTGCTCTTGCGTGTCTTTGTTATTTCGCCTTTCTGTGGGATATTCCCGGTTCTCACACTCCCTGTCCTTAGCAGCTGAGGTGAATCTGATGCACACCCACCTTCCTGCACCCCTGTCTCTGTTTCGTTACTGCTGATCTTCAGGAAAGTGCCTTTATTTTACAGACAGAAAATAATGAACAGAAAGGAAATAATGAACTTGAAAGGAGAAGTGTTGAAACTGCTCGCAGTGAAAGTTTTTCCAGCAGCACAGCTCAGACTGAGCCACGGCCACAGGGAGGACCCGCCAGCGGGAGAGCTAGAAAGTGTTCTTCCTTTGCAAACAAACTGCTGAAACTCCTCGCTGCAATGTGTTTATGCCCTCTGTGAGAGACAGGCATCTGTTCACGCAACCCTTGGCACCGATCGGGAGATCAGAATCTGCTTATCAGCTGTGCTCCGGGAGGGCGGGCAGGGAGCGGGGCTCGGAGCTCTCCCCGGGCTCCCCCCGGCTGTGCTGCCCGAGCTCCGGGCAGCGGGGGTGCCCTGCCCTGCCCTGCCCTGCCCTGCCCTGCCCGGACTCAGCCCCCCGAGCTGTGGCAGCAGGGTGCGGACAGCCCCGAGTTGTGGCAGCAGCGCAGTGCGAGCCGCTGGATCCAGCGTAAGAGCTGCGTTTAGCCCCCCCCTTGGTGACAGTCTCTTATCTCGCAGCACTGCTCCTGAGCAAAATGATGCACTGCTGAAAAATCCCCCCCCACCACGCACCTTTTTTCTACAAGATGCCCGTTTTTTGCATCTTTTAAGCTTCAAGTAGTGCGGCGTTATCAAGATTTAGCGCACGCATCACATGTGCCGAGTGGCTTAGAGCGAGGGCTGTAATCTAAGTGCTGCACCTCAAGTTATGAATTTGCTAATTAGCACCTATCCTTGGCACGGGCTCCTGGTTAGTGAGGAAATCCTGTAACCTTTCTGCCTGGAATTGCTCTTTAGACAGGGATTCTAATCTTTATGGACCCTGATGGTTGTGCTGTGCCCATTCGCTAGTTAATGTTTTCAAAGCACTTTGAAGATGAAAAATGCTGAGTATTATTGGCCTTTTATCTAAAAAAGACATTTTAAAACATGGAGCTAGGGAAAGATCTGCATAAATTAACACGTGTTGATTATGCTCTATCTTTCCTTTTCATCTGAATGTATTAAGTAGCAAGAGAACTGTGAGAATTTGTATCTTTCCTTTTCATCTGAATGTATTAAACAGTAAAAGGACTCTGTGAATTAGTAATCTAATTTGAACATCAAACCAAAAGCAAAATTCTTCCTAATCCGTCTTGCGGATCTCTCACCAGCAGTAGAGTTTCCTTCTGTATGTCAGGTTAAGAGTGAGATTTCAGGCTCAGGTCTTGATATTTTCTGGACTGATGAGACTTCAGTAAAGAATTATTTTTCCAGTTTCCAGAGGGTCAGTAACAACAACACTTTGCAGTGAAAAAAATGATGAGCATCAGTCAAACCCAAATTGCTCACCCAAATCAGTAATGTTGAACCAGGCAGTTTTCACTGATTTTGGGAGGGAGCTCTGCTTTAGAAACTCCTGTGGTTTTCTTGCCATTTAACAGAGTAACATCAGTTCAGTCATTTGAATGCTTTTCTTCAGTAAATGTGCATGGTAATGATAACTTTTTGTACTTTGTGAAATTTAATTCACTCTTGCAAGATCTTTTCAATTGTGAAGTGCAAGATAGTATTACATTGTGATTTGTTAAATTTTTTTGCTTCCAAAATGTGAATTTCTGGAGAAACAGATATTATAATTTTAATAGAGGGTATATAGCACAAAAGCTAGTGAAGGATTCTGTCTTGGCTTCATGATTTGAGACAAGCTGCAGCTGAAAAATCTTTTTTCCCTCTCCAATTTCCAATCCCAGGGTGAAGGGAGTTACAGATATTTGGTGAAAATCATTGAGGAATTTTAAAACTTCTCAGTGATAGACTACACCAAGATGTGGGGAGTGGAGACAGGCTCCTGATGAGCTGGGAGAGGAGAGGCAAAATCCCAGCTACTTAGGGAGAAGTTCCAGAAGTCAGGATCTCTCTGGATTGATGCTGATTTCAGCTGCAGATAGATATTTGATTTTACGCAGCCACCAGGTGAAATGGGAAAAAAATCTAAGTGTTGTACTTTGCTGCTTTTGCTTTGAAGCGTTGCAGGTCTTAAAAAAAATAAAATAAAAAAGAAAAAAACCTCCAGCCCACCAACACAAAACAAGAATCTAACCTTTGAAATGGTAGAACCTTCATTTAGCAATAACCTTTTACCCAGACATTGTTGCCACTGGTCTCCCCAGGGCCAGGAACGGTGGCTGCAGACATGGTCCCCATGGTGGTCCCTTAGGATGAGGGGCAGAAACAAGGAGCCAGGACATCATTCCAGAGTCCTCATCCTCAGTTTCCTGCATCTGAGACCTTGAGGTGGCAATGCAACCCCTAATCTCCTGTCAGCAATGGGATGTTTCTCTGGCAGTGACATTCAGAAAGGGTTTATGTGCATGTTTGCTGTGCAAACAACTTTGTGAAGTTTTGTTGTTTTTTTTTTTTTTTTTTAATTTTAAAACTGCCTCCTCTTTGTGCTGTGGTGAATTGTTCTGGATGGAGGTACCTCTGTACTGCGGAATAAAAATCAAACCTCATCTTTTTAACAGAAATGAAAGTCCTTGGTAGTCACTGGAGTAGCTCTGAAGCTCATCTGCCAGTCAGTTTAGTGCTTAAGTAATTAAAGAGGTCAGGCACAAAAATATCGCGCACCTGGAGCTTTGCCAGCCTCTTTCTCCCATCTCTTATCATGCTCGTCCATTTGGGATTCTCCTCCAAGCTTTGTTATATCCATCGTGTAGATTAGTGGTCTGCAACTATTAACAACAAACTTTGATGCTACAGAGTGGGAATTGCTTGAATAAACAATTTCACAAGTAAATGGAGTCACAGCTCTGAACCAAGAGAGCTCCAAACTTGTTTTAATTTACAGAGGTCAAAAAGTAAATGGGATTGTTGCCTGGGGAGGTAACTTGAGGAGAACATGCAGTGTTCCCTCACAACAAAGGGATGAAGGGCAAAAAATTTGATTGACTTCTGGAGTTTGGCTTTAATTGGCTTTACTTCTACCATCACCAGCACAGCGAGTCCCCGTGTGAGCAGAGGCATGCTGGTAGGTAAAGGTACATTTTTTGCATTTTTTAACCTTTTCAGAGCAGTTCAGTACAAATTCCCCACAAGGGATAAGCAGAAGAGTTTGCTCCAGAAAACAGGAGACAGGCAGTGGGGTAGGAACTGCCAAGGGGAGTGAGTCTGGGTCACTGGTGATTTCTGCTTGGGCTTCCTGAGCATCTTTTTTCCAGATGCCCCACAGCTGCTTCCGAGAAAGCAATTTTATTTTGTTTATTTTCTTGCAGTCTGGATTATTTGTGCAGAGGAGTGGAGTGCCATTTCCAGGCATTTTTAATTGCAGAAGACTGTCACTTGCAGTGCGCAGGCAGTCGGGTTTAGTGAGCATTTCCTGAGAGATTTAGCAGGATATGGGGAGTTAAGTGTCTGTAAAACATCTGACGTAGCGCTGCTCACTCTGGGTTTACTCACAGCAGTCCTCGGTTGCCAGTGGTGACTGCCAGGGTATTTCTCTGCCTGTTTGCCAGCCCCTTCCCTCTCGCCCCAGCTGGGATGGGGTGGGCAGGCACTGCTGCTCCTCTGCCAGCCCGTGTCAGTGTGGGCACGAGGTGAGGGGCTTGGGAGTGATGGGGAGAAGGCCCAGTTTTGTGGAAGTGTCACAGAGCAGTTGGGATCGCTGGAGGGGCATGGGGAGCTACAGCAAGCACAGACCAAGCTTCCTTAGAGCTCAGCTGCTGGTGGAACCATTTAATCCCAGGATTATTTTTGCTCAGAGCTGTTGGGAGTAATGGGGAAGTCTATCACTGACTTCCCTCCTAACCCAGCCAGCTTCCCACCAATTCATCCAACCCTGACATGAGTCAGTGATCAGAAACTTTTCTCCAGCAGAATTCCTGACAGTACTGTAGAACACTGCTCTTCCTCCATGCTTTGTGTTCACTGCTAAAGAGAATTTGGTTCTGCACCCTCCCCTCTTTATCCTCGCATAGCTCTGCCTCCAGCAGCTGAGCAGGAGCCACTACCAGGGTGTTCATGAGTGCCACCCTCAGCAGCCAGCAGCTCCTGGGGCAGGTGCAGGCGTCAGGCACGGAGCCTCCGCTCCCCCTGTCCAAGGAGAGGCCGTGCCTGTGCCCACCGTGCAGCCTGGCCCCTCCTGCTGCGCTTCCTGGGGACCACACGTGGCCCTGGCCCCGAGGACAGGACAAGCTCCTCGGACACGTGCCCTGCCCTGGTGGCATCTCCTGACTCCTGAACGAGCTGTGAAATATCGCGTGTGCGCTCCCCGCGGATAATTAAAGGCGACACAGATGGCGCTGCCTGCGACGCTTCCCGTAAGTCACAGCACGGAACAGAAAATGAAGTGATAGTTTGAGGTGGTGGCACATGTAGCTTCAGGTGTTTGTTTAATATTCAGCGTTCATGCTCGGTGAGAGCAGAGATGTGAGCTTTCAAATGTTGCTCCGTGGCTGTGCATCACTGCACATTTTTTTTCTTGTTTTTTTTCCTTTTCAGGGCCTGACAGATGGTGATGTTTAGATTAAAAGTAATTTCTTTATTAAGCCGACACCCGTGTTGTCAGTGATTTTTAACAGGAGCTTCATTTGTTGAAGCAAGACTGTTGTGCAGCTTAAGTGTCTGAAAAGGATGGAGGGCTTTAGAAAGACACCTAAGAGAAATTCGGTGTCTGAAGAGCAAATAGTGATAGCCACAGCCTGGGGCTGGCAGATCCAGCTTCTGTGCCTTTGGTGTTGTGAGTGAGACCTCAAGGGCACCACGAAGCCTTCCTTTCCAAAGCACTCCAATACTTGCATTCCTAGATGAGGGAAAAGATCCAGAAATTAGCAATGGGAATTCTGGACGCACTAAAACCAGGCTGTTTTCCCTATGCTGTTTTCCAGCCAGGTGTTCCAGTGTACTGGCCGTGGATGTATTGTATGAGATGGGTGCTCAAGGCAGCCTATGCAAGGAGGAAAGGCCAGACCACTCAAGTATCCAACTTCTGTCTAAGAATTGGTCCAGCTTCTGACTTGTGGGCCTCCCGAGGAGGGACTAGAGCTTAAATCACGTCCCTCAGCAAACAGAGGTCCCTGGTGGGGCTGTGGTGGGCAGGAGGTGGAGAATCAGAGACAGGAACGGAGGTTTGCTGTCGGTCAGAGAGCAATCCAAGGCCTGTGGAGTAATTGCCAGCCTGTGTGGAGCTGTGGATAGGGTCCTGTGGGTCCCTTCTGCTGCTGGCTGGTTCCCTGCATTCCCATGCTCGTATCTGAGAGTTCGCAGGTAGTTCCTGGAGGAAATCAAAATTCCCTGCAGGACCTACGGGCAGTGAGCAGGGTGGTTCCCTGTCACAGGCAGTCTCCTGGTCTGATGGCACAGGCTGTGGCTCTGGGCTGCCTTTGCGTTTCTGTACGAGGGAGATGGATACTGGGAGACTCTTCAGACTGTTTGTAACATCAGACCCATTTTATGGGCTAAAAGCACAGTATCTAGTTAGTTTGCTTGAAGTTTTCCACTCGGCACTGTGCTGCAACGTGGTCTTCCTGGGAATAAAAATGTCAGTCAAAGAAAACCAAATTTTAATTCTGCCATTGAAAGCCATATTTTTTTTTTCTTCTAAGTTCCTATGGGAAGGTAGATAAACCTTCAAAAAATAAAAATGCACTCTCACTAAAATTATTCTGCTTTTGGGGTCACATTTTAATCAAAACCATACCTGCCTTCAGGAAAAAAATAAAAAGAAGTAAAACTGATTGAATTTAATAACTAAAGGAACATAAACTGTCTGCTTTGAAATGTATAATCTCACATGACATTTATTTCATAATGTGATCAAATCATATATGTTGTTATGGGGACAGTCTTTATTAAAAATGCCATTTATTTTAACAAGTGCAATAAAAAGAAACCCATATTTTTTATTGTGGTAGAGGAAAAAATTGCTATTAGTCTGCTTTCAGCTAAATGAAAACATCTTTCAAGATTTGTTCGAAAATATTTAAATAAAGTGCTATGGAATTTATTCATTTGCTGCCTTCCAGCATGAATTAAATTATCTTAAATACAATAAATGATATAGAAGAATTTGTTTTGGTTAGGGATATCCTTTGCTGATGAAGAATGAGATCGTTTAAATACAACATTTTAATATAGGGCTGTAATTATGTCATTGAAAGCCCAGTCAGATCTTGGTGAAGCACAGAGTGAGCTCTGCAGCTGCAGCCAGAGCTTCCAAACAGCACCACAGGGGAGCTGCAGGGACACGTCCCCGATATAAAGGGAGAGGCTGGGAGACCACGGAGCACATCTGGCTTCTGTGAGGTGAAATTCATGGCCTGACCCCGTGCAGGCAGTCAGGGCAGGGATGGATTCCTTACCCCATGGTGGTGGGGAGGAGCATGAGCTCAGCTCTTGCTCTTCACAGGAGTTCAGGGAGCAGGTGCCTCAGGGACAGGAGCACATTGTGCAGTGACAGCCAGATGTGCCCAAAGCACGGGGATGCTGCTTTGCTGGTGCTTCCCTCTGCACTTCCCTGGAGCAGAGTGTTTCCACCATTGGCTCCAGCCTGGTGGCTCTGTGCCACGGCCTCCCTGCAGTCTGAACCTGGTTAGCTCTCGGCTGGGAGAGCTCCTGAGAGTATTGGGGCTGGGGTGCCTGCTCCTTGTCCTATCCAGCTGGCAGCCCTCGGTCTCTGCCCTGCAGACTGGCTCTTCTCCCCTCCTACCCCAGCCTGAATAGCACCAGAACCAGGGGAAATGTACAGTAGTGCTTTATTACAGCTGTCAGATTTGCAGATAAAAGTTAGGTAAAGATGGACTTCTTTTAATTAAAATTCCAGAAGCCAGACTAAAAGATAACAAATATAACTTTGGTTCACTTTGGGAACAATGCTCACCTGAAAACATTGAAGATACTCCTGTTCCCAGCCTTGCTGGACTTCATTAGGAAGTGAGGCAGCACCATAATGGAATTAGACCTCATTCTCCACCTCACAAGTAAGACTTGGGGCCCTAACGAGTCGATAATTAGCCTAATGCCATGAGAAGCACTGAGCAGCTAAAATGTGTGTGGCAACTTAATGGGAGGAAGGGCCTTTGTTACAAGCTGGACAATGCAGTCTAATGGTTCCTTCTGCTTTTCAAATTCTGTGGGAAAAAAGCCCACTTCCATCAGTCATTATTTCTGCAGCTTTTTGGTGCTTTTCCCTTAAGAAGCAAGGGCAAGACCTGGAAAAGGACAGTCAGTTTAGTTTCAAACAAAAATTCCTTTATAGGATATGGAAAGTGGGAGATAATTTGTGGATGTGCTCTATCTGTGATGTTTTCTTGCAGAAGTGTTTGAAGTTTCTAGCCATGGAACTTGTAGCTATACAGCTTGTAGCCATACAGCTGTTAAAGAAAGGAACTCTACACCCCTCCTGCTGATCCCTTCATGTTTTTTGACCATTACTAACCTAAAGCACCCACAGACAACAGGCTGTTTCCTCCACCAAGGCTTCCCTGGAAATATCTGCTCGTGTTTTGTTTGCTTATGTGGTTTTTTGCTTGTTTGGAGTTGGTTTTTAGTTGTTTTGTGGATGCTTTATCCACTTGGTATTTATGCTGTCCCAAAGGCAATAGAGCCCAGCCTGGCTTTCCACTGACTTCCTGGGACTTCTCCAGCCACGTCCTGTGAGGTTTGCTCTGACAGTCCCTGCAGTCTCCTGGAGCACAGAGGGACGTGGGGTGACTTGGTTCTTGGCAAAGAAATTACTTGTGGAAGGCATTAGAGACTTCAGGATGAAATGCTACAACCAAGCATCTTTCTGAAGTACCTAAGAAAGTGCTGAACTGTAGTTTGGGTCTGAAAGTCAATGAATACTTAATGCAGTTCCATGACAGCAAGTGATGTTTAGGTCAACAGTGTTCAACCAAACAAAAATGTGACTCTCATCTGAAAATCCAGAGGTTTAAGGATCAGTCTTAGCTAAGTATAACTAAATCCCAGTGTTGTTTACTCCATACCTAACTAGCATAGATCGGTTATAGGGGGAGAACTAGGTCTAGATGTGATAAACAAATTGGTGGTTACATCCATACCAGAGCTTTTCCTGTTTCTCATAAGGAAACAGGATTATTAGTCATCAAAGGGGCTGTATTTGCCATATTTTATCTATGTAAATCTGTTTCAAGAAATAAAAAGCATGGTAGAAATATTCTTTGAAAGTATAAAAGTACCAGCGATGCAGAGTGATGCCCTGGAGTGGAAGTGTTTTAAAGTGAATCATGGCTGTGGAACTGGTTTACCTAAACTCATTTGAAATCAGCAGAGTGACAGAGCCAGCGCATTAAGCGATGAAGGATTGCTCCGTGACGCCGTTCGAGGCACCGGGTTGGACTCTGTGCAATCATTCCCTTCTAAATTGGTTGTAGTCCCCTTTCAAATTGTCAGAGTAGTTTTCTTCTGCTTCGTTGCACTTGAGAAGCAGGTGGACAGCAAGCTGCTCAGGCTCGTTTGATCCGCACGCTGCTGTTCAATGGAGAGAGCAAATCAGACTGGAAGGGATTTCTGGTGTGGCTGCTCCGTGGCTGGATTAACAACGGGGAGCTGCTGCAACCCGGGCAGGAGGACATCTCTAATTCTGTCTTTCCTAGGGCGTATTAAAGAAGACAGTGATAAATTTAGCTCCTCAGTGCCAGGAATGGCAAGTGTCAGTGTGACACTTGAATGCAAAATGTATAAAGTCAGCCACCACTGCATGAAACATCAATTTATTGGCTTTGGAGCACAGAGTGGTCTGGTCCTTGAAGTACAGGAGATTTCATTTGATCTAGCTCCCAAATCACTTTGCAGCCTGCTTTCCCGTCAGGCATCCCTCAGGTTCCCCCATGTGAGAAAGGGGGAGAAAGAGCAGCTTGGCAAGGCTGTGGGGCACAATTCATAGAAATCTGCAAATTTTTTTGGTTTTTTGCATGCAGAACGAGGGGCACGCATGGCTTTTGTCAAGGTGTTCCCATGCTCTCTTGCTGCACTGGGCAATAACACAAAAGATGCCAACGTGCTCTCCGTGTTTGTTTCCTACAGAGGTTCCTTTGCGAGGACGAGCGCTGGCTTATTTGAAAATTCACCTGAGGTTTAGGCCATGGGTTGCGAAACAAAATGAGAATGGAAAGAGAACATTTCTTGTCAAATGGATTTGTGTTCTCTCATAATGAGAAATCAGCATCCTGCAAAATGAATTTGCAGAGAAATTCCTTGGAGCTGTTCCCTACCTTGATCCCAGTGAGAGCTCAGCCTGATTTAAGGAAAGGGCACCCAGGCAGTAATTTGAATAGCACCTCTGCAAAGCTTCTCTCATCACTGAGTCTTACAGGGCGCCTCAAAGTTATGACATGAGCTGTACAAAGCATCCAGGCGCATCAAGTGTGGTCACGCAGAGTGAGTGGTGATATCTTTGAGGCTTTTCACTTGTCACTTGTCTCAGTGACAGCCTTGGCACAGAGTAAACTCTCCCTGCCTTTGAAGGAACCTTACAGAAGCCATGGCTCCTGATGCAGACACATACTGGAAAAGATGTGCACATCAGTGGTGGTCCTGTTTACCTTCTCTTTCTCTGCAGCTGCTTGGCACAAAATGTTCCTTGAACATCTCTGTCCTTCATGAGACCAGCAGACCAGATTAACTTAAGTGCATATACACAATATTTGGATTTTTATTTTTCATACTGTGGATTTGTGCTGTTTTTTTCTCCCACACGTGGTTTGCCTGAGCAAGGCACGCTCAGTTAAGGAAAGCCCAGGCACTGCAAGGAACCCAGTGGGTTTGCACTCCCCAGCTCCAGTGCAAACTGTGTAATCATCTAATCCTGGATGTGCTTTCCTTAACGGTGTGTTTGGAGATGGATGTGTGTGCTGGAGGGCCGGGGTGCAGTGTCTGGGGGAGCAGGGAGGGCAGCTCCATCAGCAGGAGCTGACACAGTGGCAGAGGAGGAAGAAATGACATCACAGTGTGGGGAGAGGAAGCGGGGGCCCGGAGACTGGCACAGCACCTGCTGGAGATGGGAGGGGAGCATTTGTGTGTGTCAGGGGGATCTTGTGCTTTCAGAGCAGGCTGAGAGCTGCTCCTTGCTGGCTGCCTCACTGCCCAGCACTGATGGCTCAGAGGCTGCCCTGAGACTGGAGAATGGAAAGAGCAGTGAAGGGAGGGTGGGCAGGACACAGCTCAAACGCTCCTTGGCAGGGAGGGAGTCTCCAGCCCTTCTGCCACACTTTCTCCCAGCTGCCACATGCTGGGAACGCAGCTCTGGGGGAGAACCAGCAGCAGATCCATCCCTGGGCAAAGAGGTGACTGCAGGGAGCTCATCCCAGGCAAGGGAAAGGAGTGTGGTGAAGGGAAGGAGGAGGAGGAGTGTTCCCACAGACAGGGCTTATTGTTGGGTTTTACTGACATGGATTTGAGTGCACGTGGAGCACAGCCCTGCCATGCTGCTGCTGCTTGACTCTGGTCTCTGTAAATTCCCCTTCCGTGCACGTGGACATCCTGCTACTGCTGCTGTGCCTGAGAGGCAGCACAGTGAGACCTGTAAACCCTGAGCCCAGGAGAGACAGAGCTGGGCTGAGCCACAGCCCCAGGGCCCGTCCTTTGTCCCTGTGTCCACAGCCCCAAGTGCCACTGGACACCCTCACCACTTCACCAGGTGCAGCAGGGTGGACAGCCCAGCTGCAAACAGGCACAGGAGCTTGGGGCTTGAAAAAGGATGCTCCAACCCAGTTAATCTGACTCCTGGCAGTGCCAGGTTAGGAAGCCTTCCACTGCTCTGCAGAACCTGGATTTTCTTATGCTGTTTCCTGCTGGTGGCCTTCCCCGGTGAGGCTTCCTTTCTCTGACACTTTATACAAATATAAGATGTGGGAAAGAAACAAAATGACACATAATTCTTGACTCAGAATAGAATAGGGCTGGATTTTCTTTTAAAATCCCTCTACCCACAGATCCTGTGAATTGCAATGGCACAAAATTGTTAAATTGCTTTACATTTGGGAAAACTCAGTTCATAAAAAATTGCTAACAATTTATTTTTGTACTACATGGTTGACATCCTTCTCTCTCTCTCTCTCTCTCTCTCTCTCTTTCTCTCTCTCTTTTTCTCTTCTCCTCTCACTCTCTCTGCTGGTTATATGCTGGGGTTTTTTTTCTCTGCATGTCTGCTGAGATTCCAAGAAAAACCCAAGTGTGTCATACAACATTGCTTTCTGATTTGCAAGTTAAATAGTTTACATAGGCAAAAATGTGGAGCAATTGGAATATTCCCTACCCAAACACTTAGGGACTCAAACTGCACATTTTAGCCTGGCAGGCCTCCACTGATATTTTTAGCTCGAAAAAAACCATTCTGAAGTAACAAAGAAAGACAGATCAGAAAAAAAAAAGGGAAAAAAAAAAGTTAAAGCACTGTTGGACATGTTTTGTGAATGTTGCAGTTTTGGTGTTAGCTTACACCTTGGCCTGTGTGTTCAGGAGTGCAGCACACATAGACTCTGAAAGTTGAGGCCCTTCTGAAATGCCTGTTCCCAAGATGGGGTTAGCCTTCTTGCTGATTGATTTAGTCTTTTGGAAACAGGCAAACCATCAGGAGCTTTCTGCTCAGAGAGATTAGCATTCATAGCCTGCTGTTTTTTAATTAAAAAAGCCATTTAAATACAAGGGTTGGGGTTTCTGCCAGCAACCATTAAAAATACTTGTTTTGTAATTATCCCCCAACCCCTTTTTCTATTTAATTCTATCTTTTTTTTTTTTCCCTCTTCTTTATTTTGTGTTTCTCTGAAGTCCTTGACAGATTGTCCCTGTTCCATCTACCTGCTCCTGTGGCATCGTACCTCCCACCAAAGTTAGCAGCTGGCTGCAAATCTCATGCCAGCCCTGCTGCGAGCAGCTGGCAGGAGGTGTGGGAAGGATGTGTTCTACATCCGTTTTCCAGTGGCTGAGTTTATCCTCTGCCTCCTGCTCGGAGGATTAGGGGCACAAGCCCAGCTTTGTCAGCGCTGCAGGAGCTCCGGGGCACCGTCCCACCGGGGATGCCCCCGGTGCAAACACGGCACTGTTGGCACACGTGGGAAGGGGACGTGCTGGGGCTGGCACAGACCCTGCGTGGGGACTTAAACAGGCCTTGGCTCAGCTGGCAGGTAGTAAACACGGTTTGGCTGTGCTGTGTGCACCGCTGCCTGTCTCTCGTGTGGAGATTGGGGTGTGGGAGCTGTCCAGACAACCTTGCTGAGGCTGGGCCTCTGCTCAAGGTGGTTTTCAGCTGATCATCTTGGAGGTCTTTTCCAAACTTAATGATTCTCTGTAGGGCTTGGCTGAATATTCACTGGGTTCTACAACCTCCCTGGGTTCCTCCAGGCACTGTGCCTGAGCTGTATTTGTAGCTGTAGATACATTGCTGTTTGGGCATGTGTATGCTCACTGAAAAGGTGGTGACCAAAGGCATTAACCTGAGTGGTAGCTGCCTTTTGATGGCTTCTGAGGAGTTTACATCCAATGATTTTTGTCTTCTCAAGTCTTGTTGGACTCTGGTCTTGGGCTAGTGCAGAAACCCTGACCCCACAGTATAAGCATCATCCTTCAGCAGCCTTGTTTTCACAGAAGCTGTAGTATTTTTGCTGCTCTGGAGCAGTGTGTTGGGGCCATATAAATCAATGGGGGGAAGAGACAATTCCTGTGTTGGCATCTGACAGGTGACTGTCAAGTTCTCAGTTCCTTTTCATTTACAGTAAGAGTCTCACTTGTGAAGTTTCAGCCTGTCCTGATCCTGTTTGTCCCTTCTGCTCCCTCAGCCCATTGCCATCTTCAGCTCCATCTCCTCCCCCTGCCTTAGAGGGTGTTCCATTACTGATACCCCCACGCACCCACTTCAAACTGCTCAAACCTTGGAGGCAAGATTGTTTGTGGCTGGCTTGCCTTGGTGCTGCAAAACGGGGAGGGAAAGTTCAGGT
This sequence comes from Oriolus oriolus, assembly GCA_013400235.1. NCBI lineage: Eukaryota > Metazoa > Chordata > Aves > Passeriformes > Corvidae > Oriolus > Oriolus oriolus. The sequence continues at coordinate 1,888,859 of VXBT01004570.1, forward strand.
TTGGTCACCCCTGATAAAAACAAAAGCTGCCCCTCTTTGCTCCTGCCTTGGTCTCCTGGCTGCTGCAAGCTCCCTTTTCCTTTTGTTTTTTGCAGCCTTTTCGCTGCCTTTTCCTCCTCCCCAGCTGCAGTCCTCTGGTTTAATGTTACCGGTTTGAAAATTGCGTGTGATGATAGTGCTTTGGACAAAATATTCTGCAGTTAGGAACAACTCCTTGGGGCAGCCTGCTGGTATTAGGCTGAAGGCCTAACCTCCTCCAGCAAATATTTAACACCAGAATGATCTCGATTTCATCTGGCTGAAAACATCCCACTGTGGTCCTCGGTTCACAAGAAATCTTTCCCCCAGTAAATTCAGACAGTTGTATTCTACACAAATTGATAGCCAAATAAAGGACCAGCCCCTCATCTACTTTTAAGTGCATACTTCTAGATTTTCCTTTAATTCCTGATGGCAGTTTTCATTTGTATTCTCTAGACAAAAATGATCCATGTACTATTTTACAAATATGCAAATACCACTCTCATCTGATTTACTGACTGCACAAAAGCTTAGTAAAAAGTGTTGGAGAAATATTAAGGCTCATAAATGTCTCTATTCAAATCACTGCTTAAAATTATCTTTGATTTGTGTTGGAAAGACAGTAAGACTAAAGTAGAATACTTTTGAAATCCCACTTGAGGTGATTATGAGATATCTGCTATCCAGTGTAAAGTCCATGGAGATCTTTTCATCCCAGGGGGGCTTTTTTTGAACCAGTATTTCCCCTGCCCTGGTAGGCCGGTGGTATTAAACACCACCTTGCACTTGCAGCGTAAATGTCACTAAAATAACTTGTTTAAAAAACCCCAAACACTGATTTTCTTGTTTGCATTTTCAGTTTCTTTGACAGACTCTAAGTGAATGAGTGCAAACTCTTAGCCTGAGCTGTAGAGGCATTAGAGCCGTGGCAGGGAGGACCAAGCAAAGCAGGTGGCCTTTACCTGGTCCCTGCTTGGTGCCAGGCTGGCAGGGAGCACCTGAGGGGAGCAGCGTGAGCAGCCAGCTCTGCCTCCAGGGACTTCTTACAGTGGTCACAGGACGAGCTGCAGAGCAGGGGGAGTGATTTACCTCAGTCTCAGACCAAAAGTGTTGATGGAAAGGCATCCTTCTTACTGTCTGAGGCTGGGAGTGCATCACACAGAGCCAGCAGAGCTGCTGCTCCTCTCGGTAATTTGGGACCCTCAAGGTCCTGGGAAGGTTTCCCTGGGAAGGTGTCTTCCCACAGCACTCTCCAGCTCTCTCTGCAAAGCCAGGGATACCAGCAACCTCCTTCCCCCTCGATTTCCCTCTGCCTCCGTGCAGACCCCTCTGAGAGAGCAGCTGGCCCACTGCAGGTCACGGCACCGGCCTGTGCCTGCCCGCCCAGCCCAGAGGTGATAGTCTGTGCGTGGCTGGTGGCATCCAGACCACCAAACTGTGACACACGGGGCACTCCAGCAGCGTCCTGGGCTCTGCTCACGTCTACAGAGAGTGGCCATTCCCACATTAACCCAAAAGGCCACGTGCTGGTCGTGGACCTGCAAAATGCAATATAAACACGTGCAACACTCGCTTCTTCAATACCCAGCAAGCAGATTGCCTACGTGACTCATTCCCTGTGCCAGGCCGAGTTCTCTCATGCCAAAGAGACACAGAGCAACAGTTTGCTCCTGTCCTAGCAGAGGTTAGTCCTGCTCTGGGTGTTATTGCAACGAGGACTGTGTTCGGACAACGCACGTCAGAAGCAACCAGAGCGTGAAGTGGAGATTTGGGCTCACGATTCAGAGTTTACAGAAGTAGCTGTGCCTGCCAGATCATACCTGTTTAAAGCAGCTGGAATGGGTCTTAAGGTTCTTTACTCTTAGTACTATTTTGCTGTCAGGAAACAGCCATAAAAGCCAATAGCAAAGCGTGTGTCTGATCTCATCTCCTTTCAGAGCTGATTCTCAGATAGGATGAAGGCTTTTTGCTGCTTTTGGTTACTAGATAAGCTCACATGCTGAGAGCTCGAGGTGGATCTGAAGGATCAAACCCTGTTTATAATTCATCTGTGCTCAAGGTGAGGCTATGTGATAGAATTTCCATTTTTATAAGTTTGCTTTTTAAAAAAAAAAAAAAGAAAGAAAAGAAGAAATGGAAATACACCAAAGAGCTTTGTTCAAAGAGTCCCACCTTAGGAAATGGCAGAATGAAGTTGGTTTTGGTCTCTTTTCTGAACTCTTGCAAGATGGTGTTAATAACCTTCTTTTAATGTAGATTTTGAGCGTGCAATACATGCAGAGAAGGGAGTGTACTGTGTTTAACATGTCTGTAAATGCCAGATCTTGTGAAGCACTAAAGTCAGACTTCTGTGGGCTGACCATGGCTAAAATCCTCTTCTTCCTTAGTGTCACTTATATTTTGAGTCAGGGGGTTTGTACAGAATTTCAGACGTTGGTTGAAGATGTCCCTGCTCATTGTAGGGGTCTGGACCAGATGACTTTTAAAGGTCCCTTCCAACCCAACCTTGTCTATGATTCCATAATTCCATATTTACAGAAGTGCTTTATTAATTTTGCCATGCAAAATGCAAAGTTGATCATTATATGAAAAGTGCCATTTGAAGGGGACCTCTGGTTGGACCAAGAGAAGGAGCAGTTTGTGAGGTGTTGCCGATGATTCCTCTCTTGGTCTGGGGTACCCCAGACCCAAAAACGTTGTGACATTCCCATTTAGGCCTGGAGAAATCCCCCATGGCCTATAAGGAGAGAGAGCTGGTACAGCATCATGTTTTACTCTGAAGAACTGAAGATCCTCATGAAAAATAATGCACTGGTGCCAGATCTTAGCACCTTGTGGAAGATCCTGTCACCACCCAAGTGATTTTCCCATACAACAAAAGTCTGGGGGAAGTTGCCAACGCCTGTTATATTGAACAATGTAAAATATGCACTTTTTTTTCTCACTGCAAGCATTTCTGTGTAACGTGAGATGCCGATCTGTCTGAAAGCTATTGATGGGTTCTGTGCCGTCTCATGGGAGTGCAGGGGGAAGAGTGAAGCAGTATTTTAAGTGATATAGTCATATAATATCTTTGTTTAAAAACATAAAAACCTAACTGCCTCAACACCCCACCACATAATTCCGCAGGACATGTGAAACGCAGCACGCTGCAGCACTTAGTCTGTGAAGGATTCCCTTGTCACTGTCAAAATTGTTTTAGAAGTCTAAATTAATGCATAGCACTGCATTTATTAAAATGTGAAATAATCATAAATTTTTCATTCTTTGTACACTTAAGCTAATTTTCACATAAATGAAGCACTTGGCAGTTGAAATTCCACATATGGTTGACGAGTGATGTTTGATGTCAGAACAATGCCCTGAGCTCCATGCAAATTGAACATATTTTAATTATTCGGGATATCCATTCTTCTTTTACAGTGTGTCTAAGCAGAATATTAAAAGGAATTTTAAGTGTAATGTATTGTCAGCAGCTGATTCCATCAGCCAGGGTAAATCCTCTTGCCTCTTCTGCTGCTGAAGGGGAAGCGACCCAAAGCGAAAATCAAAAAAAGCACAGGAGAAAGTAAAACTTTTCTTAAGCTTCAGACACTGTCTGGCTTAAGGGGAACAGACTGAGCCTTCCCTTCCAGCAGTGACCCTTGGGGCCGCAGGACAGAGCAGAGGAGGCTCTCCAGCGCAGGGAGCCGAGCCAGAGGCACATGTTGCTTTTGGAATGGGAACTCTGGAATGGGAACTGTGGAATGGGAACTCTGGAATGGGAACTCTGGAATGGGAATGCTGGAATGGGAACTCGAGCTCTCACTGTTGCTTCCCAGGCACCAGGTTTCCTGGTGGTTTCGGGGTTTCCATGACAGTGATGATGTCATTGCTTGGGCAATTCCATGGCTGGCAGTATTTGCAATCCCAACCACGCTCCTGGTGTGCTGGGCAAGGGGCTGGGGTGATGTGGGGCGATGCATTTTTCTCACTGTTCTACAGAGATGTTTAAGAGATAAGGATCTGGCCACCCCTGAGTTTCGGATTCTCCTTTGGCACTGTCTCGTTGTGCGATCAGTGTCTTTATGCCAAATGTTTTTACAGCTGACTAAAGGCAGGTAACTGGACCCCAAATTTCATGGGTGTGTTTAGGTGTCTTTAGTTTCCCTTAAGAAAAGGAAAGGAATTCAAGCATCTTAAAAATGCCTCTTTCCATGTCAGTTTAAAAATGTTTAAACATTAACTGAAAAAAAAATAAAATAAATCCAGCCTGGTATCTCTAGGGCATTGAAGAGTATCCCAGCCCTTCTCTCCCCTTGAAACTGAGGGGTGCTGGCCTGAGCTCCCAGTTAAATATCAGATTTCTAAGTAACAGAGGCACTTTTAGCAGACAAAAATAAACAAAGCCTACTAGGCTCCAGTTTAGGCAAATGAAAAGTTTTTTCTTAGCTTTGGCTGAGTGCTACCACACAACCTGGAGTGGAGAGACTTTCTGAAAAGTGGGATCATGCACATCCCAGGGTCTTGTGCAGATGATTTGGGTCAATTCTGTAAAGTGATCTGAAGCCCTAAGACAGTACAAGCGACAGTTAATTCTTTATCACACCTGTTGTCGTAGGATTGCTTGTGAACATTGACTATTGTTTAGGAGCATTGCTTTGCTATGCTGCTTAGAATTTACTGGCACTTTTAGTAGCACTTGTGATTATTTTTAGACATAAGAAGATTGATCTTAAGAAGCTGGAAGCAAACAAACATGTAGTAAGTGAGGAACCATGGTCTTTGATTATCAATTCTTCAAAAAAAGAAAAATTTTAGTTTGAAGGAGAAAAAAAATAACCCCCAGTGGAAATTAAAAGGGATGTTCCAAAATGCCAAGGAAATTTTGCTGAATTTCAGCAGAAGCCATTGATTCTGCTCTGTATTTATTTAATAGTGGATGACTTGAAAAATTAATCAGGCTTTACTTTCCTTAGGATTACTTTTCCTTTTGTGTAAAAGCAAGACCCTTTTGCTAACTATAACCTGTGTAAAACTTTACCATTGTGTTCAGGTGCTTTGCTTTTCTGAAGGTGGGAGGATCCCGTGGTCACGATCACAGGCATTTGACTCAGTTCTTGTTCTCGAAACAAAGACAAAGCATCGAATCTCACTTTTTGCTTCTGGGTAGGGCTTTTTTTTTTTATCATCTGTCCTCTGGGTAAATTTAAATCTCTGACCCCCTCTAGCTGCTGTAGGAAAGAGCTCCTTGACTCTCTACCTTCCTGCCCTCCACCACAGAGATGAAGGGTGAAGTTCTGAGGAGGTTGGGGCAGGAAAAACTAAGGAAGATTTTTGGCCCAGAGGAAGAGAAGATGAGATTGAAGGCATGGAGCCAGTAAACCTTAATGGCTCAAGAGTCAAAAAGTAGCTAATAAGCTTCTAGATTATATGGAGGAGAGACTTCACGCAGTTTTTCAATCATCTTATTTTCTGTGGAAAGGCTTTGAGTTTTGAAATGTGGATGCAAGCACTCCAGTAAATTCTGGCTCCCTAAACCTTGCTCCCGAGGGTTTCATGTGGAGGGTCAGCTATTAAAGATGAGAAGTAAAAAACTCTGACACTTTAAAAGTATTTTTTTCTCCTCTTAACTTTTCCTGTTTCAGCTTGAGGAATGAAAGCTTCAGTGCACTTATTAGCTTCCCAGTTAATGAGATCTTGAAACAGGGGTGTTTTGCTTTGCTTTCCCCTGGCTCATCACACCGCCTTCTCTTTGGAGAGTGGCCACAGAGTGAAGATGAGGAAAGAAGAGTGCAAGACTCATTTATGTGCTTGTTGGTTGTTGTGAGCAGAGAGACACTGAATTGGCTTTTTTTCAGCTCAGTCCTTCCCCTGTGTGTGTTCCAAGCTTGCTTTTTTGGCACCTTCAGACGTGGTGGGTAGTGTGCTGCTCACAGGCAAAATATGCTTGCAAACTTTTGTCAGGCACCTCAAAATGCAGATATAAAACTCTCCGAGGCTGTCTCTGTTCCCTTTCTTGTTTTAAGAACCTCTGCCACCTCCTCTATTCGTGTTCCTACAATAAGGCAGAGCAAGGAAATAATGTGGACCATCAGATCAGGTTCCAGCAAGAAGTTTGCAGTTAAATAACGCTGACAAGTACCACATATAGGACATGAAAACTATGGCTAAAGGGGAATACTTATTCATTGCTTCCCCCTGTGGGATTTCCAATAGGTGATGAGACTGGACTAGAAGACACAGAAGGAATAAGCCTCTGTTTTGGGAGGAAGGTGAAAGTTAAAGGCATTCAGAAAGAGAAACTGGTCTTGCTTAAACCGTCAAAAGATAGAAATACTTCAGAATACCTGAGCATTGGACAAAGCTGCAGAAACACTGTGTAGCCCTCTCAGCCGAGTATTTCATATATTCTCATTTATAAAGTGAACTGTTCCTCAAGCAGCCATCAGCTCCTTAGGATTAGATGTGTTTTAGGCTGGTTTGTGTGTGTGTGCATGTGTATTCTTCTTTTTCAAGCTGCTGAGTGTGAATCTGGTTTCAGAGACAAGTGGACCCGAGGTAGTGTGGGAACAACAGGGACAGCTTCATACAAGAGAAGGCAGAAAGACAACCAAAGAATTGTGAGTTTGGCTGAGTTTTAGGAGAAATAAAAGACATAGGCTGAGTTTGGCTACAGTGTTAACCTTGGGCACACATAAATGCAGAACTCTGAAGGAGAGGGAGGTGAGTTGGTCTATTTGTAGATAAAAGAGCAAAGTGAAGCCAAACAGAACATCTGCACAGAGCAGCAGGACCCACGGAAATAGAAACTCCTCCATCCATCTCCTCTGAAAAAAGCCCAGCTAAACCTGGCACTTCCTCAGGGCATGGGACAGAGCCTGCTTGGGCTGCTCTCACAGGGCTGGTGGACCTGTGCCTTGTCAGCAGCCTGGGACAGGCCACACCAGCACCATCCCTCCCTTTTCCACACGCTCCTACAACACTTCTTATCACTTCAATCCAAAGCAGATGTTTCAGCAAATAACTCTTTTGCTGTGCCTAAAGGTTAACAAGGCTACTGCTGGGAAAAAAATGAAGCCTGAGCAAAGTGGTTCTGCCCTGAGTTGTAAGGGTTTAATGAGCTGCTCTGCGGAGGCAGCGGGGACAGGCTGGGGCTGTTACTGAAGAGATTGCACCAGTCTAATGAATTGGTGCTCACAGCAGATATTGTTGGGGATGTGGCATCTAAAGATGGATGGCATTGCATCCTTAGGCTTTCCTGGCCTCAGCTGTGTTCCTCCTCTTGCTGCTGCTGCTGCTGCACATCACTAATCATTCCATTAAAGTTCAGGAACAGCGTCCTGAAATTAAAGAAAGGCCTGTAAATGTGGCAGGATAACTCATAGTCCCCCTTAGCTCTTCACTTAAAGTAAGAACTACTCAAGTGATTTGGAGAAGGCTGGGGGGTAGATTTCAAGTGCTGAGGGGGGAATTTCTTTTTTTCTGTTGCTTTTCTTACATCCAGGAGGGGTGAGAAGGAATAACAGGGAGGTCAGGATATGTAGGAGTAGCACACACAAGTTTTCACAGCACATTCTCATCAGCTGAAATGTGACCTCCTGTGCTGATTTGTTGAAAAGGTGTGTGAAAAAAAACCTTTAACTGTTCCCTCCTGAACATTTGCACAGGAAGGGAAGGATTTTTTCTTACCTAGGAGAAAAAAAGAAAACAGAATTTAAAAAAAAATTAAAAAGGAAGCATCAGGAGCCAAAAGGACCATTTATCATCTTTAAAAATATATTTTCATTTTTACACAAAACTAAGCAAAGCACTTTTGTTGCCTTAATAGGAAAACAAGCAAGGTCCTGGATGTTGCATTCTTGGGAGTAGGTAGCAGCGATTTCTGCAGTGAAGTCACCCTTCAGGAACAGGCAAAAGGTTTTGGTTTTGTCACACCCACCATGGTTTGGCCGTTTTGCTAACATGAGTGGAATTCCTCCCTTGGTGGGCTTCTGACTGCTGCTCAATAGGATTAAATTAGAACTGGGATTCTTCTAAGAAAAGGCCTGGAATCAATTGCAGTATTGACGCCATTCCAGAAAAGAGAGAGCCAGCCTGAATTCAATAAGCCCCAAATAATGCCCAGTGCCTTTCACTGCTAATGGTTTCTGAAAAAAAGGGTTCTTTTCCATGTCTAGGTCTTGAATTATCTTTTTTCTCTTAGTCTTCTGTCATCTCCAGAACAGTTAAATGTGTTGCATGACTGACTCATCCTGTCCCGTGTATGTGGATTAAGAGTTTGGGTTGGCACAGGCAGACAATGTTTGCAAATATGGGGGCTGGAGGACTGAGCCAGGTAAAGCAATTCAATTGTCAAAAAATGCTTGTGAGTGCTTTCTCAAACTTTCAAAGGCTCTATCATGGCTGAGTTAATTAGTAGGAGTTAGAAGACTTGGAAAATTCTCCCTTGGTCCTTTGCTTGTATCCTTAGGTCTGTGAGAAGTATTAAATGTTTTAAGATCTGGACCAAAAGGTCTGTGGAAGTCTACAGAAAATACCCATTGACTTCTGTGTTTTGGATCAGACTCAGATAACTGGAGGAGGAGCTGGGAAGCACACGTATGTTGGGAAGGATGTGCTGTGGGCTCTGCACATCCATCGTCTGGGTTAATGAAGATCGAACCAGAATATGCGGCAAAACCAGAACTTGAATCCAGCACATGAAAGTGAAAACTTTAATGTTTGGTGTACAAGGTTAGGATGAGTTGGCTGAGAGAGGGGATTAAATGGGCTGAGAGCATTCCAAGACCTTGTTGTTTCCCCACTGTATTAAGAGTGAAATTCCTGGTGCCACTCTGGTTTTCTTACCATCACTAATGTTGATGCAGGACAATTTACTGTGCCTTTCAGTATGGCAATTAAAGAAGCCAACAACCACACAGTCAATTAGTGGGGAAACAACAATCAATAGAACATACAATGAGCCCTAACTAGCAGGAAGACAATTAAGACACTGGAGATAAAACAGTGACCAGCGACAAGTGCTAAATCTCTTGCCAGGCATGTAGGTGACAGGAATAAACCTGGTCCCTAGGGACAGCTAGGTTCTTCCCTCAGCCTTGCTACTGACACACCCCATTGCCTTTGCCATATCTGTCAAGTCCTAAATTATTTGTGCCATAGTGTAAACCTTCAGTTCCTTCAGAAACTGAAGTAGCAATGGGAGTTTGAGTCTTCACATTTCTGCGAGCTCCGTTTTGACGTTGTAGGTTGTTCCTGGTCAGCCATAATCTCCTGGTGCCAGTGGCTGCTCTCACCTGCCCTCAGGGCCGTTCAAAACCGTGGAGCTGAACTTCAAAAACCATGGAGCTGATTTTTCAGGGTGTGAAGCTTTTTGGACTCTTTGCTTTGGCCCAGTTTACCAGCATCACTTTACCGTGAGCTGTGTTGTGGCACTTTTAGGAAAGGCCATTGCTCCAAATCCCACTGGGTTTGCAAAGGGCAAGGGAAATGCCTTCGGGCTGGCACTGGGCCTCCATGGCCATGGGGAGAGGTGCTGCCTGTTGAGTCTGACAATGCTCATAAGTGTTTGCTGAAACAGGAATCATGCAGCAAGTTGTGCAAGTATTGCCAAGATGAAAAGATTTAATGCGCTGTGTATCTGCCAAAGGCATCCCAGACCCAGCGGGGGTGGTGATGCTCTGAGGGCCGATCTTCTAACAGCAGTATCCATGTCTGCCTGACTGATCTGCTGTGGTCTTGAAGAGCAATATATGGGTTTAATGTGCAACAGCAGCAGAGCTGTGTTTCCTTTCTCTTTGGTGCATTAGTAGTGTCATTCATAAGTGTTCCCGAGTTACCCTGCCATACTGTACGAGTGAAAAGTGCAGAAGTTCATGAATAAGTTATAACCTGAACCCTATTAATAGTCCCACTGATGATATGTTATGGCAATCCTCTGGCTTCTCCCCCACCCTCCAGCTTAACTCTTCCTCTGCCTGTCAGGAACTGGGCTGTGAAAAGCTGTGAGGGTTGATTGCCCTTCTGTGGATGTTGGTGAGCTACAGACCGCACATGTGAGACTGCTTTGTTCTCCTTCCAAGGGAAGTACCCCTAGATGTTGTCAGAGTCACTGGTTTTCATTCAGAGTCGGTGAAGGTGGGATTTTCCAGGGCAGAACCTCCACGTTTCATTCCTGCTGCTGCTGGAAGACAGCTGGTGCCAGGTTTGCTCCCTCTCAGCCAGGAGGGCAGTGGTGTTTGCTAAGGCTGATGTTTGAAGCCATTAGGATGAATGGGAGGTGTCAGGGGGTGTTGGTGGAGCACGGCTGAGACAGCTTCATTCCAGAGATGTGAGAAAATGTCACTTCCACAGAACCGTTAATCTTCTGGCTTCAAAATATTTGTTATTAAGGACAAGATAGGTTGGAAAAATGCTACCTGGGCTTATAGAAGTGCTTTCCTTGAGATTATAGGGGGGCTTTCATTCTGTGATGCCACTGACATGTACAAGCCATTCTTTGCTGTTGACTTGAGCTCTGGAGCTGAGCAAGTCTCTAGTTTTCTCCAGACTATAACAAACACCTCCCCACTCCTGCTCCAGCAAAGTAATTCCTCATTCCCTCTGCAGGCACAGGCTTTACTCCTCCACCCCTGTTCCATCTCCACCATTTATTTCCTCCATTCCATCTCCAAGAGCAAACTCTTGACACAAGTCAAGAATAAGGCTTTTTAAATGATTGCAAACTCGATGTTCATATTTACCCACATCAGGATAATTCCATGGAGCTGGGGTGTAAATTTGTCAGATTCTACTTTACCTTTGCCAGCCTCAGCCTAAATGCATGGCCAGGCCAGCAGGACTGTGCTTGAGTTGGTCACAGCCATGATGTAATTCAGCAAAATAAGCACATATTTGTATTATTGGTTTTGAGCTTGAACAGCTTTGCAAACTTTTAGAGAAAATATTTTTGAAGGCCACTCTCAGAAGTGGGGACTGAAGTTTTCCATATACCACATGCACCTGTGCAACTCAGAAATCGTCAGCAGTTGAATAATGATCCTTAATGCCCTTGCTGAAGAGAAGACCTGCACTGAGGTGAGCCTGTGCCATGCAGGAGCCTGCTGAGAACAATGGATAGATTTGCAAATAGGGGACAGTAAACTGGTATGTAATAAGAAATTGTTCATGCGAGAGTTCATGAAAGTGTGATGATCCCAAACCATCAAAACCCTCTAAAAAATCAGGTTACAATAACTTTCAAAGTGCTTCCTATATGTAACCTCAGACTTCCCAACTGTATGCGTTGTGTGAACAAAATTGAACTTTGTTCCTTCTTTCCTTATTAACATAAAAAAGGATTAATTCTAATTTTATGGGAGAACAAGAGATTGTTCATTACTGATAAAGGTTGCATTAAAGCTCTATCGAGACCTGCAGAAGGGAAAGTGGGGAATTTATCCAATATTTTAAAACACATGCCCCACAGATTTTCCAGCACCATGGAGAAAAGCTTTATAAACCAGCTCAGATAGATGGAAGGCTGTGATAGGTCTTCTGCTGAAGGCATTGCTGAGATATTACAGTGATAGTCATGTTAGAAAAGATGATAGATTAGATGCAGCCCCACTGGAGGGGGCATGTGTGCACTGACTGCTGAATGCTCTGTGCACATAGAGATACAGCTCTGGAGCCATCACTTAGCAGCTCTGAAATGTCTGTACAATTTTTTATGCTGTAATTTTGTATTGTTCATAAATATTCATAGGTACTGCCGCTTTTCTTGATCTCATTTTAGTGAAGCAGCACAGTCTGTTGGTTAGGAGAGGAAGCTTGGAGCCAGTCAGAGCTCCAGACTTCTGCCCAAATGCCACTGGATTCCTGGGTGGCTGTAAACCAGGCACTTAACCTCACCATGCTCCAGTTTTCCTACCTGTAGATTAGCTATCGCACAAATAAATGTCCTCCTTGCAGGGGAGTGGGAGGCATTAATTAATGCCTGCAGAATGACTCGAGCCTCTCTGTTGAAAGGTGCTCCAGAAGTGCAAATGGATTATTGTTATTATGATGCCTTTCCATACTGAGCCATACTGAAGTGAAATGCTCTGCTTTTATATCTATCACTTAGAGATCAATAGCACCAGTGGGGACACATCTCTGCATTTGGGGAGTGTTTCTCCCAGTCACTGCATTTTGGACAGGTCCCACCTTGCTAAGCCCAGCAAAGGTGGGGATCAGAGCATCAACTGTTAAAGTGATTGGGGGGGAAGGGCAGGAAGAGCGGAAGTCCCATGCTTTTGAGGAAAATCGGCACTGAAGTCCTGGGGACATTATGTTAATGGCATTACTCAATTTCTGGAAGCAATGCTGATTAAATATTCATTGACTTTGATTATACTGAAATTAGGACTAAAGCGTGAACTCAAATTGAGTGGAATAATGGCAGTGTAAATAATGCATACTTTCTAAATTGAAAACACCAGCTTGTGCTCTGCTCCCCCTCTCCCCGCCCCCTCGGTTTGTCATTGTGCCATTTGTTTAGGAGACGATTACACTGATGTGTGCATATCCAGCTATCATTTTTACCAGCTGGGAAAAAATGTGAAATTAAAGGTTTTCTACGTTGTTTGCTTTTCCCCACTCTTGGAAAACAGAAGTAAATACAGTGCAACAAAGACTAAGCTTGTTTCAGGAGAAGGGGTTAGAGGCTGCTGCTCAGCCTTAGTCCTCTGCATCTCTCCTAAGGGATGAGAAATGCTGATGGCAATTGGGCCCTTGGAGAAAGAGGCCAGGAAGAAATCCCTGTGGGAGATGAAGGGCACAAGCGGAATAGGGTTGGTCTAGCTGTAAAGGTGACAGATGGTGACTTGGCTCGGTGCTCTGGAGACTCCACATGTGACCTGGGGGACAACATCTGTCCTGTCCTAGGTGCTGGAGCCTGAACCACGGCTGCTCATGGAGAGCAGGCTCTGAGGGGGCTGTGGGCAGGGATGACAGACAGTGAGGAGTCTCCTCCCTGCACATCACACCTCGCTGTAGCCCTTTTCTCTGGCTGAAGCTGGGTCCTGCAGAGCCCCCCAGTTCCTGCTGCAGTGGAGAACTGGAGAACATTCAGCACTGCCCTGCAAGCAGCTGTGCAAGGTCACCCTGAGGAACTCCCTTCCCTCCTGTCCTCACTCTGGAGAGGGGTAAGAACAAAGCCAAGCCTGATCCTCCACTCTCACTGGCTCCGAAGGATCCTTCATTCCTAAACTGAATACCTCTCGTTTCAGAGGAACCCCTCTGACTCTGGCTCTGCAGTGCCAAACTGCCCTGTTCCAGACTTCTTTTCTCATATTTCTATTACTAAAAATGCATCTTTTTTAGCTTTTAGCGAGGCGATGTTCCAATGGCATATTTTTAAAAACTCTTTTTAAAATCAGAAGCATATTATTTTTAATACAATACGTAATGTAGGAATTGCAGGGAGGCTCTTTTGGCAGGGCTGCCAATCAGGCAGGGGGAGCGGGGAACTGCGTGGGTTCCGTGGGCTCAGGACTGCACACTCTGGAAACCAAACCGGTAGTTTTTCAAAGTTCACATGCTGATTGCAAAGAAAAAGCCCATTAAGGAGCAAATCGTTTAAGGCACAGCCTTCCTTCAAACCCCAGGGAACTTGCTTTCTGTGACAGCGTGATGGAAGGGTTTCTCAGTCACACTCAGCTTTTCCCTGCACAGCAGGGCTCACTGCTACCTGAGATTTACTCTATTGTGAAGTCCTCACCAGAAAATAGAGGGGGCAGGAGCTCTGTCTAGATCTGCCTTTTCTCCTTGCAGGCAGAGAGGTGCTGGCTCCCACCCGGTCCCGCTCCAGGAGAGCGCTCGGTGGCCGGGGGAGCAGGGCTGGCTGCAACAAGGAGGAGGCTGCTGCAGTGCTCCCGAGGCTGCAGCACGACTGCAAACACCACGGGCGCTTGGACCCATTCAAGAATGTTTCTGCTTTCCACCCATGAGTATTTCTGCTTTCCCCTTGCTGTGTGTCACCTTCCCCAGCACCCAGGGCTGTGAAGGTACCGAGACTGTTACTTGCAGTCCCCAGATGCACGAATCTGCCCCGTTCTTGCTCCTTTCCCTGAGTGCCTGATTTCCCTCTAGGTCTTGGAGAAGATGAGGTTCATCCTCGGTCCATGCTTCTGCAGCCTTTGGTGTGGATCAAGGCTCTTTCCGTGGCTGTGGAATAACTCCACAGCTAAGCCATGACCTTTATGAGTTGTGTGATACATGAACGTTGTTTCTGTTCCCAGACCTCTTCCTCTTCTGGAGCTGTGTTCATGCAGACATGGGCTATCACCCCCTGTAGTTCCTGTCTGGGAGACGAAGGGGTGGCACACCTCTATTCCAGTGGCAGGGATTAGGATTTTAGAGTTACTCTAATTAGATTTTTTTTTTCCAGCCCCTTTTTTCCAAGGACTCACTTTTTCCCCCTCTCTTCTGACCTCCCACTCACATTTTCATAGCTGCAGATGAGGTAGGTAGTGATAGATCTGCTTTTGGTTTGGCTTTTTTTAATGACCAGAAATTCCCAGTCAGAGGAGGAGGCTGTGGGGCATTTTGCACTAGAGATTCTTCTGTTCTGTGAAATATCCTTTATTGAAACTGTTATTCACAAATCAAAGCAAAGTCACCACCTGATTAAAACTTGATAGGATTAATTTCTTTCCAGGCCGAATTAATTTAATGACATAAGCATAGAGATTTGTCTTTTTCCTCCTTAGGAGTTTCCTCTCATTAATTTTACCACCGCACCACAACACCATTTCTTAGAAACATCTGGATTTGCAGAAAGTTAGCTGAATTTGGCATGCAGAATGATAAACAAATGTGGAGGAATTTGCACAGATGCTAAACAGTGATTTGTGTTTCAAGCTGAAGGGCTGTGCAGTGGCCATGGTTTTCAGATTTCTACAAAGGGCAGAATTTTATCCGTAGCCTTAAGAGTGTCTTAAGCTAATTTGAATTTTTTTTAATGAAATATTGAAAATGAGATCATCCCACCTGAATAGCTGGCCAGGCTCAGTGTTGCCATTTAGCAATAATTATCCGACTTGTCTGTTAAAGTGTATTGGGGCAAATCTCCAAGAATTACTTGATCTTAGGAAAATATGATAAATTTTAGACAGATGTTTGAGGATTTTTTTAAAAAAAGAGGGGAAACGTGTGCTTCCACCAGAGTACAGTCTAGCTGAAGAACTTGTGGATGTGCTTTGAAATGGGTTGGGTAGATGACACACGGCTCTCTCTGAAGACTTGGTTGTTCCTGAATTTTCTCCTGATTCCAGTTTTCACCTTGGGGACGTGTTACATGGAGAGCAGGTGAGCGTCACTGAAAAACAACCTAAATTTGATGGTGTTTCCCAGTGCCACGCACTCCTCTGAGGCATTTGGTTAGGCTTTTGTGTGGCTAAACACAGCTTTCCTGGATGGATGTGTTGACACCAGTGTTTTCTCTCCCTGCTGTAGCTTGCTACCAAACTGGGAAGTCACAACTTTACCTGCAGTGTCCTGGATCAAGTCTGTGCTCTGAGCCAATGTCCCAGGAGCCTAAATGCAAATTGCTGGGTCACAGGGTATCAAAGCACTTGAATGCTTGCTTCCAAAAAAGTTTAGAGTCTGTTTCTTCCCTTTTCTTTTTAAAAAAAATCTCTTTGCAGCCTGGCACAGCGCACATATACTTAATAATCTATGCTTGTCTCTATGTAAATAATTAATCAGAAAAGGAAAATAATATAAATCCTAGCTATCATATTGCTATTAAAATTGCAGAAGCATTAGCACATCCAATAAGTATTGTTTCTGTAATTAGATAACCTTTCTGGGCTGTATCAGCGCTCAGAACAGGGAACACACGAACATCTGCTCGGAGGCACCGTGGAAGGAAGGAGGAAGGTTTGTTTCATTTGGAGACATGGATTTCCTTGCAGAGGGAAGGAATGAGCCTAGCACAGGAGATAATGTATGCCTCTCCATTTCCCTGAGAGCTGCCCGAGCATGGTGGTTGAGGTCTGCCTTAGCTAACCCAAGGATCCGTGTCAGCCCTGGCCACACATCCCCGCGTGTCACTCCGGTGTGACATCCATCCCAGCCTGTCCTGCTGCTGTGTCCTGCAGGCTTGTGCTTGGTCTGGGACAGCCATTTCCACAGCCTGATGAGGTGAGACAGAGGGGAGGAATAGCTGGGCTGAACAACTGGGGACCTGCCAAATCTTTCCCCTGGATTTCTGGGGTTTTTTGCCTTGTTTGCAGAGCCTTCAGTCTGCGAGGAAATGGGTAGGAGAGGGAGCACTCTGCTGTCACTGGACTCTTGCCTGTGCCTTAAACCCAAGTTCTGTTGGGCAAAGGTGGGCAAATATTCACTCTGTCCACACTGTGTCACCTGCATCACTCCTGCCCAACAGAAGATGCCTGTTGGCAGCATCTTAACATTGGAAGGACGCAAATTCATAACCATGAATTGTTTTTTTCACATAAATGATACATTCTTTTCTTTCTGAAATCCTGATAAAACCCCATTGAAACACCACTGAATTTCTGTAAGAGTGGCATTCTCAGTAATAGCAAATAATCAGGTTTTTGCTTGCAGTTTGAAGACTTAGTACTCATGGCAGACAACCAAGCTTTTGTATCTGGCTACAACTACAAAATAATTATGCAGAAAATTCATCCTTTTGAAGACTCTGTGTGAGAGTGTTTTACAATGTGTTTTCTGGGCAACTTAGGCTGTTCCCTGCACGACATACATGGGCCTGTACCTGGCTTTTTTCTCCTCTGGAGAGGCTGTCATACTCTAGATTACATATGGGAAGAAATCTGGCTCTGTCACCACTCTCATTACTGCATATTCTTTTCCATATGGCAAAGCTAACATACGGTTAATGGAAATTAGGGGATTTCTACTGCGCAGGTCCAGAACTGGATTAGAACGGATGGTGTTGTCCAGGACAGAGACATTTGGACAGATGCTTCAGGAGCATCTTATTTAGCACTCATCAGATTTATGCAGTGCAAGAGTAAATTCTACTAACTCACGAGTGCAAAGCTTCTCCACAGATTGATTCAAACTGGAGTTTTCCAAGGAGCCTGAACAGATTAGGTATCAATCCCATTACTTTTTAATGGGAACTGGACACTTTTCATTATTAGGTCCTTTTGAAAATCTATCACTTAGAGATCAATCAGTGGAATAATAGAAATTAGGCCATATCTTAGTTAGCAATTAGTTGAGGTTTGGGGGCTTTTTTTCCCCAGTATCTAAATCACTCTTAAATGATTTGGAAAAACCCTCTGTGTGTGCTGGCACAGTGGGCGAGCTTCACAGCCTCTGTTCTCATTACACATTACTGCTGGACACAATTAAAATCCCAAATAAACTAAACCCCAGCAGGACAATGATTGCAAAATTCTGCAGTGCTTTGATGGACATTCCCAAAGCAGCCAAACCCCCAGTGCTGGTGGAGAGGATGGGTCCATATCTCCCCTCTCCCTTCGCTGCTGTGTCAAGGTCTGGGACCTGTAGTTCTGTAGGGCTGCTGGACGGATGTCCTGTGTCCATGCCCAGCCCTTTGCAAGGTTTCATCCATGTGAAGATGCATTTTTGCTGCTGCAAAGGAAGATTGAAAAAAGCATTTCCTCTCCTGTAGGTAAAAAAAAAAGGCAAAGAGAGGAAAAATCTGCCCATAGTAATGTTTCCAGAGAGGCATCATTTTCCTTTGAAACATCTGATGGATGAAGCTGGTCAGTCATCAAGAAGGTAGCTAATGTTATTATACAGGATGAGGACTCCAAATCAAAAAATAAATTATCCTGCAGCTGCTCCTGAGTTCTCCAGCATGTCCTGTCACAAGGATGCTCCTCGTACAAATGTTTCTGTGGGCAACATGTGCTGTTCTGATAGCACTCATTAGCTCTGTGCTCTGCAAGCTCGGAGCTTCTGCCAGTCAGGTTAATGCTGAGTTAAGGAGAATCTCCTTTCCTGCAGGGGCACTGCACTGGGCAGCCTGGCCCGTGGGGGTGCAGATTTCCCACTTGTGAGCCCCTCCATCTCTGCCACATTAGGTGCAGTCACATGTGCATTGTGCAGGAATACGTGCTGGATATGAGCTATTGGAATTATTTAGTCATCCGTTCACATTAGCTGATGAGCTAATTTTCAGCACAGAAATCCATATATACGTGGGATTTTATTTGCTGTTGGTAAATGTTTCCTCTATATTGATGTTTAAAATAAAATTAATACTAATATTGGATGGAGGTGATAATGATTTAATTGCTCCTTGATTGAATTGTCACAGGAGGAAATGAGCTGTGGTGTGTAACGTGTTTAAGTTAAAATAGAGTAGTATGAGTTAATTTTATATTGCTATCAATTTTGCAACTGTAATGTGCCTTTCCAAATTGCTGTTTTCAATGACTCTTGATTCCCAACCTGAAAAATTTCAGTTGTTCATCTCTTATCTTGTGTCTATTGTGTTTTTGGCTTCTGAGGTTGTGGTTCTACACTTTTCCTTATTTTCCCCAGTCCTAATCTGAAAGTGAACAGGTTTTTTTTAGCTGATTATAAGGACCTAATTATAAAATACACATTTAAAAATATTCTTAAAATTTGTAGTTCACGTATCTCAAAAGTAAAGGGGGCTGTAAGCAAAAACTGCAGGACAGAAGGTGCTGTGTGACAGCAACACGTGTGGCCGATTTCCATTTTGCTCTGCTAGTCAATGACTTAAACGTGTAGCTGGAGGCTGTGTTTTAAAAGAGGGGTAGACAGCGGGTAAAGGGGTTGATTAGGGTGTAGGGGATGTGCTTGCAGTTGGAATGCGATGTTATCTACGTGGTCCTTTTCACGGTGAAGTTGAGGAGTTTGTTCAGAGGACAATTTGACGCGTTGCTGTTGAGGAGCTGCGAAGGTGGGGCCGCGCCCTGTACGCACAGACAGCTTTGCGGCCCCGCTGCCGGCGAGCAGCTCTGACCCCGGCGCTTGATCCCGGCCCTGGAAAACCTGCAGGGTCTTCTGGTGGCAGAAAATATCCCCTGTTTGGGGCTGGTGCGTTTGCGTCACCCTCGTTTGAGCAGAGAGAGCAGCGCATCCCCCAGGTACGTGCAGGAGCTGCTGCGCCAACGGGAGCCGGGGTCTTGCTGATGAGCAAATCTGCATCTTCCTAACTCCGATTCCCTGACAAGTCTATTAGCCTTGAACCTCTCTCTCCCTCACCGCTCCCCGTTCCCGCTGTACAATGCAGGCAGTCCATCATGGCACTGAGAATTATTTTCTTGTTTTAAATCTCAGTTTGAAAATGCCAAAGTTCAGGTTTTGGGGAGAGAAGTCTGGATGCTAAAAGCAAGAATGTTCTTTTTAATTAGAGTTATGCCCTCGAGCAGTGAGAAACCATTATGTTTTTATTCTTCCTCTGTACTTGTTTCAAAGCCTTTTACATGATCAGACTAAAAGGTAAGTGCAAATGAGTAAGCAGCTAAAGGAGTAAAGCAGATTCATAAAAAAAGCCCAGGGAGAACTGCAAGTCTTGCTAGTTTGTATTTATGAAACAACTGACACTTTAGATGATGCTGCTGTTTCTGGAGACAAGATGTTTGAGGAGGCCATTTCCCTACCAGAACGTTGTACTTTGGGGGTGCGTGTGGAGCTGGGCTCTGTTTGTGTTACACATTTGTAAGCACTTCCAGTTCCTTGGTGTGAGGGGTGATGTGATGTTTCAGCTGGGGAGGCTGAGGAGGATGCAGCTGTGCTTTTCCAGGGCCTGATACAGCCGTGTGTGCACCGGTGGGTGGGTGGGATGCCCCTCTGGTGTGGCCAGGGCTTCTCCCTCCCCTTGCAGCGTGACCAGAGAGAGAAATCATTGACTCCTTGTCTCGGTTTACTGCTGAGTGGACTTTAAACCTTAATGATCATAATGAATTTTGGGAATGAAGAGGTTGTATTAGTAGTGTAAGTTACTGGAATATAAAAGAAAAATGAGGCATTTGGGAGGGGGAGCAATGGATATTGAAAACAAGAAACAAACCAACCACAAACTCCGAGGCTTTTTTCCTTTTCCTTCCTTCTTTTTTTTCTTTTTCCTTCTCGTGAATGGATGAGAAATGTATTTGTGTTTATGGATTTTGCCACGGGTCTGTATCCCCTTTGGCACATGCCTGACCTGGAGGTGCCAGGACTATCTTGTGCTTGGAGCTCCTGAGCTGCAGCTGAGGGTGGCAATCCCCACGTGTGAGCTCCTGTCCCAAAGCCCAGCTCACATCACACAGTCCTGTGATTCCGTCCCAAATTGCCTGGGCTCTGCCTGAGCACCCAGAGCCTGGCCCTGGAGAAGCACCAGTCTAGAAAACTAACTGAGCTTTTCCCCATAATCACCAAATCCAGCTATTCACAAGGCTCTGTGTAAGCTGTTCACTCGCAGAGGTGCCCGTATGCATGAACAAGATAGATCCCCCTAACACACGCACTTGCAAATGCATTCCTGCATAAATTATATTCATGTATTACATGAAAGACACATCAGCCGACGTGTGAAACCCTGACAGGCAGGAAACTTTGAGATAAGAGAGGAAAAAAAAAAGAAAAATCTCACCTTTTCTGTCTTGTGGTTTTCCTGATAAATTTTCTTGCTGTGAGTGTTGTAAAGGAGGATGCTGTTTGATACAAGATACAAAAATAGGAAGGTGTTATCGTGGGGAGGAAGGCACTTTGTTTACCCTGTTCTGTCTTTGCCACAAGGTTGTCCTCTGCCTGGAAGAGTAGGGGGGAAAAGGCCTTATTTTCAGAGGTGTCTGGGGCTTTATTTTCTTTCTAAGGTGCGTGTCTTAACATGGAACAGCGCGAGGCTCTGCGCGGAGCTGCCTCGTGGGGCTGTAACCCTCAGGCTGGGAGTGGTGCCCACTGCTAAATTATTCTCCAAATCCCGAAATAGAGGAGGAGGTGGAAGCTGCAGCTGTGTGTTTATCTCTCAGTGCATTGGGTGGTGAGAATCCAAGTCCAGGGCTGATATCCTTGAATGTGGTTCAAATGTGTGGCAGAGCCTGAGAGCCAAGTGTGGCCCATGCAGGCAGCACAAATGCTGGGACACCTGAGGGCAGCAGGAGTGTGTGGCTGGCCCTGGCACCTGGAGACCAGCTGGGACAGGTGCCTCTGGATAGCACTGTGGGTGCAGTGTGATGGGAACAGGGAGAATTCTTGCTGGAATACCTGTTTGCAGAGCCAAACTGACTGGAGCCTGCCAGCACGGTCTAGTCATAAAGCAAAATGCTGCTTTTGGGGATTCCCCCTGACATTCAGGCAACCTGCAGGCAGTCCCTGGGGAACAGAGGCTGCATTTACAGTGACCTTTAGGCTCCCTCTGTGCCCGTGGGAGGGTGGTGGTGGTGCTGGAGGGGATGAACCCAGCCCTGGCAGTACCTCTGGCTGCCCTGGCTTGGGCAGCAAACAGCTGAGATGAGGCTTCTGGGTTGTGGTAGCTGCTTTTGCAGCATCCACTGAACTAAATCATCTCATTAGAGGGATGCCTGGAAAAGAAGCGTCGTGGCTGTAGTTTTGCTTTGGACCTGAGATCTGAACAACAGATGTGCCTTGTATCCAGAAGCCTGCATGTGTCCGAGAGCAGATTTTCTCTTATGGGTGAGAACTCGGGAGGATGAAAGGACCAGGAGGAGAGTGATTTAATGGAGCACTGATAAAGTCTGCCTAAAGAAAACAGAGTTCTGTTTAGTTTTGTTTTTCCTCTTGGTTTTGCTGGTTCATTAAAAAATGTTTTATTTACTTTAAAGGTTTTATGTTTATTCCCACCACAAGGGATGAAGTGAGGGAGGGCAGAGAAATCAAAAAGAAACATTCTGATAGCAGTTGCTGTCTGTCTAGATGCCAGCTTTCTTCAGGGGAAATCTTAACTGGCATGCTAGCTTGTTGAGTATTGAATAATAAATAATGAGGTGCAAGGTGGACAGATGGGTGATGGATGGGTTTTGCAAGGCTTAAAGAGAGGAGAGTTTCCTTTTACTGGTTGGTTGGGGTTTTTTTTAAGCCTGATTCAAACAAAACAGAAATAGATTATCAGCTGAAAAAAAAAAAAATTAATCTACATTCTCCCATTTTAATGGAGTTTCATTTCAAATATGTTGAGGAAAACAAAGTTTGTCTTATTTTATGTAACTGTGTCTTCATGTGCAGGATGCCAGGGATCCTTGAACTGCTCTAGTGGGCCAGGTTTGTGTTATTCTCCCAGGTGCTAAAACATGAACTGGAGGCTGTTCACTCCAAGTGATCCCTTAGCTACTCTGTCTTCATTTCCTTTTTTTAGTCTCCTCAGTAATGAACCGTTTGAATCTGGAAATAAGTCTTGGGCTGTGTGTGGCAGTGCGATAATGAGTGGGAACGTGCACCTGTGTATTTTGACAGGGACCATTTCTCGTGAGGGTGTTTATTGTGGGTTCCTGTTGCCCAGGTGCTGGCAGATGCCTCTGCTGTCTGTGATGCCGTGGAGATCTCAGGATCTTATGGCCTGGATTTTTGCATACCCAATCTTGGAAGTGATTGAAAATTTACTCCAGATCAGTCTGTGGAAGGCTGTGAGGTGTTTTCTGTGACAGAACACTGAGAAGATGTGTTGTACCTGTGTACCTGCATCCCACCCCCAGCTGTTTCCCAGCTGTGGTGTGCCAGGAGCAGCTGAGCTGAGAGGGGGATGCAGCAGGATGAAGCTCCTGTGCCTCTCTTGTTCTGCTGGGAGATGTCTCCTGGCTCTTTTCCACAGGGCAGTGGTGCTGGGGTGTTCGCTGTTTCCCTGGGGGATTACAGGAGTCAAAGATCGGTTAAATGAATGAAATTTGGTGGCCTGAATAGGAGCTCAAGGTGCACGGTCGAAATCCCACTAATGCTGCTGCCAAGGTGTCCTCTCTGCTGTCTTGAAGTCCCTCCCCTTCCCCGGGCAGGAACCGCAGCTCTCAGCGGAAGATGCAGCTGCTGCCTCCTTGAAAATCTCCCTGGAGGAGGGAGCAGCAGCCCTGGCCCTCGGTCCCAGGCTGAGCTGCTCTAATCTGTGCTGTCTGCACACGTTTGTGAGCTGGTCCCACTGCACTGACCCCGGGGAGCCCGAGCCACGGGGGAGATGAAGGGGAAGGACTCTGTTACTGGGGTTTTTGTGCAGCCCACCACCCCCAAGCCCGAGGGGCACTGAATTGAAATGGGGGTGCTTGATCAAACTCTTGGTGAGAGCCCCCAGCTTGTCCTCTGCCCGTGCTGCTGGCACCTGCCAGTTCCACCCCTGGAGCTATCAGAACGCCCGGACCTTGGGTGACCTCTCTGAAATGCTGTGTCTCGTGCAAACTGCATAAGAGAACTTCTAATCTTTCAATTAAAAAGCCAACTACAGAAGAGGCTGTCTCAGCTGCTCTGCCTTGATAAGAAGGGAAAGCTTTACAACTCACTGTCAAGTCATAACTCCTTCGTGCACACACAGGTCTGCTCTGCCAAAAGCAGGCGGAAAAGCAGAAAGAAAACCTCCCATCAGTTTCATCTCTTTATTGAAAGCTATCTTGTCTGACAGCGAGTCTTTTGAAGATAGATGTTTTCCACCTGTAGAACTCACCTAGGACTGTCAGCATCCCATCCCTGTTGCCTGAGGACTTTCCCGCATTCCCTCATTGAGCCTTGCAGTCTGAGATTCCCTCTCTGCTTCTGCCTATTGAAATATGAAACATAAAATAAAAACCAGGCCTTAAGAGCACAGGTCTGGCTGTTAATCACAAACTTATCGGTGTTTAGGCATCAACAGCTTAATCATCCACTATTTATCCACTGCTGGGAGAACACAGTGTTTAAGTTGATAGCAGCAGAAGAATTCCTACAAGTGTTTCTCACTTGTGAACATTTAGGATGAAGGGAAGAAACTGCCTTAGGCTACAATAAAAAACTTGCCTTGGACTCGTGGGTTACTGATCAGGAATTTCTATTATTTGAACAATGCTTCTAATCAGCTGAAATAGCAAGTGCTGTGTCAGAGGATTATTCCAGGAAATGAGTATTATGTTTGATTATAACATTGATTTCGCACTTATTAAATCCTAGCCAAAGAAGGTGTTAAAGAATATTATTTCTGCCCAAAAGTGTTTTGTTACAGGCAGTATTTGTGCTTGCTAAGCCTTCTCTTAAGCTGCTGGTTATCCATTAAGAAGTACTCATCGCCTCAAGGGAGGACACTGGTATGTTTTGCTGAGAAAAGGGAAGCCCAGACATTTAAAACAGCTTTTCTGTGCTTCCTGGAGGTGCCTGTGCTGAGATACACAGAATCATGGGATCATTTAGGTTGGGAAAGATCTTTCTTTAAGTCCAACTGCTAACTCAGCACTGCCAAGTCTACCACGAGCCATGACCCTTAGCACCACATTTACATGTCTTTTAAATCTCTCCAGTGATGGTGACTCCACCACTTTCCTGTTCCAATGCTTGATGACCCTTTCATTGAAGACGTTTTCCTATTATCCAACCTCAACCTTCTCTGGCACAACTTGAGGCGATTTCTTCTTGTCCTGTTACTTGTCACTTGAGAGAGGAGACTGACTCCCTCCTTTCAGGGAGTTGTAGAGGGTGAAAAGGTCCCCCCCTGTGATGGGGATGGTGCTCCTGCCTGCCCAGTGGCAAGGAACACATTTTTTTTCGGTGGTTTGGAGCTTTGGGAAACTTCTGTATTTATTTACTCAGTGAGTTTGGTCTCTTGATGTGTTGGAGCTGGGGGGCCTGAGCCAGGCTCAGGGAATGGAAGGGGAAGAGTGCTCCCAAAGGAGCAGGGAAAAGAAATTGGTAATCCTAGGTCAAATAAGCAACCAGGTACTGTTTCTTTGATATTATTTGTAGACATGTGGGATGGTTAATACTGAGGTTATTTATTTGTGAGTCTCCTTTTTAGCACTCCTGTGAATGTCACTTGGTACCTTCTCATTCCCTGTACCACCAAACTTGTGAAATGCTGGACACTAAGAGGTTAACAAGCTCCTTCCTATCCACCAGCTAAAGGCTATATGCTGCAAAAAAGGGACACCGGGAACCTGGAATGTGGTGGTCTCCTTTTGAGTCAGCTAATCAATAGGCATTAATCTATTATGCCAATTAAATGCTTAGGGAAGGTGAAGCACTATGTAAGTGCCAGGTGTTGTGGGAAGCCTGGGGTCACTGCAATGCCAAAGGTGCTGTCTGATGGATGGGAGATTAAACAGAAGTCTCCACTACAACTGCTCATTAATGATTCTGTAGCATTTTTCATGACAGAAATCTTCCCTGGGAATTAAAGGTGAACTGATCAAAATCTGAACTTTTTTTTTTTTAATAGCTTCTGGTCAGTTAAAATTGGATGCAATGCTGAAAAGCAGTATGAGCTATGAAAAACACTAACCTGAAGGTAACAGATGGTAAAAGAATAATGATGGATCCAGTCAACAATAATTTCCTGTCCTATAATTTTTTCTGGCTGGGGCACTATGCTGCATGCTGAAAGGCTGAGCTAATTTCCGGACTGTACCGTGGGCTTTCTGTGTGATGAGATCAGATCATATAGGCCCGTGCTCCTCACTTGGGATGCCTGGCTTGATTCCCCTGGGATGATTTTGAGCTGCTTGTTCTTCCAGCACTTGCACTGACTTTGCTTGGGGCTGGACCTGGTCCCCAGGCCTCGCAGAGGGCCTGCAGCTCCGTGTGCCAGCAGCCAGCTCAGCAGTGCTGAGCAGCACCCAAGTGCTCTGGAGGTTGGATCCTGTGTGATTTGGCCATCACACGGAGGGGAGCCTGAGCCAAATCCCCCTCTAGGTCTAGCCCAGTTCTTAGCCAGAGAGGGATACTTCCAAACAAACTGGTGCCTAGCCCCTGAAAGTGAAGCCGCCCAGAGTTAATGCTTTTGGTAGGCTGGAGAAGGAATGAAAACCCACCTCCTCTGCAGCTGCAGGATACGGCCAAGTTCATTAGCATTTATTAGGTAATGATGAGCTGTACCATCGAAAGGCCTGTAAATAAGCAAACCATCCACAGATGGCCACTTAATGGGCTCTGCTTGCAGGCTGCAGTGCCTGACCCCATGCACAGATGTTGCTTTCCTCGAGCAGCTGTGCCGCGCAGTCCTGCTTCCTGCCACGGAAACCTCCCCTACCTGCTCCAGCTCCGTCTCAGCTTCACGAAACCTGTGTGCTCCCTCCCCTCCCCACCTCTCCACTGTTCCCAAGGCATTCCCGTTTCCGCGGTTGCTTGTTTGGGGGAGCGGGCTGTGGTGCCTGTCATCCTTTGTGCGCGCTCTGTCTTTGTGCCAGCTCTCATCCCGGGGAGCTGCAAAGTGGCACCCGCGCTCCCTGTCTCACAGCAGGCATGTTTTGCATTCACTGACACATGGGGAGTGACTGACTAATACTAACATGAAAACAATTCTGACAGAACAAGGACTTGATGTAGAGGGGAAAAAAAAAAAAATATATATATATACCCAGGAAAACAGAGCGTGTTCAGCATATGCTGTTGCCTTCACCAGTTCAATAAATATTTATTGTATTTCTCATAATTGAGTTTCTCCACTGTAAACCTAAATGGGAGAGAGTGTGAGAAGTTTAGGCAGGTGGCTTTTGGGAAAAAAAAAAAAAAGGAAAAAAATAAAACAAGATTCCCTACCCAAGCACACCAGCAGAGGTTTCTTACAATATAAATGAGAAAATGTTCCAAAAGAAATTTCTCCCAGGAGTGAAGAGAAGGGCAGGGAGAAAAACAACAGTAGAAAAGCAGAGGAAATGCAGCCCCCCAGCCTTCTCTCTGCCTTGGCTTGGGACTTGGGGTGTGCATGTACATGGGAGCCTTCATCCAGCAAATCTCGATATCAGATGAAGCCTTTCATCACCAGAGCTTTTAAACACTTACAAAAAAATAAATCTGTGGTTAGGAAAAGGCAGCAACCAGGGTCATAGTAACAGACGTTCTGAATCCATTAAAGATGAGATGGTAGAAAAACTACTTGATCTGGTGGGAATAAATCTGAAAATCCATAGGTCTCATGTTGGCTCGTTGTTCTGCTGGATAGCTTTTCCCTGGTCACCTCTCCTTCATTTCCACAGCTGACTGTTAGACATGAATTTTTTTTTTTTTTT